>JAWNOM010000470.1:537500-629895 GCA_035045965.1 Drosophila aldrichi
ATTCTTATTGGCAAATGGGAAAACCAGTTGGTGCACAGTTCGACAGCCACTGTGCAGCGCAAGCCAAACAGTAGCAAAAGAAAATAAACGCTTATTCATAAATAAATAGGAGAAATAATCAAGTTTTAACGTTTTTGCGGTTTTTTCCATTGCCTTAGCCGCAAGACTTTGACGCTCTCACTTCAATAATTGTAACAATTGCAGCAATTGCATTTGCATTTGCAATTGGAGTTCTCTGCGAAGTACCATGGCATTGACCACGTAACCGAGTGCGAAAAAAAGTTTAGATCAAATTACAAGTGCCATCAAATGCGGCTCCCGCAAACACGTGAGTTGGCAACAAAAGTACAAAAATACAAGAAAAACTCGCTTAAAGTGTAATTTATTTACTTCTTATGATTTTTTGCCTTTCTTTTGCATGCTCGACTCGCAACGAGTGTAAATTCTACGAGAATTCAAAATTTCAGATATCAATTTCTCAGTCGGTGTGAGAATATAACGAAATTGCACTGAAATGAGTAGAGCAAATTTTCCCAAGTAATTCAGCTTTACTGATCAGTCAGTCAATCAGCCATTCAATCAACCATTCAACCATTCACTCATTTAGTCTGTCAAGTCTTAACTCAATCAGAAATTGTACTTAACACTGGGAAATCAAACTATTGAAGGAAGCTAGCTGAAATCAATCACTTTAGATCAATCAGTCGGTCAATCAATCAATCAGCAACTCAACGACGCACATTGACTGATGAATGACTGATGAATGTATTTACTACAGTTGTGTATATGAAATGAGGCTCTCATCAATCAGTTAGTCAATCAATCAGTTAGTAATTTATATACATATGTGTGTATAAGTATAATCTATAGATTACTGATGCTTTTGGCATGTTGCTCCGGCAAATGTCATGCTTAGCCGATAGCCTCTGCCTGTGGCTGTGGCTATGGCAGTGGCTCCAGCTCTGACAGCGTCTGTGGCGCTGCTCGTTGGCGACACTTTAGAATAAATTCTATTTTGATCTCGATCCGATTCGATGTGTCGCAATCAGCGAACCGAAGTCGGCTACACATGCTATCAATCGTCAATGCCGCCAACATAGCAATAAACCTAATTAAATTTCAACGATTTCGATTTAGTTTCACTTCGCCTACATCTTCTTCTTATTTTCATTCTGTCTCTTTCTTCTTCTTTGTCTCGCTTGATAAGCGGCTGAAATCAGAGCAACATTACAGATTTTGCCTTAGCATAGGATCCAAATATACTCAAATGACGAAATCGAGTCCCAAATTAAAATAATCTATTCGTCTAAGCTAAGCTTTTGCCCTAGACATGCTTTGTAAACTAACTAAAATCGTTGATCATAAAGTGTTGCATAACTCCAGGGGCAACGCATCCGACAAGAAAATTAAAGAAACTTTGAAATTTGTTTAATAATATTAAAAGAAATAAATTTTAAAAAATTTTAATATTATTTTTGGTCTAGACATAAAATATTTCAAAACAAAACAAATTGTTTCTAAACTTGATTTTTATTTATTTATAAGATGTTTTGATTAAAGAGTTGAATAAATACAAAATTAGCGACAATAAACCCAATATGTTCTTTTATACACATATTTCAAAACACAAATTATATTTAAGTTCAAAGTTCAATGTATTTTTAATTGCTAACCGGAAATATTCAATGGCAAACGAATTTAATTGTTTGTTATACAATGTACGAAGCATAATTACTTTTGGAAGATGAAAGAAGGAAGAAGACAAAGATCCATTGGGGTTATCATGTGAGTGATAAGAGCACGCGTTAACCTTTCCCCGATTGCCAAATCTTTCTAATCTGAAATTCATCTGCGATGACATAATTGAAAATAGAACTCGAATCCATTGAACTGCTACGCGTGCGGCCGGAGAGGAAAAGCCTCTACAACAACATCCCAACTCGCAAGGGTTTATCAAGCTCAATTCCCGGAAATATAATGTGCAATAGACCCAAAGAAAATATTATATATGTACGTATATATGGAGGGGCTTTTGTTTTGGCTGATTAAATGTTACACAGCTGACCTAATTGTTCCTTACATATATCCAGATATATGTAGTATGTGTAATATATAATATAGAAATATATACTGTACACATTATGAATCAGTTACAATTGCTGTTGAGATTTGCGCATGCATGTTGAGCAGTTTGAAAGTCACTGCTTTAATTTAGTTTTGTTGCAAAGGCATTGACTGAGTCAAGCTGACAGCCATATATGTATATATGTATATGAATCAGTAAACAAACACTCTCTTAAAGGAATTACTCTCTTTAAGGAATTTTTACAGCCACTGCTGGCATACAGTTTGAATAGCTGTTAATAAGCTAGAACAGTTCATGATGAACAGTTTGACAAGCACTGTTTTAGCGAAAGAGAAAAGTTTTCGGCAATGACAAAATGAGAGCAATTGATTATATATATTGATATATACGCTAAATAATAAAATAAATAAATATGTATGTTTCATCACAATTGAATATTTAATATTTATAGTAAATAATTTTTTTTTTTTAATTATATTTTTGCTTACCTTTGCCGCATTCGCAAAGGACACAACGCTGGCAAACAGCCAGACTACGCCAAGCACACCCGAGAGACCCGTTAGATCTCTGGGCAACAACATCATGGTCCTCAGCCTGACCACAAATCAAATTGGAATTCGGAAACTCGAACTGGAACTGGGGACAAACTTAAAATGTCACTGCGATAAACACACACGAAACTGCGAAAGATCAAAACATTGGAACAGTGAATAAGAAACCGTTTTTTTTGCTTTTGTTACTCTTTTTTTTTGGGAAATTTTGTATATAAAATTTGTTAGAGTCTGATTGGTTTGCAATTAAATAAATAATTGATTTTTGGTATTTTTGATATTTTGCATTCGAATTTGAATTTTTGCTGGCGAACTAACACAAAATACTGCTGCTGCGTGCGGGTTCGCCACTTGATTTGGTGCTGTGCTGCTGCTGCGTTCGTCGAGCACGACACACTCCCCACATGTGGCGATCGTCAAGCGTTCAAAATGCTACTAAAATCGCCCGGCACAAAAGAAATTTCAATTCGTTTGTCCACAGCCTCGGTGTTCGGCTGACGCTCGGCTGCAGATCGGCGCACGCACACATGCTCAGCTGGCGTTGCGTTTGTGTTGGTACGTTTTGCCTCAAGCGCTCGCTCGCTTTGAGCAGTAGGCAAGCTGGATGTTAGACGGGCACTGAGGAGTGGGGGCATTGGTGCTCAGCCTGTTGAATTTAGCACTTTGTTGCCTTGAAATGAGGAAACGACGACAACAACAGCAACAAGTTCCCTCCATATTATAATTTCCCTACTTAGCTATTTAGTTTCTTGTTATTGTCGTCGTCGTCGCAGCAGCCGCCCAGCCCGATTAGGCAAAGGCTATTTTACATTTAGTACAACGGTCTGATAAGAGCGTGCGCTATAAGGTTGCGTATTTCCTGTTCGACTCATGAAAACTCAGCTCGTTTCTCTCGTCTTCATTCTTTCTAATTAATTAGTACGCAGATTTAACAAAAATAGAACTTTTCAAAATACATATTTGTTGTACATTTGAGGTCAGTTTTGAAACGCATTAACCACAATCACGGCTTTTGTGCGTTGTGTAAGATGCGATTGTTACGTTGACCCACTGGTCCCAATCGAAAGCCTTCAATAGGGTTGACTTACATCATTTCCGAGGAAATGACCTGAGATAACCAAGCAAATTCTTATTTTATTTATCTATTTTATTTATATTCGATATAAATTAAAAAACTAAAGCTAATAATAATAACATAAACATTTTGTAACCTGAATACATTTTTTTAAAGTTAATAATAAATATTTTGAATTGTTTCTTATTCTTACATTTTAACCTAAAATTTAATAAAAATATTTTTAAAATAATAATTTCGATAAATAAATTATATGAGAGTTTTAATATGGTACATATAACGAATATAAATGAAAATACGTATTAAAAAACTAATTAATTTTTAACAAATTATTGTAAGCACCACTTAAAGTTTAGCGTACAAAATATTCTATTTATAAATCACAAATCAGTCTTTCAAAAGACAACAACAAAAATCCGTTCTTATCAGTGGTTTTTAAAAATTTTGTTGACCGAAAGACCTGAATAACAATCAAACACTGTGCAAAATTGAAGTAGAGCACTAAACATTGATAATATAAATAATACAACTATATCTATATCAAAGTATATATATAATTTTATATTTATTTATAAAATTATAATCTTAAAATATCCAAAGCCAATAGAAAATATTTGATATATTTAGCTGACATCTATTTCTCGCAGTGTAATCACAAGCAGGACTTCGAATCAAGCACACGATGCTCAAGTCATGCCGGATCGAGCCCTAATCAGAACTTCAATGGCAATAGCAATAGCGGAACTCATGTACCCGTTCTTTCCAATTGGGATATCAGCCCCAAATGTGATTCAAGCTGTCGCCGCCGCAGTAGGTGCTCGAAAGGGGGAGTAAAGGCAGAGTCAAGCGAGCAGCTTCAGTGGGAAATGCTGTAAGTGGATTCTTAGCTCATATCGATCCACTCCAAGAGAATAGTATTGTGTGACTGACTGGAATATACCCTTGCAACAAGAAGTCAATAAGGCCTTGTAGATGTCCAATTGGAAATCATTTAAAATCAATATATCCCAATTAACTAATACAGAGCTTGATAACATATAAATAGAAATTCTTCATATAAGAGAACATTGCATATTAAATTTGCCAATGTTCATTTAATATAAAGGGAAAGTCCCATTCCATTTGTATTGGTTTATTACTAATTTATTTCCCATATCCACTTCTACTTCCACTTCCCGTATACCCCTTTCGTACACAATCAATTTTCAATGAACATTTGCTGTGGCAAAGAACAAAGAACAACAACTAAGTTAAGTAGCCGACTTAGTTTCAAACTTATCGCCCGGTTTCATTCATATTCATATTCCAGTTGGGTTAGCTGGCTCGCTTCAATGTTGTTGTTGCTATTGTTGCTTCACCCATCCGTTCCACATGCTCCGCACACGCACACACTCACACAGAGACGCCCATTTCACACAGACGACACGGATAGCGTACGTGAGCCGAACAGCATTTGGCGCTCGTCGCTCTTCGCCCAACCCACTCGGCTCGCCGATCGTGCATTGGCCGTGCATTGGGTTTTTGGCTGGATGGAAGCTTATACTATAATTAGTCGTGTTTCGTCTTCTCGAGTAAGTAGGCTGCTTGCTTCTGTCTTTTAGTCTTAACTCGCCTGCTGGCTGTGCTGTGCTGTGTGCAGCTCGCGCTCTCGCTGCTGTGTGATTCGTTCAGTACGCTCCAGTCGATCCATTAAGTTGGATCACTTTTATTTCTGTAAGCAGGAGCAGAAAATAAAACAAAAAATAAAACTATAATACAACGAAAATAGTCTAATCATGCTAAATTAAATCGAAACGCATCCGATTTATAAATGCATATATATTATAATAAATTAAAAATTAATAAATATTTATTTGGAGCGTTTCATCAATTGGACCAAAAACAGTGACTTTCAAACTGTACCGCGCTTGAACTTAAATAAAAAAAATAAAAAAAAAAAAAAAATTAAAAATACCCAAATACTGTAAAAAGAAATTTTGAAAACGATTTTTCGCCACTCACACAGCATAAACCAAGTTTTTTAATATTTCTCCACAATAATACATCATTTTATAGTGCATACTTTTCTGCCTCTTGCAGGCCAAGCGACGGCAAAACATAATTTTAAGTCGATTAAGGACAGCAGGACATAACTGTGCAGCCAGAGTGCAAAGGGCATCATGGTGCCCCATTGGAAGCGGTAAGTATCTATATTAAACAATTGAAAAGGGAAAAATGAAAAAAAAAAATTCTATATGAATTTTAATTCATACAAAGTACCAATTATAATGCATGCAAAAAATCTTTGAGCTATCAGTGGCTTTTAAACTGTGAATTGCTCGTGCCGCTCAGTGCTTGTCAAATAGTGCACAGATTACACACACAATCGTTCATCGCTGCTGCTGCTCTCTTAAGCAGCGCTGCTCTTATCGCTTAACGCGCTCTCTTTAACACGCGCGCACACACATACACATATACATATATAGGCACATGCTCTTCACCAAGATAAGCGACTTGAAAATGAATTTTTGTGTATGAAACGGAACGTTAATAAATGGAACATAAGATTTGTCCAAATTATTAACTCAAATATATATTCAAATAAATATACAACAAATATGTGTGTACGTACATACATATGTACTTTTATTTTGTAAGCTTTTATCTAGATCTCCGTTCACAATAACAGAATATTAGTTCGACAATGATATCCATAAAAATAATGTTTTGCAGTTGGATATTTTTACAGAGATTTACATATTGGGGCATTTCAAGCCTGAACATATTAATATTGTCGTTTGTTAATAGTGTTGTTAAGATACTAAATAAGTATAATATTAATAAAAATCAAAGTTATGATTGATTAAAGCTATTTTGAAATTACATTTAGTTTTTATTTTATTTAGTTTTAGTTCATTTACGTATGTATGATCATATCACATATCATATACATATCATATACGCATGCCACTGATGATACTCTGTTATTTTTCAGGCTGCTGTTCGCCGCTGTAATTGCTGGAGCATTAGTTGGTACAAATGCTGTAAGCAAATTTCAAACAATTTAGTTGTTTTATTTCGCGTAATTATTATATTTTGTTTCAGCAATTTTGGACGAATCCCGGTGCGACTGGCTCTATCCATGAGTCGCTACGTCACCATACACGAGACGAGCCTAGAGATACGTTTTCCATCGATGAAAGTTACGATATTGTAGATTCGGCGAGCATTCAGCGTGGTGCACCTTTGCCAAAGAACTGCACTGCTGGGTATGCGGGCTGCGTGCCCAAGTGTATTGCCGAGAAGGGTAATCGCGGTCTGCCCGGACCCGAGGGTCAGACTGGACCGAAGGGTCTGCAAGGTTATGCGGGACCAGAAGGTCCGCCCGGTGACAAAGGTCAGAAGGGTGATCCAGGTCCATTTGGAGCAAGAGGTCAGAAAGGTGAGCGAGGAACACGAGGTATTCCCGGTCTGCCAGGCGTTGCTGGCGTCCAAGGGCCAGCGGGAAATCCTGGTGCACCGGGTCTCAATGGCAAGGATGGCTGCGATGGCACCGCTGGTTTGCCAGGTCTGCCAGGTCTGTCCGGCATGGTTGGTCCTCGCGGCTACACCGGCGGACCTGGCCCCAAGGGCGAGAAAGGTGAACCTGCAAAAGAGAATGGTGACTATGCCAAGGGTGAGAAAGGTGAGCCCGGTTTTGCTGGACGCTCTGGCGCCCCCGGACCCGAAGGACAACGCGGCGAGAAAGGCCAACGTGGCGACACAGGACCTTATGGACCGCCAGGACTTCGAGGTGATCGCGGTATCAAGGGTGAAAAGGGCGCTGCATGCTTTGCCACAGCTATGCCCGGCGAGAAAGGTGACAAGGGCGAGAAAGGAGATCCAGCTCCCAAACTTCCTGTTCATGGCTCCGATACTGTTATGGGACAGCGCGGCGATGTTGGCCAGAAAGGCGAGATGGGTTATATGGGCGAGAAGGGTGGACTTGGACCTGCCGGTGAGCCAGGACTTGATGGACCAAAGGGTGAAAAGGGTGTGCCAGGCTTCGTAGGAGATCGAGTGAGTCCTTGAAGAAATACAAAATAAGAGTAGTATCGAATGTAATACCATAATCTTGTAGGGTCGCCCAGGCAACTTTGGACCGACAGGACCTGCTGGACAGAAAGGAGATCGTGGTGAGACGGGTCTAAATGGATTGCCTGGTTTACCCGGCACAAAGGGTGAACCAGGACGACCGGGTAAACCGGGTGAACGCGGTTTGGTTGGTCCAGCAGGCCCTCCAGGCGGTGGACATGGTCAGCCGGGCGCCCCTGGACCCAAAGGACCTCGTGGCTATAGCGGTCCACCGGGTCCTCAAGGTCTCAATGGTATGGATGGTCCTCCAGGACCTCAAGGTTACATGGGCCCTAAAGGAGGTCCTGGCCTGCCTGGAATTCCTGGCAATGAAGGCCCTGCCGGACAGAAGGGCGAAAAAGGTATTCCTGGATTCGTCGGCTCTCCGGGTCCAGTCGGACCAATCGGCCAAAACGGTCCACCAGGACTTGACGGACAAAAGGGTGAACCTGGATTGCCCGGCTATGGTATTCAAGGACCCAAAGGCGATGATGGAATCAATGGGTATGTGAAGCTTACGGCTAAATGGACTTATTTTTGAGTATCGATTCTTTCTTTCAATAGCTACCCCGGTCAGAAGGGCGCTAAAGGCGAAAGAGGCTACAAGGGCAATGCTGGTGTTCCCGGAGATTCGAAATTAGGCAGACCTGGTACCCCCGGTCCAGCAGGTATTCCTGGTCCACAGGGTGATGCTGGTCGTCCTGGCATACCCGGAGACAAAGGTGACATGGGTCCAAAAGGTGATGCCGGTGGCAAGTGTTCTCTATGTCCACCCGGTGCTAAGGGCGACAAAGGCGAGCGTGGTTTGAATGGCATCCCTGGCAACCCAGGCCCACGTGGCCCACCAGGTGAACGAGGCTATGCTGGCGAGCGTGGTGATGATGGTATTGTTGGACAAACAGGACCTCCTGGCGAGAAAGGCCTTGATGGTTTGCCTGGTGCCCCCGGTGCAACAGGAAAGCCTGGCAACTCAGCTTTTGTTAACTTGAGTCAAATCATCCCAGAGAAAGGCCCTAAGGGAGACCCTGGATATCCAGGAGCACCTGGCATTAAAGGCGAACGTGGTGATAGCGGAATTCCTGGTTTACCTGGTGCTAAAGGCGAAATGGGTGTCAAGGGCGACAAGGGTTACATGGGCCAGCCGGGCACAGACGGTGCTCCTGGTGCTCGTGGACGTGATGGTTTTGATGGCTTCCCTGGACAGAGCATCAAGGGAGAACCTGGCCGCTCTGGCGTGGATGGCCCTAAAGGTGACAAGGGTAGCCTTGGATATGTGGGACAGAAGGGTGAGCCCGGCACTTGCGCGGCTAGTGAACTGAAAGTACCCATGAAAGGCAACAAGGGCGACCGTGGTCCTACGGGTATGCCTGGACCAATGGGACCAATGGGCCAGAAGGGTGAGATTGGCAGAAACGGTGAGAAAGGTGACACAGGTCCACAGGGTCCTCCTGGTTTGGTTGGTCCTCGTGGTATTACCGGACCTCGCGGCGAGAAAGGAAACCCAGGCCAATATGGTGCACCTGGTAACGATGGCAAGGACGGTCTTCGCGGACCACCTGGTCGTTATGGCGAGCGTGGACAAAAGGGTGAACAAGGCGCTACTGTGGCTGGACCACCCGGTCCTGCAGGTCGCGATGGTTTGACTGGCGAGAAGGGAGATCGCGGTCCGGTTGGTGCCACTGGCATGATCGGGCCTATGGGAAATCCTGGCTATCCTGGAGACAAGGGTGATTCCGGTTTCCCTGGTCAACCTGGTGCCACTGGCGCTGTTGGAGAGAAAGGTGAACCCGGCCCAATCGGTCCGGAAGGTCGCCCTGGACCACCTGGTATACCCGGCATTGCTGGTGTCCAAGGCCGTGATGGTGCTAAGGGAGAGCCTGGCAGTATTGGTCTCGTTGGCATGCCTGGTAACAAGGGCGAACGCGGTGCACCTGGCAATGATGGTCCTAAAGGTTTAACTGGCTTAGCTGGTGCTCCCGGCAAACGCGGCCCAATTGGACCTGCTGGAATTCCTGGTAAGTAATTATACACTGAATATAGTATGTCTTATTTTCACAAATCACCAACCTTTTTCATTCAGGCATGAAGGGCGACAAAGGCTCACGTGGCTTAACTGGCAACGATGGTCTGCCCGGCGCTCGAGGACCGACTGGACCACCCGGCATGATGGGAGTTAAGGGAGATATAGGCCCACGTGGCTTGCCTGGACAAGATGGTTTGAATGGCTTGCCCGGAGAAAAGGGTAACCAAGGTCTTCCCGGCTTTGACGGGCCTCAGGGAGAGCCAGGCGATGCTTCCGAAAAAGGACAAAAGGGTGAGCCCGGTGTCTCTGGATTGCGTGGTCCAGACGGTTTACCCGGTGCCCCTGGACTGCCAGGCGAGAAAGGTTTGCCTGGAATTGCTGTACACGGTCGACCAGGCCAACAGGGCGAGAAGGGTGATACTGGACGCGATGGACTTTACGGACAAGATGGTCTGCCCGGTGAGAAAGGTGACCGCGGCTTCAACGGACCACCTGGTGCAAAGGGCGACAAAGGCAATTCTGGACTGCCTGGCAATCCTGGAATTCCTGGCCGCGATGGTCTGCCTGGACCCCAGGGTAGTCCTGGACCGATAGGCTATCCTGGTGCTAAGGGTGCTAAAGGAGACCGTGGTCCAGCAGGCGTTGATGGACTAAAGGGTGAATTGGGTCTGCCGGGCAGGCCAGGCTATCAAGGAGCACCTGGTTTGAAGGGCGACAAGGGCGAAAAAGGTCTCCGAGGTCCAGCAGCTGAAGTCGATCTGTTTGCATTGAGAGGAGAAAAAGGTACGCCTGGCAGCCCAGGCTTGACTGGTTTGCCTGGACTTCAAGGCATCAAGGGTAACCAAGGCCCAGCTGGCTATCCCGGCGAGAAGGGAGAACGAGGCTTAACAGGACCAGCCGGCATTCCTGGCTTAGCTGGAGAGCCTGGACCTAAGGGCGATATGGGCTTGACCGGTGAACGTGGCTATCCAGGACCTGTTGTCCGAGGAGAGAAGGGTCTGCCAGGACGTGCGGGTAAAAATGGACGCCCAGGTAAATACCAAATTGAAAAAATTGCATTCAAAATGAGTTATGTATTAACAAATATATTTTATTACAGGTGCTCCTGGTTTGCCTGGAATGAAGGGCGAGCGTGGCTTGGCCGGCTTGCCAGGTAATGCTGGTCTAGTTGGCTTGCCTGGTCCAATTGGTCCCATGGGCCCCAAGGGTGAACGTGGTTTGACTGGGCCTCCTGGCATTAACGGCATCGCTGGATTGGACGGTGAAACAGGCGAGAAGGGTGACGTTGGCTATCCTGGCATGAAGGGTGATCGCGGCAGTCCCGGCTTGGAAGGCCAAAAAGGTGACAAAGGCAACACAGGACCTCCCGGTCCTCCTGGCTTAAGCGGCCTAACTGGTCTTAAGGGCGATACAGGCGCTCCAGGCTTGCCGGGCCATCCAGGTCCAGCTGGTGCACCGGGCGAGAAAGGATTCACCGGGCCCAAGGGTCGTGACGGTCGGGATGGCCTTCCCGGATTGCGCGGCGAGAAGGGCGAGCCTGGCATGATTCCTCCACCCGGCCCCAAGGGCGAGCCTGGTCGTCCCGGTCGTGATGGTGAGAAGGGCGACCGTGGACCTCAAGGTGATCGCGGTCTTATTGGTATTCAGGGCGAGCGTGGCGAGAAGGGTGAACGCGGCTCGATTGGTTTGACTGGTCCCGTGGGCCGACCCGGTCTCAAGGGCGATAAGGGTGAACAAGGTTTGATTGGTCTGGAAGGTGAGGTAGGTCCCATTGGCTTCAAGGGTGAGCCCGGTCTGCCCTGCTCTGGCGCACAGGATTATCTCACTGGCATACTACTAACACGCCACAGCCAAAATGATCAGGTGCCACAGTGCGCACCTGGACATGTAGAACTCTGGACGGGCTACTCATTGCTCTACGTAGATGGCAACGACTACGCACACAATCAAGACTTGGGCTCGCCCGGCTCCTGTGTGCCACGCTTCTCCACATTGCCCGTGATGTCCTGTGGACAGAACAACGTTTGCAACTATGCATCGCGCAACGATAAGAGCTTCTGGCTATCCACCTCAGCGCCCATACCCATGATGCCCGTCAACAGCCAGGAGATTAGCAAATATATATCAAGGTGCGTCGTCTGTGAGGCACCGGCGAATGTCATTGCCGTGCACAGCCAGTCGCTGGCGATACCCAACTGCCCCAATGGCTGGGAAGGACTATGGATTGGCTACAGCTTCCTCATGGTAAGTGCGAATTAATTACGACCAAACATCGTCTCTGCATAAACTGATCGATCTTCAAAATATTCTAGCACACGGCTGTGGGTAATGGAGGCGGTGGCCAGGCCCTGCAATCGCCTGGCTCCTGCTTGGAGGACTTCCGCGCCACTCCGTTCATTGAGTGCAACGGAGCTAAGGGACACTGCCATTTCTATGAGACAATGACCAGCTTCTGGATGGTTACCCTAGAGGATAACGATCAGTTCCAGAAACCCGAACAGCAAACGCTCAAAGCAGGCAATTTGCTTTCACGTGTATCCAGGTGTCAAGTCTGTGTGAAGAACTCGTCATAAAGCGCACACCAATAATTTTAATCTAAATGTAATGCCTTAACTATACCAACGAACAAAAACAAAACACACACACACACACACACATACACATACACAAACACACATACTAGAACCAACACTGCTACCAAATTCCTTAAAAGCAAACAACTAACCAAATATATACAAAAAGTACCCAAAGAAGAAATATATATATAACTATATGTATGTGTAGGTCCGCCCCGATTAGGGCGGAGCGCGTTTGCCATTTTTTTGTATCTGCCATTTTTTTAAAGAAAAAACAAAAAATAAATGAAAACCAATGTAAGCTGCTTCTTAGTTACGAGTAAGTTAAGTAAATCAACAACAACAACAAATAAACTAGCCTGGTAATATGTAAAACAAGAAAACAACGTTTAATAATACATCCCCACCTGTTTGTTTCCTTTATCTGTATCCTCCATATGTTGTCGAGATGTGAAAGAATTGTATGATACGATATTCAAAATGATGTTCAATTGATCGACAATTATGTTTTTGCCTACTCAACATTGTGCTAAAGCCTAAAACGAAGCCCCAATCAAAACGAATGCTTAAAATAAATAAAAACATTTTTCTTCTTAATTCCCATATTTATTTTAATAATATTTAAATTACCTAAATATACCCACAAACCAAGTTTCTTCAATTATAACTATATTTCAAATTACATCGAGAAGTATGCGTATATTCTTATTTGATATATTTCAGATTTGTCTGAACTCAGTCAATCAATGAGTCAATAAATCAGATATAATATCATCGATTTAGCATTTAGTGCAGATCATTCAATCAATCAGCTATCAATCAGTCTAAGCAATCTCATGTGCAATTCGATGATATTTTCGATATTCAAAGTTAATCTGCATATCACTCAGATAGGGGATGATTCACATCACCTGATAATGGAGGTGTGTATGGATGGGGTGGTTTTTGTGGCTAAAAAAAAATAAGCGATGAAGAGAACGCTTTGAAGACGCGAATTATTCAAACTTCACGATGTTCAATGAAAACTCACCACTTGGTCTGTCGACGCGGACACAAGTGCGCATGTCGAGGCCTTCATGGTTGAGGCAGTGGTTGGGGCACTGCCCACTGTGGGGGGGTGGGTTTACCCGATAACAGTCACAAGGAAGGGAGCAGCGGTAGAGGGTGGCGCATGTTACCATATGATAATGATATGCCTGTAGACCATCACACATACAATCACAATGATAGAGCATTGGTCTGAAGGTATACGACTATAAGATACTCTTTGTATGTAATAATGATTTGTGAAAATACGACGTGTATATATTAGAATATTTATAAAATGAATAAGCTAAGTATGAATAATATTATCTACTTTCTACTTTCTTATCAAATTATATAAACCTAACTTCCAGAGTCAGTAAATATTAATTTCAAGTACCAAATGAATCATATTATCAACTGCCTTTAGCTGTGTGTTGTTCATACTACCCTGACTACTCTACAAAATTCCAATTGGTGGTGGAAAAAAAAAAGAAGAAGCAAAGCATATAGAAACGTTCCAGCTGTGTGAAAATAGGGGTAGCTTTTACAAATTCAAATTGGAAAATCGAGCAGAACAGCAAAAGACCTCGGCAAGAGCGGTTGGGAATTACAGCCAAACAGCTGGAGAAGAAAACACAAAAATAAAGAAGGAACAAAGAGGAGGATAAAAGCTGCAAGCAATATATATAAAGACAAAATTGTAATTAAAATGTAAGTCAAGGGATTCAAGCTAGGAGAAAGTGCAAAGACGTGTAGTTCCAATTGGAGCTGCAAGGAAGTTCCGGAAGTCGCAAACAGAGAGAGCCCAGGAGAAGCCCTGCACAACGAGTGGGCAATCCAGCAACTCCTACACTCAAACTGAGAGAGAGAGTGAGTGTGAGAGAGAGAGTGATATAGAGATAGAGGCAGACAACCCCCCATAAACTTCAGTCTATATGATTATCGTTTTGCTATTGCTCTTCCAATCGCTGTGCCTCTTTTGCCAACGTTTGGTGCTCCGCATTCACGACCGATGCTTTCCCCGGAACGTCCGTGTGATCCAGGAGTTGGCCGAAACGGTGGGCGATCGTAAGGCACTGCAGCATCTCGAGAACCAGGAGCTGGAGCAAACGAAGCGAAAGCAAAAGCGTCGCCTCTTGGAGCCAATTCTGCCACTCGGAGCGGGTCTCAATCTGGAGGCTTGTCGCTTTTGTGCTCACAGTCCGCAAGGCTATTGTCGGCACCATTTCCACTTGCAGCTACACACACAGAGGCGTGGCGACGAGCAGGACTATAAGCAGCAGCGCCGGATACGTAGGGAGCTGAAACGCAGCCTGGAGCCTAGAAACACTTATCCCATCAACTACAGGCAATATAGTCGAGGTAGCAGCAGCTCTTTGAGCAGCGGCTACGGCTCATTGGCATCCAATTTGCAAGAGGACACATACAGCTATCTGCAGGAGGAGGGGGAGGAGCGAGAGCAATTGCAGGAAGAGCGGCAGGAGGTCGAGCCAGAGCAGGAATCGATTAATCACTTGATAACAAGTCATCTCTAGAGCAGATCCACTTCAATAAGAGCTCTTTAGACACAAGCAGCGGCAAGACCTCATTGGCATTCACTTCACAGAAGGCGGAGTGGGCATAGCATACTACTTGACCGCCTTAGATAAGAGTTCTCTGCATCTCAACTGACAAACTCCTCCAGCTCCAACTAAAGGCAACCAGGTGTAGAAGGCGGCGACTCAGCTGGTAGACCATTTCGATTTAAAAGAACTCTAGTCAGAATCAAGTAGGCTGCGTCTCGAGGAGGTCTATTGTTTACAAATTTGCTGTGAATCTTTTACGTTTGTCAATATTGACGCCCAGTTGTAAGATCGATTATAAAAGTCTTTTGCGTAATGTCGAGCTTTGAATGGGAGCAACAACAACTGCAGCTGCAGGTTCAGCAGCCGTTGCGACGTCGACGACAACAGCACCAACACCAACACCAACACCACCACCAGCACCAGCACCAATACCAGCACCACCAACAGCATCAGCACCGCTGTGAATTTCTGGTGCAGGAGAAGAGCCCGGCACAGCACTCGATAACGGAACTATCGTCCGGTCCTCTGGGACATGCCACCGAAGACGATTGGACGTGGAGCAAACGAAATCGGTCCAAGGAGGTAGTCCTCAGTGGACCCAACTTTCGCACAGTTCACTTCCATCCCAATTGGAGCAAGGGCACGGCTGGCATTCAGGGCAAACGACCCTTGAATAACGGCCGCTACTATTGGGAGCTGCACGTCTCACAGCGGGTCTTCGGCACCTCGATCATGTTCGGCATCGGCACCAAAAACTGTCGCCTCCACGCCAACGCGTTTCGCAACATGCTCGGCGAGAACGAGCATGGCTGGGGACTGTCCCACAAGGGTGAGTGCTCACTGTATAAAATAGGATCTGCAAATATCTATATATACTATATTTCGCTTAAAGGCGTTCTCTGGCACAAGGGCGTGGCACTTCTATATACAAAACGCTTCCGCGAAAATCATCCCACACAAATTGGCATACTCTTCGATGGCATCGAGGGCACATTAACCTACTATAAGGATGGCAAATGCCTGGGCGTGGCATTCAGAGATTTAGAGAAGGTGAGCTAAACACAATATGGCTGTCTAGTTGTCTTAGTTGGGATAATTTTAAATTCTCCTACGAGTCTCCTTAAGAAGTTCCCAGCTGTCTAGAATTATTTAAGGAAATATCTTACACTGCCCATTAAATTCCCTATATTGAGTTTGCCATAATCAAAACTCTAGTTTGTATGTGAAAGCCTAGTATTTACCTCTTAAGAAATGTTATTCATATATTTATATATTTCACTCTAGGTTACCGAACCACTCTATCCCATTGTCTGCTCCACCGCAGCCAAAACGGAAATGACCCTTAAGTGCGCCCGGCAGGAGTTTGTCAATCTACAGGATCGTTGTCGAGCGGTGATCATGCGAAGATTGCACACCATTGGCGATGTAGAGAAGCTGAAGCTGCCACAGTCCATCAGCGACTATCTGGCCGAGGTGATCGATGACATGGAGCCATTGCGCCAGGTAGACAACTATGATATATTATGTGGTTTCTAGGAGTTAGATAATAATTGGCTAGGTCTTGGTCTATGCAAATAGTCTATATATATCTATGATAAGCTATGTTCCATAGGTGGATGAGGAGAAGATGTGCATGATCAACTATGATTTGCCAATTTAGAATGAAAATGACCAATGACGAATGACGAATGACGAATGTCGAATTATGATGACGAATGACGATGCCCGTGAAACTCGAACATATGTGCCATAATTTGAGGGCTCACTGTACAGCTGTACGATATACTTATACATATATATGTTGTGGACAAGTGAAAGTTGTTTCTATGCGCAAATCTCAAGTTTTTAGTCAGCAAGTTTTTTATACATACTGTATATATATGTAAATTGTATATATATGTCGGCATATATAAATATATATGCATATATATTCATAATATCTGTATAATATATTTTGGATACAATTGATTGTTTTCGGTTCTGGTTTGTTTTGTTCCCTAGCTAAAATGTTTCCCAATGAATAGGCCAATTAGGTGCAATATTTGTGATATAAGTCAAAGGGCAGCAACAAAAACTAAATGAATAAACATTAGAAATACCTTTAAAAAAATGCAATCAGATATATATAGCTTAAATAAAATAAGCTTGATTTAAGTGAAATCTATAAATTATATATAAAACATGTATTTTTTGCTACGAGTGTGAAATCTAGTCAAAGATAGAAAGCTGCACCCAAACATTCTGTATAAATTGTCGGCTAGTCAGCTAATTAATATTAAGCAAATGTTTATAAATAATTATGTATTAAGTAATAAAATGTAAAACACAATTCAGTTGCAAACAAACTTCAACAAATTCTAGTCCAAATGTGCAAAAACCAAAATGATATACAGCAAAAGTTCACTTAATAAGATAAATAGATACATCTAGATATATATCTATCCAGATATATAGCACTTAAGTGCGTTAATATGGAAATATATACATACATACACATATAATATTTATAGAATTTTAAGAGCTTAAGTACTTAAACACAGAAAAGACAAATAATTTAGCAAAAATTATTTTTATGTATTTTCATATTTGTAGCTTCTCATATATATATATATATAAATATTTTTTTTGGTGTCTATATAAATTACTACGATCTTGTGTAAAGTAAATTGAAAACTGTTAAATACAGGGGTATACATGTATAACTGTATTATGTATGTCACATGAATTAGTACATCAATTTAAATTTAACTAACTAAATGAATAAAAAATACAAAAATTCTAAGCACAGATATTTCTCTAGTTAAATTCGTAAAATAATCTTTTGTTTTCTTTACAGCTCATCGGTAAGATGATGTATGTTCTGTAAATGATCGCCATAATCGGTGGCCTCGCTGCCAACAAATGTATCGTAGTTATTCAGAATTTCCAGATAGGACAAACGATCGTCGTGATCCTCATCGGTGGAGACAAACAAATGATCGACCTCATCGTCCGCGATGGCCGTATTGCTGGGCACAACCCATGAGAGTACCTGAAAGCATTTGAGAAGAACATGTATTTTATGGAGTTGCAATAAGGAATGACCTCAGACTACAGTTCAGTGCTATCTGACTATTTGTATATCTTAGATTCATATATACATCAATACTCGAAGAATTCTGCACTACATATTCTATATAGTTTTACTACTCTATGTATCTATCCCTGCATTCCATGTCTTCATCAATCTTCATTCCTTATCAATTATATTACCTCATTGCCAGTCAGAGCTCCATCGCCATTTGTATCGTAATCCTTATCAAATCGTTCCTTCTCCGTTATTAGCCATTCCTTGTCATGATGCGCGGCTGCTTGGCCGACAAACTCTTGGAATTCAATTTTGCCATCATGATTCAGATCCTTATCCTGCATCGTATGCTCCAACAGAATGGGCAACATTTGTGGATGCTCTTCGGGATTTTGGAAAAGAACATATTCCTCCTGATTCAACACACCATCTTTGTTCGTGTCGGCTGCATGAAACATTTCCTTATCCTGTTTAATCATCTTTTGCTCCTCCTCATAGCTATCGAAGTCAATGAGCTCCTTCTTGAAGTTCTCATCCTCCATGGAATAGGTGTCCTGCAAGTATTCCTTCCATGTAATTTTATCGTCCAAATCTTGATCAATTTCCTCAAAACGATCCGCAGCTTCCTCCTCCGAAAGTTTCCTATGCAATAAATTTAACATTAAGATATTATTATACACGTTAAAAATATGTTTCTACACAATATGTCACCACACATTAAGGATAGATTTGTACATCACATAGATCATGCTTAGGCTTTAGCATTTGGTTAGCTTTTAAGCGTTTGGTTAATCAACTAACAACACTCACTTAAAGGACCTTAAAATCCAAGCTTTCAATTCATGACGATCGATATATTCATCATTATTCAAGTCCATCATCTTGATGAGTATGGCCAGACGTCGCTTCGATTCTTCCGGCGAGAGGGTATCAAATTCTTGAGCCTCTTTTGTATTGCCTGCAAATGGGAATATATTAAATATATTTATGTATATGCTTTCGGAAACAGTCTAATTAATTCACAAAACACATAAAACGTGCGCACACAAAAAGTCCAAAATATTAAAAAAAAAACAAGTGCGCTATAATGGGGCATGCCCGACTAGGGGATATCCTGAAGTCCACGCAGAGCTGCTAGTTGAAGCTTTCGATGTTCGCTCCATCGATCCAGTGTCCTGATCAAGAAAACATATATACAGCTCATGGAGTCCGTTGAGCATTCTGCCTTTTACATACATTCTCAGTAAACTATATATTCTGAATTCCATTTTCAATGGGTGTATATTAAACAAATAGAAAGTTTCTGGATTTCTAATGTGCTGTAAAATAAAATTTTAATGTCCTATAGAGAGTGTTGTTATAAACAAAGCGTGCAGAGAGCGTGCATGAGTAAAAGTAAAAGCGAGGAGAGAAGTGCAGAAGATCATAAAAGTTGTCTATGTGTATGCAGCAGTTCTCATTTGGTACTTGTATTTAGGTAAAGCGAAGCTAAAATGCTCACAGCAGCAAAGAGCGTTCCCATTGCTCACTTGAAGCTCGACTACAACGAATTCTACCTGCCGTCGGGCTCAACATTTGGGAGAGACAGTGCTTGAGTAAAAGTGGCCCTATATAAAGGGCAGCAGCATGCTGCAGCTGCTTCAGTCGTCCAGGCCTGCTGGGGGTCAGCGCATTAAAGTGAAGCAGAGTGTGTGATCGATCAGCTAAGCATTAAAGACGTAGAGGAATTACGTAAAATAAATACGTAGAGGAATTACGTAAAGGAAATACGTAGAGGAATTACGTAAAGGAAATACGTAGTGGATATACTTGGAAGAAAGAGGAAATACTTAGCGGAAATACTTGGAAGAAATAGATTGAAATCTGTAGAGGGACTACTTAGAAGAAATATACGAATAGTGTTAAATCGACTCAGCTCGTCACCCTGATGAAGAATATATATACTTTGTGGGATCTGCCACGCCTTCTTCTACCTGTTACATATATTTCAACAAAACCATTATACCCTGATCTCCAATTGAAAATGGGTTCAGGGTATAAAAAGCTACCCTGTACCCAAACTCTACTTTTTGATGGGTACAAATTACTCTCTTTCTAAACATGTAAACAATAAACACTTGCCCTTTATAATACCGCTCCGAATGGACTAGACACGGCTGCAGGGCATAGACCGAATTAGCAATCATAATTAACCAGAGAGCGTTCAGTCAATACAAATAGAAATGCTAAAACTACCATCTCTAATGCCCGCACACATTCTAATCGCATACAGGGTATGCGAATATTAAACATAATTTATAGCGTAAAATACCAAGAGTTTGCTCGACTGACAAGTACCCTTTTATATACAAAAACAATTATTAGTTGTAGCTGCCAGTTCTTCTCATGCATATGCACCAACATAGCTATCAAACCACACTATACGCACTTTCTGATGCCTACAGGGTATACACATATTCTACATATAAACAACTGTTTGTGCGTGCTATAAACAAAACATTAGTCGGCATTGAGGTTTCTTGTGCGTTTACCCACCTATGATGGCCTCGTGATCAAACTCCACATTGTGCTCGCCCTGATCGTTGTGATGATGTGCATCCCTGGGCACATAGCTGCCGTCCTTTACCCGTTCCTTGCTCAGATGCTTCTCATGCTTGTGACTGTTGGCAACGGCTCCATTGGCGGGCATAGGTCCAACCAGAGCCAAAGCTCCAATGATGCACAGCAGAATTGGCAAACTTGTTAAACGGGCCATTGTGCTTGGATATACCCTGCACATACACACACACACACACACAATGACTATGGCACGGGCAGCTGCGACGATTTGTTTATATGACAATCCTCCGTCTGTTGCTTCTTGTTTGCTTGCCAGACGCACACTGAGAGATTTTTTGTTTGCCTTCTTGCTCTTGGATGCTGGGAGCGTTACAGACACACACACATATAAACATACACCCAGCTCATACACACATACACACTCTGGCAGCTGCTTCTGTTTTGTATAGCACTTGAGAGTCTAAGCGTTTGCCGACTCACGTAATACCCAAAAAGTCAATTCTATGAACTCTAATGAACCCGATCAATGGGTTTTGCGTAACCTGAAATTCACAATTATATATATAAACATATATTATTCATACACTACAAACAATTTTCATTTCAGCTTACCAGCTGTTCGTCTTATGCACACATATTGGCTTTTCAATTGAATGTGATAGGCACTTTTTTAATTTAACATTGCATCTATTTGATTCTGCACTTTGAATATAAACTTTAATTTATAGTATTTACAAACAATCTTAAAGAAACATTATTTACTTCGGGCACCTCCGTCAAAATCAATCGTAACTTTTAGCGGCGCTCATCGCATAGCCAACATTTTATCGATATATTGTTACAGCTGCTATTGGCAATAGCAACTATCGCATATCGGCAGAACTGTACATCACTAGCTATTATTATTGCAAAATAATATTTTTTTCGCCAACTATGACCGTATTGCAAAACTAAACATAAATTAAACATAAAATCAAATAAAAATTAAAGTGCAAAAGCTTCACACAGACAGTTAAACATATATTGTACACATAAAGTGGCATGCATATAAGGTGAGTTTGCTAAAGAAAATTAGTCGGCAAAAAAGGCGCCTTGAATGGGCGAGAAACTGGAAAGAAAAGTTCAGTAAATAAATTCAAATGACATCATTGACAGCACACAATTTGTTGCGTTCAAGCGCCTCCTAGCAGTTATGTTTATGACTCTTGGGTGTATATTTATTAATTTTTTGTGTGTGCGCACAAAACACGCAAAAGGACTGAATGTGAGGCAATCAAAAGGGTACGATTGAATTGTGTGAGTTAGATGGATATTTTTAATGGTGCAATTAGGGATCCGGCTTCGGCGTAAGAGTTGTTGACCGGCACTATTTTTGGTTGACGACCAAATATGTACACCTACACTAGTGCTGCCAACGTAATTATAGTTCATGGAGTTGTGAATTGTCAAACATGCAACTGGTCAACAAATATACGTGTGAATATATAGTTACATATGAGTGTGTGTGTGTGCGTGTGTGATTGTGTAGACTTATCCTTACAAGAGCGCGCTTTCACTCACTCTACAAATTAGAGATGGTAAAAGTATAGAAATTTATTGTTACAAGAAATATTGCAATTATGACGAATCAAATTAAAAATGTTTAAAACCATAAAATAAATAATTTGAAGTTCATGGTTCTTCTTGTTTTGTATGTTGTTATTATAATAATAATCCATAGTCGTGCTTGCTTGCTTCACTAAAATCCAATCACGACACGCTCTCAACTCGATTGGAGACTTTTTATCTTTTAGTTGTTCATGGCTTGCGCTCATGTGAGTTAATCCAATATAGTTTGCTAACCGTTGCAGATAAAGAGAGTGTTCCAGAGAGCCAGAGAGCAACGCAACGCAACGCCAGACACATTAATAACAAACAAAAGCAAACAAACAAACAGCAACAAATAAGAAACTACTTCAGTACGGAAAAACCTGAAAGCTTGCAAACAAAATTTAGTCGTAAGCCAACCTTCGGTCAGCATAGCAGTTAGCTTTCGTCGTGCAGCAATAATTATTTGATTTTTGTTGTTATCCAGCTTGAACCGGTTTACAACGCAACGACCCCGCCCGCGCTAATTAATAGCTAAAGTAAATCCGTAAAAAACAATAAAATATACCAAATGCCGTACATTATCATACGCGGCAATCTAGCCTCCTATAGTCATAAATATCCGTGGCGTGTGCTCGTCTCTGGACTGAAAGGTAAATCATCAGTATAGACTGCTCTCACTCTCACTGCTTCTCCATCCACTCTTCTTTCTCATTTCGCAGTTAGTTTGTATTAGATTTTAACAGTTGATTTCTTATACGCATTTGTTGCCAACCAATATTTGGGGGCCAACTTAATTTGCTGAATTGCGTCTTCATTATTTATTTTTCTTTTTGTTTGCCATTCTTTCTGTCTTATTGCGCGACACAAATTATATGAAGTGTGCTTCGTCACGTTTCCACAGACACACTAGGCACACACACACACACACACACACACACACACACACACACACACATAGACACACTTGGGCATAAACTCACGCCCACAAGTCTGGTTTAGTTTTTTTTTTTTTGTTCCTTTGTATTCGGTTATTCCACTTTACACTACCAACTAATTTTTGAATGAGCTCGTCCTTGAGTGTCTGAGTGTGCTTATATATCTGCCGTTGGCTATGGGTGTCTGCTGTTGTGAGTGCTGTCCATCCTTACAGTGGCATCCTCAAGCATTAGTGCTTGCTGCACAGTCATATCACTTCAAACGATGTGCTTTCGTTGCTTTCGCTTTTCAGCGTACTTTGTTTATTTTTGCCGTAGTGTATTGAACGGATTTATGGCCTTGTAAATAAAATATAACTGTATTAGTTTTAAGCACTACAACCCGCACAAAATGAATTTCAATTTATAATTTTGTTTACTCACTTTTGTGAGTACCCTGTAGATTACGAATATTGAAGAAAGGGTATGCATGTTTCCTAGTGAAGTTTCGAATTAGAGTTTTTCAGATTTCCAAATTTCTAAAGCCTCCTATTTAATATTCGCATAGTTTAAAATTAATGTTTTAGTCATGCTAAATGTCAATGCTTTTTCGTTAGCAATTCAAATGAAAACAGGTTTAACACCATAATGAACATGAAGTCATAGTTAGAGTATTCGTGAATTGGCATGAGCTATTAGCACCAAATGCGCTCACCACTCTCTTGCTCTCCACTCTCTTTTGCACTCTCCCACTCGTTGCTTCGCTCTCCATTAATTGTATTTTCTGTCGCACATTCGAGCCGTCAGTTTCGTTTTGTTTCGCACTGAGTGCAGTTGAATTACGCCTTGCATGGTGAGCCAAGCACAAATACACACACTCACACGCACTCACAGATATAAATTTATATATATTAAGAGAGTTTATATTTACCAAATATATATTTTGGAAAAGTCAATGCACCTATAGAATTTTCTGTAAACATACTGATACGTGCTGGACTTGAGTTGAAAGAAAAACTGCACTTATTCGATTGGCTCAAAGTTATTGTTTAATTAGCACTCACACAGGCACAAAAACACACACACACAGATCGTTGAGGCCAGCTGCTGACGTCATGCAGCTAGCGCTTTAAGCATTTTTGATTGTTGTTATTATCTTTGTTCAGCGCTTGTCATATTACCCTACTGTATAAACACCCCAAATTTAAACAGTTTTAATGTACATACATACATATAGAGACAAGTTCATAATAAATATTCACATATATGTATATACTTATATATATATACAATATTCTGATAAGCTTCGACTTTCTCAGCTGACGACATCGAACAGTTAAACAAGTTCTCCTGCGGCGGCTACAGCGATGAGTCCACAATCGTATATCTAGTCCATCCGTGTCGCATATTATCAGCTTTAGAGGTATATTAAACACATGTTACGGTGAACGCTCTGTTATGGCTAGGAAAAATTTAGATAAAGCAGAAACCGGGATAATAGTATAACTGATTTAAAAAAAAAACTATAAAAAATTGCTTAAAGAAAATGTTGCTCTAAACATTAATATTACTCGAGTAATCAGTATACAAAATTCTTATGATATGAAGAAAATATTCAAAATAAATTTGTTTTTAGTTTCAACTTTTACAATAAGAAAAAAAATGTATTAATTTTCTTGTAATTTTTTTTTTTTTACAAAAAATGGAGCAGTTTATTAGTCAGAGCTTTCACTGTAACATTATGGCATTTAAGTTCAAAGAATAGAACAAAATTTTGTGTTGCAGATTTTGGGTTTTCGCGTTGTGGCCAGTTCATCGACAGCCGTTAAGCAGGACTATAACGAATATATGTGGACGATGCGCAAGGAGTTCGTCGAACCTGAACCTGAATCCGAATCCGTATCCGTAGTCCGTGAGAATCTATCGAATATAGGCAGAGAGGCGGCCAGTTTAGGCAATTATCATAAAGTCGATTCCCCAGAGTAAAACTCTTTCCCCTCTGTGTGTGTATGTGTGTGTGTGTGTGTGTGTAAGTGTGTGTGCGTGTGTATATGTGTGTAAAGAAACTATAGCAACCTCAAAAAAGAAAATTTCTGACAGCCTATCCAATAGATATATACATATATATATTTAAAAGCAAAGTATGACCGATAATCAGGCGGGGCCAGGTGCGAAGGAATCGACAACCAACTGCGAATGCCCACAGCCGGTGCCATCGACAACATCCACTGGTGCTGCTGTACCGCCCACTTGCCCGACCAATGTTGTGACCATACCCGTGCCCATTCTACAATCGGAGGGCAACTTCGCTTACGTCACCGTCAAGGGTTCACTGCATGATTACACCTGTACCGTGTTTGGCTTGAATCAGGCTGAGGTGCAAGCCCTGTCGAATCGTCTGTCCGTTAAGCCTTGTGTTAATGGCGTCCTAGTCGCTGTACCGCCCATGGTTATGTTGAATACTCTAGCACAACTCAGCTATAAGGTAGTTTGTAGCTGCGGCGAAGCGGAAATCTGTTGGACAATGCAGCGCGAGGTCTAACAAAGTTGGAAAGTTTGATTCGAAGCACATTAAAAAAAAAAAACAAAACCTCAGTCAAAATATCGATCATCAATCAACCAATCATCAACTCATCTTTATCAAATCAAGAAATATGGATCAGCATAGCGCAGACAATTGCAAGTGCCACAAGCATACGCAGCCGGCACAGCAGACGCTCAGCGACATGGATTTCGATCGGGGCATTTGGAATGCGGGTGAGTGAAAACTTTTTACTATTCGAGTATTTTAAGTAGAATCATATAATTCATTTTGATATATGCCGATATATACGTATACATGAAACTGAATTATGAATAATACCTAGTCAAAGGTAGGGTAAGCAGAGAACCCCAAGAGGCAACTCATTATATTAGCGTTTTAGTTTTATAACCTCTAATGTTTACCTCTCTTTCCTGCTATAATAATTTATTATACGTACGATTCTTTCGTTGACCAGGCTTAGATGTGGCGCTCTAGAATTATTTGCTGTCTCCGTGTCCACTTATCTTATCAAGATTTTTATCATACCTTTCATTATCATTAAAGTTATCGATCAAACATTAATATCTTCTGTACACATTTCCGCTGCCTTTTTATATAGACCCATATAATGTGTTGACCAATATATATTTATTGTATCTCTGCTAATATTTCAAAGTGAATTCTGATTTCTTGTATATCTTCCTGTTTTTATGAGTAATAGCCCTATAAAATGTATGTGCCTACCAGATTTTTTAGATACACGAAAAATCATTAGTAATACCCTTCTCTGCACTTCATATTTCTATTTCAATTCTTTATTGAATTTCCACTATCCTCTATATCTTCTATATAAATATGTTTTTGCCTATTACAATATGCCTTATATTTCTTGTTCTATTCAAATCCCAGTATTTTGCTCAGCTCTTAAATATTTAATATCCGATATCGTTCATACCCTTTAGCCATCTACAACGAAGTGGATCGTGTGCGAGAGTTCATCCGGAAGGGTAAGGCGATGGCGCGCGATGATTGCGACTACACGGCCCTACACTATGCAGCACGGAATGGAAACGAAGAGATTTGCAAGCTGCTATTGGAGGAGGGCAAAGCGGATGTGAATGCGGTGACAAAGGCGGGTGCCACGCCACTGCATCGGGCGGCCATGATGGGTAATATAACTCAATATACATTATAGACAATATATCATCTACTAAATACGTCTCCTATTGATAGGTCATATGAACATTGTAAAGCTGCTGGCAGAGCAGCCGAAGGCGAATCTTTTGCTGCAAGATGAGTGCGGGCAGAGCGCATTGCATCGCGCTGCATTGCGCGGCCAATTGGAGGTGTGTCGCTACCTGTTGCAGCAGCAGCCAGCGCTGAAGCTGCTCAAGGACAAAAAGGATAAAATCGCCTTTGAATATATCATGGAGAATGCCAACGACGATTTTAAACTGCTGCTAAAGCCCTAAGCCCCCAGGCGACCGAAGCCACAAGCCTGAAGAACAATGTAATTGGTGGAGTAGTCAACTTTGTAGCTCTATATAAGTGCCCCAAATTGTTATGGTAATTGTTATCATATCTTTTATAGGAATATATCTATCTTTCTATACATATATATATGTCTATATATGTATGTATATATGACAGTTAGTTCTCCCTTATAGTGTCTTGTATGTATGTTCTTCTTTTTCCTGTAAAATGTAAGCACAAAAAGTTTGTCACGAAAGAAAAAACTCAATTCATATTTTATAATTTCACAAATTTATATATACATACAAATATGTATATATATATATGCAACAATTGTAACATTTGAAAGTGTCTAAAAAGTTAATGTAAAGAGCAAAAAGTGTTTGATCGCAATCCTATATTGCGTGTGTTTCTATATATAGATGATTATATATATATATATGTATGTGCCTACACACTAAAAGTAAATACCCTACATTTTTGCATACACTACACTAACGGGCAATTTACAAACATTACATACATACCTACGCTAAACATATTCTATATATTTATAAATATAAATAACTTAAATAAATACTGCAAATTGCACAAGATACTCGATGTTAATCCCACGATTCGGCTGATCGTATTATTTGACTAGTTAAGTGGGTTCCTCGCATGGCCGGCACATCCGAGAACTCGCTGAGATATCGCTTCAGGGTTTGCGGCATGCACAGCTCCTCGTCGACAATGCGCGCCAGAGTGGAGCTCTCGCCCGTTGGTGGATACTTGGCATGGAGCTGGAAGTCGGCCTGGAGCGCTCGCAGCAGCTGTTGGCGTATCACTTGGCGGGCGAGCGACTGCAGCGACCTGGGCTGTGTGCTCAGCTGACGCATGTTCTGGTCAAAGGCCAAGCGTGTGGGCGTGGCTGGCTGGGAGCTGTCACTCGTTTCGGTGGGCGGGGAGAACTTGAAACCAACGTGTGCTGGAAAGATGAAAGCGGAGGAACTTATAAATGGGAAGAGTTTCTATGTGAGAGATGACGAGACAAGTGGAAGAGCTGATAGCAAGTGGACCCTGAGAACAGTTTAAGATGGGAACAGTTCTTGTGGAAGTAGAACAAGCTGGGATATTCAACAGGTGAAGTACAAATGGAATTGGAACATACTTAGGAGTTCAGCAAATGCCGAGCTCTGTGGATTGCCATTGGACCGGAGCTCGTTGAGAACATGTTCGCTCGAGATCTGTGAGAGATTGCAGCCCTCTCGCAGCAGCAGCTGAGCTATGTCCAGGCGCTGCAGGCTGATGGCGCGAGCCAAGGGCGTTTCGCTGTAGATGAAGCCACAGACGACTGTGGGCGCCTGGAAGCTGTACAGATCCCTGCGAGCGCTGGGTAGCTTGGCCAGAAGAACGCGCAGAATTTGACGGAAGGCAGACAACTGTTCGATTTGCTGCACGGCGAAGAGGAGCAGGCCCACATCTTGGGCATCCGTGTAGAGGCCGAGGAGTCGCTGCTGATCCGCCTGATCCAGAAGGTATTCAAGCATCTCCGGCAGCTGTTGGTGTATGGCACGCATGATGGGAGTCAGATTATCACTGTCCCTGACACTCAGGCTCTCGCCGTGCTGCAGCAGCAGCTCGACCATGGCCCGGTCCTCGGCATCCGGACCAAGACAATGGTGCAAGAGATGGTGAGCCGGCAGACGTCGTGCGCCACGCTCCAGCAGAAGTTTCGCCAGCTGCCGATGCCGGCCGATGACGGCGAAATAGAGCGCCGTATACCCTTCCTTATCCTGCAGATTGACGCGGGCTCCGCGCTCGATCAGCTCCTGGGCCAGCTCGAGCTGGCTACAGGCAATGGCCAGCATCAGGGGCGTCTCGCCCTCGTCGTCCGTCTCATTGAAATTGACATTCGTCTGGAGCAGCAGGCGAGCCGCCTCACTGCATCGACTCTCGATGGCCAGGTGCAGCGCCGTCTTCCCGTCGCTCAGCGTCTTCGAATTGACCAAAGCCCCGTGCTGGATCAGCTGGCGAGTGACCTCCGCATTGCCGGCGCCCACGTGCAGCGGCGTATATCCCTCACTGTTGACCACGTTGATGGGTGCCTGGTGCTTGAGCAGCACTGCGACGCACTCCACGTGGCCCCAGGCGGCGGCATAGTGCAGCGGCGTCACCAGATCCGCGTCATAGATATGTGGATCCTGTTGACGGCAACTGGTGCAGCACTGGGTCAGGAACTCTCCAGTGTTCTCAAAGGTTTTCGCATAGTAGTGATATAATTGCGAATCCTCGCCGGCCACGCCTCCACCACCATCGCCACCGCCTCCCTCTGTATTCTCTGAGCTCCAGCTTTCGCCTTCGAACTCGTCCACCCATTCCAGCTTCTCCATTCCCTCGGGCGTAATGTCTATCTCCAGCGCATCGGTATGAGCTGGAAGAGGAAGAACGAAAATTTAATTCAAATTTGTATTTAATTGTAATCATTAATTGGAATTTAGGGAAATTCTAAATTATATATTAATTATTCAAATTAAAACTTTTTGTATGCTAAAGAAGCAAAAAGAAAACATTTTTTATTTAATTCTATATATGATATGCTTAAATCAAACCAATTAATTAATTATTCCACAAAATTGTATTATTTATAGAAATATTTTTCAGGAAATTATATATTATATATTCTATTATTAATATAAATTTCTAATTAAAATTACTCGATAGATTGTTTTCTATTTATAAAGTGAAGTTATTCTAATTTTAATTTTAATTTATTATTTTTTTTTATAGTTTTATTTATTATAATATTAATACTTTATATACACAGTTGAAACTTTGAACAAATTTTGTATTTGTATTATTTCAGTATTTATATTTTGAATAATTTTCTCACCTTACAGCTCAGTGTTGACACGTGAACGTTCGGCTACCTGAGCGCCTACTAAAGTCAAAAGAAAATCGAGATAGCCAAACAAGTGTATTTTTCATTGCGTTTTCAGCTGACTTATCTTCAGTGAGGTACACCTTCAGCCGATTTTCTCTGACCTCAAATACCCCCTCTTTGTCTACTCATCCATTCTAGATAGTTTTTGTTGTTCTTCTTATTTATGTTTCTCTTTTTTTTTCAGTTTCCAAAATGCATTTGGGTCACTGACATTGGCTGCACTGCGAGAAAACTATTGGTGTGATTGGAATATAAGAAATTTCACAATACTTTGGAAATTCAAGGAAAATTCTGAATATTCTGAGTGTGTACAGTGTACTAATGGTAAATATATTATGCAGGCTGCCGTATCAGCAACTGCCCTTATCATTTCAAGTGTGAATAGCCCACATAATTAAGCTAGTTTTAATATTATCTTTTTCTAAAATTGATATTTAATACTAGAAATGTAAGCGTTGAAAATTATAATTTTTGTATATAATTTTTGTTTTTTAAACTAATTTGCTGTACAAATTGTAAATGCATTTTAAATAGTTCAAATAAAATACAATTCAATGTTAAGAAAATGTAACTAAATATATAAAATGTATAAAAAACATGCCGACAAAGAACTTAGGAAATGGGAAAACATGTTTGGCGAACTAACTACCCCTAAATTGATTTTCTGCGACCAGCTGTTGCCCGTGAATGCCAAAGGCTTTGTGTCTGCAGTTTGAACTTACCTTGATGATAGACATTTAATTGTGGCTCCTCGCAGGATTGGACGAGCAGCTCGAGAAGCTCGGCATCGCCCAGTAGGGCGGCCGTGCCCACAGCGGTGCGCCCACATGTCGCCGAGACGTAGGTGGCCTGGGCGCCCTCCAGGATGCAATCCAGGGCCTGCCCAAAGTCGCCGCTGTGGACGGCGCTCATCAAACGCTCGTTGAGATCGTAGGAAAGCATCTTATCATTTGTTCAGAGAAATAGCTAGCAAACCAATCGAAGCGGTTGAAAATGGTAAATAGAAATAAAATATAATGTGGAAACACTGCACGGAAAAGCAGACGAAGGGAGACTGAAAAGAAACAACGGGGCAGACCACAGAGCTGACCAAATGAAGGAAGAAAAACTACCACCCCCAAGTATAAAGAGCGTGAAAGAGAGAACCAAAAACAAAGAGAGTACAACAGAGCCGACAGTTCCCGCAACTGTGCTTTGTTGCATTTACAATCAACCAATCAGAACAAAGAGTGCGCTGAGCATAAAGAGAGTAGAATATTAGAGATGGCACTTCGTCCAGCTGCACATTTACACACAGCTATAAATAGCTGGATATACATATAGTGATATTAAGTCATGATTTAGTTGCTTTTTATCTAATTGCAAGCTACAATAATATTATGCATATATTCCTTTCCTTTCTTCTCAATAATTGAAGCTTATCTTCCAGACATATTTTTTAGCCTTTTAAATGTTGTTGATCTAGCCTTTTCACAGCCTGAAAAGCCGCCAACTACCAATCGTAGCAAAGAGAGCGAGCGTTACATATAAAGAGAGCATTCCGTATGTGACATAAAGAGTTCGCTCAGCTGTGCCTTGTATTTACACACAGCTGCAAATTGTTTGGGCTTTATTGTTTAATGCCGCTATACAGACAAAGACTCGATTTGTAACATAAACTAAACTATTTGATCTCCTTGGTTTCCTTGGCGTTCTGCAGTGATTCGGTGATGAAAAGTTTAGCCAGCGATTGAGAGCAAAATTGTGCAATATGCTGGGCATGCGTATTGATTTGACCAGATGTAATCGTGGCCGTTAGCCGGGCCGGCACAGGCATGGGTCGGAATTGTTTGATGACCTCCTCCTCGGGCACTGTGGGCTCGCCCTTCGATGTGCGCACAGCATTCTCAGCAGCCAGCTTAGCCAGAGCACGATGTTTTTCCTGGTGAATGAGAAAGAAAACTTAATACAAGCTTAAATAAACCTGCGAAAAAGCAGCCGCTTACCGTGTCCTGTTTGAAGACCACCTGCTGGTACTTATTGTAGCGCACAGCTTCCTGGTAGAGCTCGTCAACGCGTTCGATTAGGCTGCGCATGTGGTTCTCCAGCACTGAGGCGGTGCCCAGGTCCAAGAAGTTGTGTCCCTTGTCTTCCGGCAGCAGCTCATTCAGTTCACTCATCATTATGTTAGTCAAAGGCGAGTTCTTGATAACAATTGGTATCTCGGCGAAGAGACTCTCGTAGCCCACTTTCAGGGTGCGGAATGCCTCAGGCGTGAAGTCGCCATCCTTATACATTTGTATGGCCTGCGGTGTCAGACGATAGGCCTTCAAGCAGAGGAAGCCGCGCGAAGACTTCTGGGTGTCATAGACAACCACGACAGATTCCTCGATGCTGGTCTGGTAGTGATACTGCGATTCGAGCAAGGCCAGAGACAGGCTGTTGCCCACATCGGAGCTCTGATACCAGCCCACATGCAAGTGATCGACATTGACGCGGCGCAGACGACGCATCACAGTCAGCTGGTACATCTCCTCGTCCATGGTCTCGTCTCCGCTCTTGGGAAAGGGAAAGCAGTTCGTGATTTCCAGGCACTTGTCCACAACCAGGCCAAGAAGGGCACCCTGGGCCAAATCCATATTGCTCGACTCCTCATGGCAATGTTTAATCATTTTCATTACGGCCTAAAAAGGGAACATGTTTAATTGTATTTAAAAGATTTCAAGTGTAGTCATTGGAAATGGAGGCGGACGCTCTCTTTCTCTCCATTAACATCAAATTGCAATCAAGGCGGCAGCGTTCGCTCTCTCAACCTCTCTCTCTCTCTCTCTCTCTCTCTACACACACATATTCACACACACAAACAAACAGCAGGCGCAGCGCGTGGCACTGTCATGACTTTTTACGCCATTCCACTGCACTGATCTTACGCCTTGCACTTGCCACGTTCAGTTTACTCTATATTTAACTTACCAGACCATCGCATTGTACGTAATTGATGGTATTTTCCGAATCCTCATTGCGAGCATGACGACCACCGCGGTTTGCCATTTTGACGACGACGAAGAAGAAAAGGCTTGAAGTTGGCTGCACACGCACACACACTGAGAGAAGAACAAAGTTGTACAATGCCCGACTATATCGAGCAATTTTGCAACACTGTCACCGAACAGCTGTTTAGCCGACTATGATAGCAATATAAATAGAAGGAAAAAAAAAGTTTGTTTATCTGAAAATAAAATAAAATAAAATTGTTAGCGTGTCAGACTCCAAAAGAAAAGAAGCAAAACACAGTTGCATGAGCTGAACAGCAGAGCAGTCTTCATAAGCAGCTCACAAAATGACGACGAATTGGCGTGAATTGTTTCCCACAAAATTGACCTTTATTATATTTCTGCTGTATATGTCATTATTTATTGGTCAAGGTGAGTGCATATACTTAGTTTCAAATTATTATAATCATTACAATATTATCTCGTAGGGATTTTTGTGACGGCATCACAGGACTCGAATAATTCTTACAGCTATAATACAGTGACAGTGGTGCTATTGACAGAAGTATTTAAGTTAATTGTTTCGACATGTCTCTATTGCAAAGAGTAAGTGTGGAAAATATTTCTTAATAATTTACTATTTGGTATTTTTGTGCTTCCACAGCAAGAGTCTTCGGTCGCTGGTACGTGACGTGCACAAAGATCGCAGCGTTTTGGGGCTCTATATGGTGCCAGCATTTCTTTACTGTTTATACAATAATTTAGCTTTTGTGAATCTCGCGACATTCGATCCGACTACGTATTACCTATTACTCCAATTGCGAGTTGTTGTCACAGGCATACTGTTCCAAATCATATTCAAAAAGTATTTATCGCAACGACAGTGGATATCATTAATCCTACTAACGCTCGGCTGCATGCTAAAGCAGGTGGATTTGAATAGGTTCTACAATGATGCAAATGACGATAGCGAAGCAGCGGCTCTGCAGGGGGCGAGCGCTGTGAATGCCACGCAAACGCACTCAAAGGCAAATGGCAAAAATATGGCGGGCTTCGACCTTAGCATAAGCGCCATCTTCATTTTAGCCCAGACGATCTGCTCGTGCCTAGCCGGCGTCTACAATGAATACCTTCTGAAGGACAAAGGAGCAGATGTCAACATTTTCGTGCAGAATATATTTATGTACATGGACTCAATCGTTTGTAATGCATTGATACTGCTGTTCAGAGGCGAATTGCTGGACGCATTCAGTGCGAAGAACCTGAGCAGCATTGCGCGATTCGGTGTGATGATTATTATTATTAACAATGCTGCTATAGGCATTGTGACAAGTTTCTTTTTGAAGTACATGAACTCAATACTTAAGACATTTGCCAGCGCCCTGGAACTGATGTTTACGGCTGTGCTCTGCTATTTCCTGTTCGCGATTCCCATTTATATGAACACCGCGTTGGCAATAGCTGTCGTCTCATATGCAATATATTTGTATACTCAAAGTCCGGTTGTTAATCTCGGCAAGGTGCGTCCTTTATCGAATTTAAGTGACGCCACCTCTCAATCAAAGACTAAAGACAAAGAGGACAGCCGCAAGCTGCTGGACGAATCAATCGACACCGACTTGGAAATGGATATCGTTTAATTATAGTTAGTCATTTAAAATTTAAGCCACTGTATATAACTATCTGTGTTTTGTTCTGAAAAGTTGAGTAAGAGGAACGTGCAATCTGTTTCTTGTATATAGTATTTCCGTTCTAGATAATACTCTAACTTTAATACAACTAAAGTGTAGAATCCCTTTATCACATAAAGTTTCTCAATTGATAAGCATTTAACATTACTCAATCGCAGTTTTATTTCCTTTATTATTTTACATCATATTTAGCTTCCTGTTATTCAGCACGTGGCGGTGATCTACGTGCTTGAAGCGCTTCTTGTAAATATTCGTATTCATGGAATTTTTTATAATCTGGGCATTTTTCCAGATGCTGTTCCATAAGCTCCTTTGGCATGCGATGCGTCGCATTATATTTGCAAATCTCTAATGGGGGTCCCCTGTAATTGCGCACACACTTTATTATGTGGCCGGGCATTCTGAAAAGCAATATGCGATGCGACTTATCATATGGACAAATGCCATAATCCGAATCACCCATTGTGATTCCCTAAATTTAAAATAAAAAGTTCAATTAATTCAAAATTACAATTATATTAAAAATGATATTACCAAAAATTGAAAGTACCGCTACTTTGTATCTAGAGATGGCTTTTGATTCTAAGCGCAATATTGGTCGACTGATTGTTAATCATGATATCGATAGTAGGGATGAGATATAATTGAGTAAATCACGATTGTGCCAATATTAAAGCCAGGTACAGCCAGCAGTACATATCAGAATACGTTAATGACGTCATCAACTATGAGTCACGTACACAACTAATGACAAATACATATAAGCCTTGTTACACTAACAAATGAAATAGCAGATGTTGTTAAACAATATTTACCGCTTTAAAGTTGTCACGAAACTATTTCACTACCATTACATCATCATTTTTTTAAATTTGAAAACTTTTAACCTAGAATTTGAGAGCATCGCTGTCAGTAGCTAAGACTAATAATATTAATATTATTATATTATTATTAATAATATTATTAAGTAATAACTATTTTCTATATATCGACATTTTGACACTTCGCAATAGTGGTATACTTCGCAAAGGTGTACGCTTAGATAATTTGTTACGATAGTTTTCTAATTCATGATTCCATCACTATCGATACTCCTCGAATAACGAAAATAATCCAGCAGTATCGACTCCGCCCGACCCCTTCACCTTTCATTCATTGAAAAGTTTTCGTACAGTTCGGACGTCGCTTTACCCGTGAGAAAAAGTGCTCTAACTGATCAAACTAGTGAAAAAAAAGGAATTTTCCACTTCGAATAATGGCACGTACTAAGCAAACAGCTCGCAAATCGACGGGTGGCAAAGCGCCCCGCAAACAATTGGCCACCAAGGCGGCCCGCAAATCGGCCCCATCCACTGGTGGTGTTAAGAAGCCTCATCGCTATCGCCCTGGTACCGTGGCATTGAGAGAAATTCGTCGCTACCAAAAGTCCACAGAGCTGCTCATCCGCAAGTTGCCGTTCCAGCGCTTAGTGCGTGAAATTGCTCAAGATTTCAAGACCGATTTGCGTTTCCAGTCGGCGGCTATTGGCGCATTGCAGGTAAATTGGCGGGAAGTTGAAAAAAAAAAGAATTGTGTTTGCAAATGTGGGAGTGCGGAGTGGGGCGTGTTGCATAGAGTGTGGGTCCCATTTCTGTGCCATCATGTAATTGGTTTTTTGAACACTTTTCCATTGCAGGAAGCATCCGAAGCCTATTTGGTTGGCCTGTTCGAGGACACCAATTTGTGCGCTATTCATGCCAAGCGTGTCACCATCATGCCCAAGGACATTCAGCTGGCCAGACGCATCCGTGGCGAGCGCGCCTAAATGCCATGTCCGCCATCTTTAATTAGAAAAGCGGCGCAGTTGCTGTCGCTGTTAACAACAACAACAGCAACAAAGACAACGTCGACGGCGCAGTCAAACGAAGCAGCTGCTGCTGCTGCTGTTTACAAACAACAACGAAGACGTCAACGTCGGCGTCACAGCTGCTGCGTCTGCTTAGTCTTAAGTTTCATAAGATTTATTATACATACATACATACATATACTTAAAATATAAGTAATTCATAATTCGTAATTTGTCGCAAAAATTTATACAAAATTTGTCGCTCCAATAAAAATACATTTATTTGTTTTCTGTGTAAAACTTAAAAGCAGTTTTTCTTTTAATTTATTTTACTCGAGTTTTTAGAATGGGTATGATTTATATTTGAGGGTTGTTTTTATGCTCTAGAACAGCAAATGCAATTTTTATTTAAAGACAATGGTGTCCAACATAGCTCCTAAGCACTGTACAATATTATTCTGCATGACCTTATCCACTTTCTCCTCCAAATGCCGTTTCGGGTCCTGTTTGCCCACATTTTTAATCGCCAGCTGCTCGGGCGTCATTTTCTCTTCGTCCTCGAGAGACTGGAAAGAGGGGAAAATTCGAGAGTGAGAAAATGATATAAAATTAGATATATTGCAAATACATATGTATATTATTGATGCAATGGTTGTTTCTATGCAAATTTTAAAACTGTTCTTTTACAAGCATTTTTCATGAAAATTATTTATATTATTCTATTATATATATTTTATACGATTATTATATTTTAATCTACAAAATATAATACACATATACATTTATTATTTATATAATATAATATATGATAGGGAAGACTGTATAGAAGATTAATACAATATAAAAATGATAGCATATATGACGGCTAGAAGATAAGTTTAATATTTCTGAGTACATTAAATCGAAATGATCGAAATGTAACCTAAAAATTAATTACACAGACTAAGTTTAATATCATTTCATAGCTTTGATTGGATATAGAAAAAAATCCATTTGCTAGAGCGAGACAACATGCAAGTCAAATAAAAAATAAAAAGCAACAATTACTGGTTCATTTTGGGTGCAACAAAACAAAAACACTAGTTCAAAGGAACAACTTTCAGAACTTTTGCGACTTTCGAAGGGCTGCAGTGAACGTTTGTTGTTGTGTCAAGAGTTGCCACCTGACAAAATAAAACAAACGTGCAAGCCTGCCAAAAAAGTGTGCAATTTTGAGAGTATGCGAAATTCGATATGCATAAATTCAAATTGTGTACAATTGTTTAACAAATTTGTAGCTCACCTTATTATAGTTCTTGGCCAGATCAAGCATTTCGGCGACTGTATCCTCATTGATGGAGCAGTGCTCATTGTAGTCGGCCAGTGTGAGACCATCCTTCCAGGACTTTTTGTGCAAGTTCAAAAGCATTTTCTGTTCCAGCTCGTTTTTGCGATAGTTAATGCTGATGGAATAATAATGACGATTCAGGCCATGGATCAGTGCCTGCACCGACGGTTTCTGCAAATGGCCCAAATTCGAGGTGGTCTGCCTGGGCTCCTGTCCGAGCACCAACATATTCGGGTTGATCAGGCGGAAGGCATCGATGACCACTTTACCCTTGACCGACTGTATGGGATCGACGACAACGGCCACGGCGCGTTCGGACAGCGCCTCGAACGATTGTTGGGTATTAATATCCACGCCGGATAACCAGCAGCCAAAGCCCGGATGCGAATGGTACCAGCCAACAACCATTTCTGGTCGGCCTGTCTGCTTCAACATGTCCAACATCTTGGCCTGAAACACGGGATCGACGGCCTCAACACTGACTCCCGTGCCCGTTTGTGGCATGGCGAACACATCGATAACCTGCACCGTATAATCGTCGACAAACTCGCCCAGCATCAAGCCCATCACTTCCATGGGCACTCCAGCGCGACCGTGCTTGAGCATCTTTAAGAGCGCCAGAGATGATATGTACACCTGCTCGGCGGTGTCCACGACGGGTGCATCTGTTGGAGGTGCAGCCTGTGGCATAGCACCGCCTAAACGTAGCAAACGATCCATGATTCAACTGCAAAATAAATTCTTTAGCTGTGAGTAGGACGAAGGAAAGCAACTCTATAAGTAGACTCACTTACGCTGTGGGTATTTTAACAACGGGTGTTTGTGAACTTTTTGTTTTTTTAAGTAGAATTTTGCTGGCAGCAACAACAAACACAAAGCAGCTCTTGACTTTGCTTTTCGTTTTTTTGACAGTCAGCGTCGGCAAAGTGCAAGTAATACTTGGCCTATCGATAACTGTGCTCAGAGCAACGCTGTCTGAACAGCTGACTGAGTGACCAGCTGCATTTATCGAATACGATAGCGATAGTTAACTGAAATGTGGATAAACTTGAGTAAATTTTAAATAGGCATAATAATATTCAAATGTGGTATATATATAAATAAAAATATATTATGTTATAGTTTAACTATTTAGCATTGCATTTAGAAAGAGCGCCATTTCATGTGCTCCTTGGGATAGTTGCAATGCGTTCCGCTTGGCCGGACGCTAGTTATGGCGCCAACTTCTTTGGCCAGCCCATAAAAACTGTAAATGCCATGTGAAACGCCTTAGTGTGGTAAGTGAAAAAAACCCATTGTACTTTAGGTCAATTAATTAGCAATTGCCTTTCACCTAGTTTAACATTTTAAAATGCCAACCGTTGGGCTCGTCGCTCAAGTCGCTTGATTGCAACACATTTCTAGCATTTGCTACTCCATTTTCTGTCTCGCTTTAGCCGCCACCGCCACAGCCGCAGCGGCAGCTTGAAACTGTTTTCCATCTTCAACAAGAGCATTTTCCACATTTTCAGTTGCACTTTGTCGTTCGCAACACGCGTTGCTCTTCGCTCAAACGTAAACTTTGTTTTCTTCTCTTTATGGTTATTGTTTTTGTTTTGGCTTTTTGCCATCAACAATTAGTTCAATTAAGCACGCTAAGTGCTTAGAAAATCGTTTGTGCAATATTGCCAAATCAACGTGAAAACAGGTAAATAATATACATAAATTGCCATACACGTTGAAATTATTTACACTTTTCGCTGAGGCTGTCAATTTGCTCGATTGCCTCTTATCAGAATCAACTACAAAATTGTTATTTTTGATAAAGCTACGTGGGAGAGTGAAAGAGAAAAGGAGAGAGCGAGTACTGCGAGTGTGAGTGAGTGAGCCCAGTGCTTGCTCTGGGTTTGTTTTTATATTTTTCGTATTTTCCTATATTATTTATTTATATGTTTGTCACATATTTTGTTTTATTTTTTCTTTAAATTCATATAGATTAGTTTGCTGTATTTATGTGTTTTTCTGTATTATTTATATACTTTTATAATTTATAAATTTTCATTTTCATTTTATTTTATATTTTATTATTATTGTTTTTTAATGTATATATTTTTCAGTTTTTCGCTTAATTTTATTTTTATACCAACATTTTTAATTTGCTACTGTATTTTTTTTTTTTTTTTTTTCCTTTATTTGTGGGCGTTTTTTCTCCAATTAACGCTGATTGCGAGTTTTTTTTTAAGCTTACGCTTCAGTTCACATATCCCAAACTCAAACCTGACTTTTCGAAATTAATGTAAGAAGAAGACGAAAATACGAAAAACCCGCTATCTTCAAAGATTCAATCGAGATGCCAACACGTTGCACTCCATATCAAACAACGACCTTGTCTTGTCGTCGAGTTCAAAGAAATGCGTTGCAAAGCAATCAAATGCTATCGACATTAAAGGTGGTTAAAACATAATACAATTACAGTAGAGACTGGCTAGTTGGTATGCATTTTAATAGATATTTTGAAATTCCAAATATATCGGATAGGAGCGTGCGTTCAGCTTAAGCAGTCTTCACTGTACGAACAAAAACATGACAGCAAACCAATTGAAAACGCTAACTAAAATTTAAAAACTTAACAATTTGTCTGTAGAAAACGAGTGAAAACGTTGCAGTCGGGCATGACTGACTACGCAATACGCGTTCAGCGTCAGATATATGTACATATATAGACAAATTCATAAATTTGTGGAGCGTTCTATAAATTAGAATTCTATAGTGGAGTTCATAGATTTGTCTAATTTGATTAGATTGCCAAGTCTGTCCTAGAAAATATACTCTAAAATCTGAACTATATCTAATTTCACTATATATAGATACATACATATACAATGTACATATATAGATCTCCACTTACTGCTTTGACTTCAAGCAGACAGCTGAAAATTACCCAAAACCTATATACTCCCTTCACTTCCTGGGCGCGTATACAAAACAAAGGTAAAAACACGTTTGTTCAGCTGTGAAATTGACCTTTGGTGGCCCTAGTTGGTGTCGTGGTAGTAGTTGTAGTTGTCAGTCAGCGAAAGATATAAGCGGAAACAATTAAATATAATCGCTGGAGAAATGCTTCGAGCCGAACCAGAGCAACAGCTAATAGATCCAAGACTCTAAGACTAAATCCACTTAATAGAGATTTAAATGGTCTCACTGCACCAATTAGTCTTAAGTGTATTGGTTTTTTAGATCAATATATTTAATAAGTCTTAAAGCGTTTTTAAAGTCAACATTTTCGCTTTACTCTGATTTATGTTCAATTTCTTTATCGCTTTATCATAATTATACTCGTTTATGGAAAGGAATGAGGCGAGTATATTGCATGGGATCTTAGCCCTGAAGTTTGTAATGGATTGCAATTGTGTAAATCACATGAAAAGCAGAGTATAAAGCTTTGCTTTGTATTGAGATTTAAATTTCCTACTTTGAAAATATGAAAGATTTTATATATATTCCCTTTTTATGGAAATGGAGTTTGTACTTCTTCTTGCCACTGTCGAAAAGTCTTATATCAAATATCTGCAAATTTCCACAGAATGTGGCAACAAATGTTGAGCAATTGCAAAACTTTTTTTTAAGCGTGTGACATACGTTTCCCACACAGATAGCATTTCAATATGATATAGATATATACTTTACAAAGAAGAAACTCTAAAAGTGTAAAGAAAATTAGAACAGTTTTGTTTTTCCAAATTAACTTTGATTTTTCACTCAAATTTAGTTGAAGTCAACAGAAAATGTGAAGCAGAAATCAGTTTTGAAAACATCTACATAAAACATTAGATATAAAACATTAAGTATATATTTATTTTGTTTTAATTTCAAACAAAAGTAGATAAGTAACTTTTACAATTGAGCCGACCCATTGGGGCTGGGCTGGGGTAATTTGTACAGTGTCTGCAAATGCGTGTGCACAGCTGGTTATGGATAAGCCATTGGCCTTGAGCTTTGACGTAACTAGAACAAAGCTGCATAGCCATAGCATCTATATAGATATATGTATATACATATATAGTATATATATATCTATTTTTAGCTGAGACAACAACCAGATGGCCAAATAACAGCAACAAATATAATGGGAATTTCATGATTTGCCGCCAAAAGCTGAGTGCAACATGCAAGCGCATCTCCAATTTCACTTTCTATGGTGCATGGTAGTGGGATGGAAAGAGAAAGAAGAGTGAGGGGGGGGGGGGGTATAATAGGAGAGACGTAGAGGAATTACTTAGAGGGTTGCCAATTGGCCATATTTGCTCATTAATTTGTTTTCCAGCCATAGAAAGTTTTTAATTACGCGCGAGTGTTTAAGATAATGAAGCATTTAAAATAGTTGCTCAATTTATTTACTTTTTTATTTTCTTTTTTGAAAGTGCAGCAGCAACAATTGCATTCATTTGCATTATTATAATTTCACTTTTTCTTTTCTATTTACAGCCACACAGTAGCAGCGTCCAGTGATGACGTCGTTGCTGCCTCCACAAACCTCAGCAATGGAGCCAAAGGAGCAGTCAAACAGCAGGAGCTGCAGCAGCAGGAGCAGGTGAACCTACAACGGGAACAATAATGTTAAAAACAACAGTAAACGTAGATGCAGACACAGCAGCAACAGAAGCTACATCAGCAGCAGGAGCTGCTATAACAACAAGGACAGTAAAACCAGCAACAGCAGCAACAGAAGCGACAACAACAATAGAAAGAGCAGCAGCAGTAGAAAGAGTCAGAACAACAACAGAAACTGCAGCAGCAGCTTTACCTTCTGCAACAGCAACAGTAGCAGGAGCTGCGGCAACAGCAGCAGAAGTTCTACCGCCAACAATAAATATAGAAGATTCAGCAACAGCAGCTCAAACAGCTGCAGTTACAGCAACCATAACAACAGCAGTAGCAAAGATTACAGCAACAACAGCAATAGCAGTTACACCTAGAACAACAACAACAACAGAAGCCGAAGCAGCAGTTGCAGTTACATCAACAACACGAAAAGCGCCAGCACATGCAGCAGCAGCAACACCCACAACAATAACGGCACCCACACGCATACCGCAAGCGAGCAGCGCTGCCCCTGTTGTTCCATTTCGTCGTTCCGCTTCCATGCGCTTGCGCGGCACAAAAGGCGCAGGCAACGCTGTCGCAGCCGCTGCCACTGCCACTGCTGCTGCTGCTGCTGCTGCTGCCGGCGTAAGCCACAGTACGCGCGCTCATCTCGACGGCAGCACAACGAACGGCAGCAGCAACAGCAAACCGTTATCCGGCGAAAAAATTGCAAAATTCGCGCATTATCGCAGCTGGAGCAATTTGGGACATCGTCAACCGGGCAAAGCGGAAGCAGAGGCAACGGCTACGGCAACTGCAACGGCAACACCTTCCCAATTGGATGAGACTCGGTTTCATGCATTATGTTTGGCTTTAACAGAGCAGCCAACTGAGCTGCAATTCTTGGCCAATATGGAAGCCAAGTCGCGTAATATGGTGAGTACCTTTGCTTACTTCAATATCTACGTATTTCCGCTGTGGGTGGCACACATTTCGATATCGATTATTTTTCCCATAAACCGCCCCCGCCTGCATTTCCTGCTGCTTGACCTATGAAACGCAAAAAGTACAAAAACCTGGACACAAGAAAAAAAGAAAAAAACCCGCCCCCAACAATTGCGTACGTAACCAACGTCAAAGGCTTTTCATATACAATTTGCTGTTCTTCTTCATTACGAAACGTGAGGACAACCCTGTTTATGTGTGACAGCCCTGGGTGAGCGTGTGTGTGTGTGGCAGGCGTAACAGCCCCGCATTTGCATATTAAATGCTTTAAATCGGGTCGATGGGAATTGTTGGCACATTAATAATTTAAGCCATTCAACATAACTCAAATTGTGCTTAAGTTCTATTCTAGATTCTTGTTGTGCTTTATATACATATGTATGAAGGATTGATGTGTACAAAATTAAGGGATAAATAGACGAGTGGTTAGATATGTGGGTGGAAAAAGTATTTTAAGACTAGAATATGGAATCTATTTTATAGCTCTGTTACGAAATTTAAAAGGAATTTTGTTTGATACAATCTAGATGTATACTTTACCTTGGCCTAAAGAAAGCTTAGCAGCTTAAACCATATTGTAACGGTTAGTATAGCCAAAGTATCGACAAGTAAGAAAGCTCTAGTCGAGACTGCTCGACTATGAAATCCCCTGAACTGATATATTAATAATTCTGACACACACACAGACATAGACACACATAGGCACGCACGGATACAGTACTTGAGTATAAGTAAAAGCAAGCAAAGAGAAGAACTGCAGAAGAACATTAAGGTTGTATGCAGCAGTTCTCATTTGGTATTTGTATTTAGGTGAAACGAAGCTAGAATGCTCACAGCAGTAGAGAGCGCCACTTGAAGGTCAACTGCAACGCGCTCTACCTGCCGTCGGGCTCAAAATTTGAGAGAGACAGTGCTTGAGTAAAAGTGGACCTATATAAAGGGCAGCAGCTGCAGCATTTCTTCAGTCAGTCTTCAGTCGTCCAGGCCTGGTGGGGGTCAGCGCAATAGAGTGAAGTACAGTGTGTGATCGATCAGCTAAGCATTAAAGACGAAGAGGAACTACGTAGAGGAATTACGTAGATGAATTACGTAGAGGAATCACGTAGAAGAAATTACGTAGAGGAAATTAAGGAAAGGAAATACTTAGAAGTAAGAGGAAATACTTAGCGGAAATACATGGAAGCAATACTTCGAAATATGTTGAGGGAATACTTAGAAGAAATAGACAGAGGAATAGAGCTAAATCGCCTCAACTCGTCATCTTGACTAAGAATAATAGTATATTTTGTGGGGTCTGCCACGCCTCCTTCTGCCGGTTACATACATGTCAACAAAACCATTATACCCTGATTTCCCATTTGCAATGGGTTCCCATTTGCAATGGGTTCATAGTCTTCCATCGTAGTGTATAGGATTGAAAAGTATCGTATATAAGCTATAGTATCACATAGTATCGTATAGTAAAAATAAATTTTCTTCTTGACTTAATAGGTATAAATAGACATGTATGTAAATAAATATACATACATATAAGATAAATATACCCTTAAAGTAATATAAAATTCCTTGGTTTGAGGCTTTGAACTCATATTCATTAATATTCATATTTAAAAATCGTATTTATAATGCAACCTAGATATAATACAATAATTATCGTATTATTGATTTAATTACATTTACTTTGTGGTCAGTTAATTACGGTGCATATATAAGTAGCTTAAATTAGTAATCAATTGGTTTTACACACACATTTAATTACCTAACAATCTCATTAAAACTGTACATATGCGCGACAGTTGAGCAGCCATTGTATTGTGTCAGTTACTTTCAAAGCTTTTGCAGTTTGGCAATCTCCGTTGCTTGTTTGTATTTATTTGTGTTTCGTTTAGTTCCCGTTTGCATAAACAATGTGGGACGAAAAGGAAAAGGCCGCTAAGCAGCTGTTTCAATTCCACTTCCGCTCAGTTTCATGTCGAAAAGCAAAAACAGAAAATCAGCTGAGTTGGACGTCCCACAAGGAAATGCAAGTGCGCGGCGCAGCTTTTGCAAATATTGACAGATGCACAAAACACACACACACGCTCGTTTGCAGCCGAAATTGTAGAAGCTTACATGCATGAATATGCAGTTGCTTTTCAACCACCTTACCACACACATACACACACTCTCTCTCTCTCTCTCTTCACTTCGTTTGTAGTTCAAATCTCAGCTGCCCACTCGGAGGGTTCGTTTTGTTTTCATTTGTTGTTCATTTCTTTTTCGTGTTATTTTTTTTGGCATCTTCTTCATTCGGTCTGACCCATGCGATTTGCGTTTCAGTTGATTTTTTATGCTCAACGCGTACGCGTGCAAAAGCAAAAGCTCTTCGCTCTTCCCTTTCCATTTCCATTTCGCGCTTTTCGCTTTGTTATTGTTCCATAGCAAATCATTTCGGACTTTCCGTGTGAATGTCTTTAAGTATGTGTGCCTGCGCTTACCGTTATGTTTATGTTTATATTTGTGTAGCTGTGTCGCAGCAGCGTCGCTGTCCATTCTCGTAGTTGTAATTTAGCGACAGCAGCTGGTGGAAAGGTTTTCGTACGGTTGTGCTTCGAAAATGTTAATAATAAATGAAAGGGGCACTATTAAGACACTCGTATTGCCTATAATTGCAGTTCGTTGGCCCTTTTGCATAAATAATCATTATTGATATTTGCTACTGTCGTTGTATGCTAAAGTGTGTGTGTGAGTGTGCTGAAACAAAATCTGAAAGGCATTTGAAGCAAATATACAAAATTACCATCAGTTAGTGATTTTTCGCGAATACAGGGAAATATTTGAACTGCTGCCTAAGGAAAAAGTGTAAGCGGAGTGTAAATACAGGGAATACGTAAAAGGATATATTTCTTGTCTAGTTTTGAATATTATTTAGATCAATTTAAAGAATGATTATTTTTGATAACAGGAACCTTCAGGTCAAACGAAAATAGTAAAATCTTTAAAGATTTTTGTTTTTATACCCTGAACCCATTGAAAATGGGAAATCAGGGTATAATGGTTTTGTTAAAATGTATGTAACAGGCAGAAGGAGGCGTGGCAGACCCCACAAAGTATATATATTCTTGATCAGGGTGACGAGATAAGTTGATTTAGCCCTGTCCGTCTGTCTGTCTGTCCGTCTGTCCGTCTGTCCGTCTGTCCGTCTGTCCGTCTGTCCGTATGTTTGAACGCGTCGATTTCCGAAGCTATGATAGCTAGAGACTTGAATTTTTTTTTTAAATGACCGTATATACAGCGCGGATGTCGAGTTTAGCGTTAGAATTCGATAAATTATCCCGTTATATTTTTATCGAATAAAAACATTCAAGTTCAAATCAGATGCCAGTACAGATGCTAGCGGCGCGTCATTTGATCATGAGGTCTCGGGTTCAAACCTCAGAGCGGTCGGAGTTAATTTATGTTTATTTTCTTTTTTTTAAATTTTTTTTCAAAATATTTATACATATATTTATTTAAATGAGCTTACTATTCAGCCACAACAGTTTTTCTATAAGTGTGCACACATCCATTCAAAGAAACAATTAGTTTAGTTTAGATTCGCTAGATGGCGCTGCAGCAGTGAATGTATTACTGTTTTGCCATCAAACTGTCAGTAAGTGAAGTGGCGTAGTGAATAGCATCGCGCCACTCAATCGAGAGGTCTCGGGTTCGAACCCCAGATCGGGCGGAATTATTGTTTAATTTTTTTTTAATTGTTTCAAAAATTGAAATTTTAACCACACTAAATGTGAATATTTATTAGTTTGGTTCAGGGTAGTATCTAGTCGAGCACTCTCGACTAGAGTTTTCTTACTTGTTATTATTAGTAATATATGTTTATATATATTCAGTAATATTTCATTTGTGTATAATAAATCGAGAGATATATTTTAAGTATTCTTTAAATTTTGAACAAAAACTCCTTGAGTTTCTCTTTAACAAAATCTTAAATATAGAGCGTTCTTTCTTTATAAAACTCATAGTGTGGAGTATGCCGTTATTAATTTGTAATATCATATCATCATATAAATTTATGTATGTATAGATAAAATAAAATTTCCTTGAGATTCGAAATGCACCTACTTATATAATACATTTCCTTTAAATACTTCCACACTTCTTTGACGACCCTGAAAGCTGTGCCAGAAAAAATAATAATAATAATGAAGCCATTCATAAAAGTGCCGCAAAATTGAAATGATATATGTAGTTCATATATTGATATAGAAATAAACATATTCGTACATACCCATGTATGCACTTAGCTACAAACCTATCTTGGCTGTTGGCCAAGTGGGTTATTTTGACCATTGTGGCAATTGCAGCGACACTAATGCAAAAATATTTTGCACACCTGAGCAGAGCTCTAGCCCGAACAGCACTCAAATCAAAAGCATCGATTTTTCGAAGGAAGAAGCAGAGAAATGATAAATGCAGGCCATATGAGAGTAGGTTGAATGGGTTGAATTGCTGGGACGTGACTGTAGTGGACCTTTAATTGAATAGTAAGACGACGCGATGTCAGCGAGTTAGCAGAGGGTAGGAAATGTCGGTTATAAAGTGCGTAAGCGTAGCTTTTGGGACTCTTTTCTTATAGCAACATAACAACATTAGCCCAGTTAACGAACGGGGCAGTACACTGAGAGAAATCAGCGAGCATTCCATATCTTTGTTTATCTGTATCTGTAGCTGTATCTGTATCTGTATATGTATCTATATCTATATCTATATCTATATCTATATCTATATCTCTATCTCTATCTGAATTTGTCGTCATGCATCTTTTAATTTCTATAAGAGTATCTACGATATATATGAATATAAATGGTTCCATATCTTTGCTTTCTGACTCTGCATCCGTTACTGAATGAACTTTATCTGCATCTTTATCTACATGTGCATGCATGCGTGCATCTTCATCTTTAACTGAAGCTACACAGTTTAAGTTCGAGCTGGCCTCTGCCATATTTCTATATTTTTCTTTTTCAATGGCATTCTCAATGCACATTAATCAGCATTTTTTCTCACTGTGTAAGACTGCTCACACCTCTGAGCTTTTGTTTTATTTTTTGTTGTATCTTGTCTTTTCTTTTTATGTTTTATTAAAGCAGCTGTGTGCTGTTAGCTCGTGCGTAAAACTCATTGCGAGAATCTTTTGTGGAAGTACTAAAAAACAAAAAGAACAAATAAAAAATTATTTCCCAGTAGTTGAACAATTAAAATAGGGCAAGAAACTCATTAATGATGATTATGAAATATGCATGAGGAACGTGCTGTGTGCTCTGTGCTCTGTACCTCCCTTTCTAACTGCGTCTAACCCGATTTGCAAGCCACTTTCTGTTGCAGTTGCAATTGTAATTGCACTTCACAGTTGCAGTTGCAGTTGCATTTGGCTATTATCGCTGACAATCGCTGACACGGCCCAATGACAAGTTGGCCCAGTGACTGTCCCGCCAGCTGGCGAAGGCGACACTCATTTCTAAATCACATTTCAATTCACTATTTGGGCCACTCACAAACTGCCAACTGAAGCGTTTTCTTCCCTTTCCCTCTGTCTGCTTCTCTCTCACTCTCTCTTTGCTGTGCCTGTTTCTCTTTTAAAGCTGTACCTGGAAATGGGGAAAAGGTCTGTACTTTCTGCATTATATCATCGCTGTTTGCATGCACGTAATATGCTTAAATGAAGCAGACTTAAGTCCGAAAGCAGCTTTCAGATAAATTACGTGTACTTAACGCATTTCAAATGTACCTTGCTTTGGTACATTGGTCTAACAGCCGTGATTCGAGGAATACTCCATCATTTGCATGCGCTTAATAAGAACCGATCTATAAAGGGATAACTCTATAATGTAGGTACATTCATTACTCTGAATAGAGATTAAAGTAGGTACATTAGTCTATAGCTTTTGTGGTACATTTCTGTCTTAATTGATTTGTTTGCCTTCGTGAGTAGGTCGAATTAAATAGGGATTAGGATGATATCTAATTCGTGACAGCTTTCATAAAGCTAGACTTGGCATGTGTTCATTTCGCCCCAGCTAAACCGCAACAGCTTAGAAAAAGGAAATGAAACAATGGGAAATTGTTGGCATTTAGCACTAGGTTTTGGTTTATGCATTTATATATTTAGTATATATATAGTCTATATAATCGAGTCAAGACGAGCGACTAGGCAGCTAATTGACCACAAAAATGTGGCAGGGTAGCGGTTGATGTCTCTGTTTATTTATTTTGTTGTTGTTTTGGAATGGAAGGAATGCCACAATGAAAGTAAGCAAAGAAGAAGAAGAGAAAAAACCGACGGGTGTTTAAAATGTTTTGTATAATGTATAACAACAAATTGGTTTTGGGGCGTTACGGTAACTATCTATCTTCAGCTCCAGCTCTAGCTGTAGCTCTACCTTCAACTCCACGGTTGTAAGACTGGCCCCCCTCGCTTCCCTCGCGGCTAGTTTCACGCTATCTGTTTTACGCGCTTTTTCGCGAACTATGCACGAGTGAGCATTCAATTGAGAGATTTGGCTTGGAACAACCGCAGCGAGCGATTAGCAAAAGCAGCGAAAGCCAAATTAAGCAGTTTGTATCTTCAACAACTATTTCCATTTGCAGTCTTTAAAGCTGAACGGCGGCAGTGCTGAGACAGCTGGCAACGCAACGGTCACGGCCACGTCCACGTCTACGTCCACACCAAAGACGCCGCAAACGCCGCTCAACGGAGCCCCATCCAATCACATTCATTGCAGCCGCTCGTCAAAGTCGCTGAACAGAAAACAGGACTCACTACCATCATCGGTATCAGCATCAGCATCGAGTGTATCAGCCTCAGCTGGAGGAAAGCTCTCAACAGTTCACGAGACAAAGATCTCGCCCAGGACACCGCCAGTGACACCGGATTCGCCTAGCACCTATCTGGATGATGATCTAGACTCGATGTATTCATTTGCAACCACAACATCGGGTCGTTCGACCATGTCCTGCGAGCATCCCTATGTGGCCAGGTAAGGTTTGATAATAGTGGTCTATTAGGTGAACAACTGATAGTAATTTAAAGCTTATGATATAATTTCCCTTAATATAGGGAATTTTCAATTTGAAATGGTCCAAAATGTAGTCTTATTTTAGTATAACATTAAAATATAATTTAATAAGCAATGGGGAAATTGATTAATAAATTTGTTCCTTTATAAAGGGAATTTTTAATGGGAAGGGAAAACATGCATTATATTTTGATACTATTTCCCTTAATTGGGTATTTTATTCGATTAAAAATAGATGTTAGTATATAGGGAAATTTAATATCTGGGCATTTCAAATATAAGAGGGATTTTATAGTGTATACAATGTTAGTTTATCAGAAGAGAACTTGCAAAAATATATTGTGATATATTATTTTCCAATTCAGATGGACTAAAAATTTCCCTTTTGCTTTACAGAAACGGTACCACCTTTAGTGGACGCAAAATGAAGTACGTGGTGCACTGCTCGAACTATGCGGGCCAAGTGGGCTCCGATTATCTGACGCCCACGCAGCGAGCACAGCGTCAGATACGTCGCCTTAAGGAGCTGTTGAGCATAGCGCGTCAGGATCTGGAGGCAAAGGATACGGAAATCTTGCGTTTAACGCGCGAAGTCGTCGAGCTGCGCCTATTCAAGGCATCGCTGAGTTCGCCCGAGGAGCGTTCAGCCTCCTCGGATGCGGTAACGGTGCGCGAAGCCGAGCTGAAGACATCTCAGGACGTCTCGCCCATTGTGGACATGGTGGATGAGGCCAAGTGCAGTCCGCGTCATCTGGCGCGGCAGCATCAGCAATTGCAGGCGATGCAAATGTCCACGGAGATGCAGAGCTCGTATGCCGACTCGGGGCACTTCGAGGATCTGACCATGTCGTCGGTGCACTCGAAGGACTCGCAAACGCAAAGCGATACACCCGACGAGGCTGCAGCCGAGGCCGCGGCGGAGGCGGAGGCGGAGGCAGCGGCCAGCCACTTGGAGAACTACGAACTGCAGCGCCAGGAGCTGATTCGCATGTACGAGCACCGCATCGAGGAGCTGATACGCACCCAAGACGGCGCCACGAGCGACCTGAAGCGTTCGCACAACGACAAAGTCGAGGCGCTGCTCCAGAAGCTGGCCGAGTGCAACACTCGATACTCGGACATCGTTCCGGACTATGAGCATGCCAAGCAACGCATCCGCGAGCTGGAGAAGCAGCTCGAGGATCTGCAGCGCAAGCTGGTCGAGCACGAGGAGAAGCAGAACAAAATGTACTTGCATATGTATCAGCAGGGGCAGGAGGCAGAGCGAATTTCGCGCGCCGATCAGGTACAATGAATATGGGAAAATATTGTGAAGAGACTCAAGAAAAGAGAAAAGAACTGAAAAAATTCGTCGAATATAGGGAAATTTTTTGATTTCCTCATTTGAATATCGAGAATAGTTAATAATAACGCACATCATAGTAGGGGAAATTCTTCCTTAAAAATAGGGAACATATTTTGGATGTGGGGAAATTTAACTTATGTTAATTTTACATGTAATATATGGCCTATGGGAAATATTGAAATGACAAATATCCTTGCAGTTAGGGCAGCCTTGTTAATCTATATATATAAAAGAAAGTTGTATAAAAGTGTCGACCGCTTATAACTTGATTTGGGCTGAACCAATTTTCATGGTTATTGATTTGTTGGATTTGTCTCCGCAACGAGTATAGTATAGGGTCTTAAAAATACTGAAAAAATTTGCCGAATACTTGAAAAACGCGGTTTTTTCCCCAAATGTTCAAATTTTTTTTATACCCAGTAGGCTTGGTAACAGTGACAGTTATGACAATAGTGTAGAAGTAAATAAACAAATGTAGTCAGTCAGTCTACGGCACAGCCTCAGGCGAACCTGACTATTCATAAAAAAGCACATTTGTTAAAAAAAAAAAAAAAATTTTTTTGAAAAATAATACGCGTACGGACAAAAGCAAAATATCTCGAAAGTTCAGGTAGGTATTGTTGAATTTGTTTTTCTCAGACATTATTTTTGAAATAATTTATATTTGTATTTCTCGACATTATTTTTGTAAATAATTTTTATTTATATTTCTCGATTTCTCGATATTTTATGTGGTTTTGTGCGAGGGCATATTCAGTATTACTATTAATGAAAATGCCGCGTCCTAGAAGATCTAATCTTTCCCGGCGGACCCATAATGCAATTAGGCATCGGAATCGCGAGTCAATTATCTGACGAAGAGCGAGAAATCGCCCGAGAAAGGCGCCGCGTTAGTACCCAGCAAAGAAGGGCCTTAATTCGTGCTTCTCAAAGAGAGGCAGTCCGTGAAACGGCAATAAGAAATGGTTCAAGGATTGATTTGAATCGAGCAGCGTTTCGATATGATTGTACCATTGACTACAGCTTGAATCGTTTAGTTTGCATTGGTCCAATGGACGTTGTTTGCCAGCATTGTGGCGCATTGAAGTTTGCTGGTGAATAAGAACTTCCTCATCTTTAAATTTTCCATTGAGTATCGACGCGTGAATAACATTGCTCAACAGTTTTCTTATTACTAAACGCGTTCCATTGCACAGTTTTGGTTGGTTTAAATTTCTAAGCATGATAACTACCGAGCCAACCTTCAGTTGTAAATTGTGCGGTGGTAAATCAGGCACATCCAAGGAGTTCAAAAATTCAGTTGGATAATTAGTGGCTTCATCTTCGTTTGTTACACAGTCGATAGATTTAAATGAATACAGAGTGCCAACGATTTTATTTTGAATTATAAAATTAAGGTCATCCACATCTTTATTTTTAGCTGCCAAAATTGCTCGCTCACTTAACCTTTAGTATTTTTGTGGAAAGCAATGATATTCGGAAATACTTTGTTGATAAGCTCATCTTTTGATGAGACGAAATTGCAAAAATTTTGAGGAAATGAAATCAAGCCGCTCCTTTCGTCAACAGGAATACGGCCATTACCGATATTCAGCAATTGCTTCGAGAAATCATCATCATGCCTTCGCCATGACGATCAACAAATCACAGGGCCAATCTTTGACTATTTGTGGCCTCAATCTAGAAAATGCGTGTCGTTTACCACAAGGTGCTTGAATGAAAATCTGATTAATAATTAATCAGAGTGTATACTAACTTGAACAACATACCTTTCAATCATTTTCATCATTACCTAGAAATAAGGGTAGGGCAATGCAACGCTTGCTGGGACTGCTAGTACTAGAATATAGGGAAATATTGATACTACTATATTTGTACTTATAGAAATATATGTTATATGTATATTTGATTAATATGGCAATATTCTGATGTTCCATTCCACTGTTTCGCAGGCAATGGAACTGGCACAGCGACAGCCCGATAGCAAGGTGTCAATCAACGAGCTGCTGCATCAGCTGCAGAGCACGCAGGACGAGCTGGAGAATATACGCGTAAGATTCTTCAATATCTTTCTAATATTATTTTCGGTTTTGTTTTGTGTGTTGCATTTTGTTGCATCATGAACTGAGCGACTCATACAACAAACATATTCCACATTTGACATATAACAGCAACAACAAGAACAACAACAACAACAACAACAACACCACCAACAATCAATCAAGCAACATAAAACATTTGAGAATCATTTTAGGGCGTGTTCCATTTCAATTTGGCGCTTTGCCTGGCTGGAAAAGCTGCATTTAATTGAGATGCGCGTCGACATTTAATTCGATTACATTTAGTTTAATTACAAGAAATATTTAAGCTTAAGTAACATAATTAATTACGATCTTCTTTTTATTTTGGCAATATTCAAGTCAAAACATTAAATGAGCAACATTTGTTTTTGTTTCAATCACACTGACGTTTTTGTGTTTCTTTGATTTGTTGCGCTTGTTTCATCTAATACCATTCCGTTCCGTTGCGTTGCGTTGCGTGTTCAAGTAGAGCGAATTAAGTACAGTCACAACGTAGAGGATGAGTGCATGAAGTACAGTTGCCGCAAAAAGTCTTTAGTTTCCAATTTTACTATTATTTCCAATGCATGTTTTACAGTTATAACTTCTCTCTTTGTCTCTCTCTATATATATCTCTATATTAAATTGATAAATTGTTTTAAAAAATGTTTAATTTAATTTTCTATATCTATCTATATATATATTATCGTGTAACCGATAACAAAAATACTAAAAAAAAAAACAATCGAAAATCAATATCGAACAACAAAAATCGAAACTATTTTTGTAGGCATCAGAGTGTAGAATGAGGGAATGCGGCAGTAATCATGCTCTCCTTACGGCAAAGGAGGCCATTTCATTGTGGGTACTTGGCGCGCGTAAGGTTTGTAATATTCCTAAAAACAACAACAACAACAATAATAATTTCCCTTCCCCTAACAATTTGTACCTAAATCCCCCCAAATTAGTTTCTTTAATTTATTTGCAAAATTTATAAGAAAAACTAAAAATTTTGTTCATTTTTTTCACTTTTCATTTTCATCTTCATTTTCTGATCATTGGCTAATGGAACATATTTTGGCAATTCATATTATACCTAACCTCATTCACATTTGCGCCATTTCATCATGCGTGGTAAAAGGTAAAAGGTGTGACGCTGGCGGGGAATGAGTGGAATAGAACACGAAATGCAACAGATGTTAACTTTTAGCTTGTTTCACTGAAACTTTGGTAGTTCATATTTCGTTTCCATTGGAAACATTGCAGAATTCTTTCTATTCAGGTGGTGTTTACACTGGGACTAAGCAATCCAGTCTATTTTATCTGAAATCATGCAATTCAGGTTATAATTGGGTCTTTACCGTATACCCAATTCAGATCCTACAGTGTTTCCACTGCAGTTTCAGCTGCTCCCACTGGAGAGCTGTGGGATTCGGCAATTCGCTTTTGTTGCATTTACTTCAAAGAACAATAATGTTTTTTCTTTTAGTGGTAACGAGAGGTATGTTATCTTCACACATGTATATATAATCTATAAAAGTCTAATACAAAAACGAGGGTAGTCTAAAAACTATTAAAAGTATGTATATATTCTATTAAATAGATAAAAAATATGCATTATATTATGAAAATATAAATATGTATATTTAAATTTATATTACATTAAAAAGAAAATAAATAAAGAAAATAAAATAAATACAATATTATAAAAAATCAGTACAAACCCTTAATGATATAAAATTAAATAAAAATTAAAAACAGACTTTATTTAATTCTTTATTCTTTATTTAATTTAAAAAAATCCATGCTCCATATTTTTATTATAAATAGGAATTTTTTTAAAGTTAATAAACATAAAAATATTAATGACAAATACCATAATTGAAATTATAAAATATTTAAATAAATAAATAAATAAAAACTTTTCAGACTACCCTCTTTTATATTTACATAATTTAGAATATTAAAAATGCTAGTTTTGTTAGCTATTTCGTTGCTTTTGAGCAACAATTACTGAAAATTTACCGAAGTATAGCTATTAAAAACCCAGTTCTATATCCATTACTTAACATATTTAGCATGTATTTCTCATATAAAGTTCCCATAGCCTCCATAAACTCCACAATCTATATAAAGTTTCCCACCCGCCCCAAATTCCAACCTCAAATAAACTCTATGTTAAATGTTCATATATCATATCATATATGTATATACATATAACTATATATATCTATATAGCACCGATGATTCAAAAAAAGAAATCTATGTAAATATTACAATTAATTTTTAACCTAACCTCACATTTGATATATATGTCTTTGCTTAAGCTTTTATATGTTTACTAATACAAAGCGTTTCTTATGCACTCTCTCGCTCTCTCTCTCTCTCTCCCTCTCTCGCACACACCACCGACTAACTCAATAATCTATATAGACGATCTATCGACGTCTTTTGGAGGCGCAAAAGAATCGCACCCGCGTCGATCCTGAAGTAACGCTGCAATTCCTGAAAAGCGCCATTTTCTATTTTCTAACGGACAAGGAGAACTCGCAGGGCCATCTGCAGGCAATCGAGAGCATTTTGGAGTTTACCGAGGAGGAGAAGGCGAAGATAAATCATGCGCGATCGCCAAAGTAAATGGTTGTATATATATCTTTAGATATATATACATATAAATATATAATTAAATTTAGATTTTAATTTAATTTTCATTCCTTTTGTAGAATTCGCAAAATAATGTTACATTTTTTTAGTGCAGCTAAATTCATTGTTTTGTGTCTTTGTTCAGTTCGCGAATTTATTTACAATTTTATTTTGTCATGTAAAATAATTTTGATAAATTAAAGACGTACCGTTATTTTTCGGCGGCAACAACGAAAAAATATTGTAAAAAAAAACAAATGGAGAAAAAATATCGAGCAAAATTTTAATAAGGCGCTTTTTATTTATACAATTCGTTTTTAAGCATGATATGAGTACGTCCTATAGCAAATGCCCAGTGCATTATGAAAATAATATTTTAAATACATAACATTTTAATGGATAACAAAAACAGATTAAGTTTTTAGTAGGCCCAATTTGTCATTTGAAATTGGGCAAATAAGCAGAGTCATATATAGTTTCGATCGTGTTTCAGTGAAATTTTATTCATTAATAAATGATAAATTAGTTAAAACTATGTTTTTGATTTTATTTTGAATAATAATAAAAATTGCTGTTTGTCAGAAGCAAACATTTTAAAAAGCGCGCCATATAAATATCGATATTTGCCAACAGATTTGATTTGCTCTGTTATGCGTCAATAAGCGCGCTTTTGAACTCAGTGCGGAGAGTATCGATATGGGTTTCTCCAGTTTCTCATAACAGCTGATCGGAATAGTTTTATTAAATATAATAAATAACAAAGAAAAATTATTTTGTATTTTAATTGGCAAGCTCCCATTGTATTTATCACTGAGTAGACTTAAATTGACAACAAACTAATAAGCAATAAAATATCGTATTGGCTCCAGCTCTCTAAATACATACATACATACATATTTATTAACATATGTGCTGTGTGTCGTCTGATTGTCCCGCAACATTTACATCGAACGCGGCCATCACTTGCACTTGTTCGCACTCTTCCATTTACAGCAGCTGGCCACATGTTGCTGAGCGAAAAATACCAGGGCTACAGAGCTGTCAACATGATGCTAGCCAAATTGTATCAACATAGAGGTGCTCTATCGATGTATCGATAATCAGTTAGGGTTTTTTCACTCATTCTTTTCTGATTCAACAAACGGTGCGGACGCGTGGCGTGGTCTGTTTTGTATGTATTTAATAAAATAAATAAAAAAAAAACAAATTAAACGTTTTTGTTGAAATACGACGCGTACGACGTGTACGCCAGCAAAAAATACACGCAAAAGTAATTTAAATACAACATACGCACATCCAAGGCAGCAGTCGAGCCGGCGCTACGACAGCAACGCGTTTGTTATTAAAAAAAAATAATAAAATATTAAAATTAGTTTTAAGTGCTACAAAGTGAGTTATACATTGGAAAATATATGCAATTTTGCATTGTGAATATTTGACAACTAATAAAAGAAAATAGACAAAGTGCCACACACACATACATCCATACATAAACACCGCTATTATTGTGTGCGTATGTGTGTGCGTGTGTGTTTAAGTGCGCAGGCACTTGATACCTACTACACGAAATAAGAAAGAGAAAAATTACTACACACGCACACACACACACACACCACTGATTGTAGCTGTAGTAGAAAGTGCGTCGGGCGCGTTCCCGCATCCAATTGCAGCGCGTAAATAAGTAAATAAACCGGGCAAATCGCGTGCACATTTTATGCTCTGCCTCAGCTGCTGCTTCTAACATTTTCGTGTGCTTCACAGGAATTTCCCCTGCCAGAGACACCAGCAGCGACGTCGACTGCCCAAAGTTTAAGGTAAAAATAAAGCAAAGTGCTTCTCTTTTTCCTTCTCTCTTGATTTTGTGTTTTTGTTAATTTTTATTGCTAATCTCTTTTCGAGTGCGTTTATATTGGTATTTTTGTTGTATTCTGTTTTGTCTTGAACTTGGTTCTGATTGGAGGTCGCTCAATTAAACCGGTTCGCGGCTGATTTCTCTCCTCTCCCTTCCATATGCAACCAGATGCTCATCTCTAATTCAAGCGGTTGCAATTCTGCTTTTTGTTGGCTTTTCGCCTAAGTTGTGTGTGTGAGAGTGTTTGTGTGTCTTTTACTCGACGCAGATTTTTCTTTTATCTGCTCTGCACCCATTTGCAGTCGCTTTTATCGTCGTTTGGGGGACATTGCAAATGTGTTTGCTTGCTTTTTTTTTCCTTCTCCATTTGCCTTTTATCAACTCAACCAACTGGCCGGCGCACAGTGGCACCAAATGCATTAAGGCCGCTTTTTGCGCTGTAATTAATGTTAAGTGCTCATCCCTCATCGCTTGCCCACCTGAGCGAGCTGTATCAAGGGGGTGAAGTGGGGTGGGGTGGTCCGGTATTGTGGGAGCCTTTGCAAGTACTGGAAGTGCTGATTGCATTGCGAATTATTGCAGCTACACTTAGAGAAATACTAAGAGACCAAAAGACACTTGGGGTACGCGTTGTATTATAAAATTTACTATACTATACTGTACATATTTATTTTTTTTTAAATTGTGACAACTTGTCGCTCACAGTTAAAGAAAATTATAAAGAAAAATAATAATAAATTTCAAATTTTTCTTTAAATAAATATTCTTATTACATTTATAAATATATATCCCAATATGATGTACTCTTATACTGCAAGTATAATTTCTAATTGGAATACTGTATCAAAGAAATTTCAAAATAAGTCCCTATCGCATATGCAAATATCGATAATAACTGTTATACAGGAATTTGGTCGAGTGTATGGAAATTTTCCGACTATAGCCAGCAGTTAGCCTGAAGTACTTAATTGCCTGCCTGGCCAGCTCTGCAGCTTTACCAGCTTTGCCAGCTTGCCTGTTTCTCCAGTTGTTGTTGCGGCTGCTTGCTAATGCTGTTTTCTGACCAAATGAAGCTATAAAGTGGGCCATGGCGCACTGACCACAAGCAGATAACTAGCCACATTTAATGTGCCCCGATCGTTGTTGCAATGTCCAAAGTTGTACAAGAGAAAGCTATCAAAAGCGCGAAAATTCCCCCCAGAGTCAGGCACTAAAACTACACACACACACGAACATACATACACAGATAGAGAGACTACTACATGGCACCTGCAATAACAGTTAGTGCTACAGCAGCACAGGCACAGATGTGATGCTCTCTAAATTTCCCCACAGTCCAACTGCAGCTATTTTTACAATACTGTGTAGAAAATGTCATTTGGTACTTTTCACATAAAAAGTAAAAAGAATGAAATATGAGAAGTTTACTAATTTGGTAAGCTCGTTTGCCGTTAAAAGTTAGGGTATTAGCCAAATGGTTCATGGCATATAAAAAATTATTAATTTATTGATTGCTTTTGGCGTGTTTAAAAAATGAAAAGCAAAAGAAAATGGAACAGAATTGAAAGGCTAGAAAACAATTTATGTTAACATTCAAAAGCTAGCAGTTATGAGGAGGAGAAGGAGTAGAATTTGCAGTTAGTGTTGGGCGTTAGACTCTGTTTCAAGCCAAATCTAGCTGCTTGATTGTGATTCATAGCAGATTTAGCTTTTTTCTATCGAATCCACGATTTTAAATTTGGCTCAAATATAATATATGTGCCAGAGTTATAATCTAATTTTCATTATTACTTTTATTTGAAAGCTAAGTAATAATATGGTATCTAAGCTTGCCTTATTTTTGGCTGCCAACTGGCTTCTTTTCTTTCTGCTGCGCCAACACTGTTTGCACTTTACCGTTGCAGCAGGCGGCGCTCTTCATCCTTTTCTGTTTTTGTTTCACTTCTCTGTGTGTGCCTTGTCTAGTTGTTGCTGCTTGATTGACTTCTCGTTGAGAAGGCCATCATCGTCGTCATCATCATAATCATCAACAACTGCCAGGGGCTCTCATAGAAAACGTTAATCACTTTCAAAGCTCGCACATTGCACATTTTTTCTTCAATTTATTTTTGTTGTCTTTTACTTGAATTCATTTGTGCTTTTGCATACGTCTGTCTCTCTCTCGCTCTCCCTCATACTTATGTATAATGTGGTATCGCCTTGGGAGTTTGGCTTGGCCTTAGCTGCACGCCCGCAACAGCAACAACAACAACAACAACAAATACGTTGTCAAGTTGGCGTCTGCTTTGGCTACAATTACAAGCATCATTGGCCTTATTTCTTTTAAGCTATTCTCGTCGTTATTGTTGTTGTTGCTGTTGCTCTTACTGTTTGCTCTGTCTGTCACTCACACAGCCACAGCCACACGCACACACAGTCATGCAACGGCTTTTATCTACAGCTGACGCTGCCGCCTTCGTTTATTTGCACAGCTTTTACTCGACTTACTTTCTTTCCGCAACCCCTCCTCGCCATCGGTGAATCTTTGTTCTTGCTGTCCATTTGCTTCCGAAAAATGATTACGCAGCAGCATTTTCAACTAGCAGCAGCCACTTTGTTACTTGAGAACTTTACTCAAAACCCATCCCGCCCGCTGTTCTTCTCGTTCTCTCTTTGCCAGTCTTTCTTGCTCTCTTGCGACTTGATCACCAAAATCGTTTTCTTTTGAAGTTTCCAAGCGCTCTTTTAGTTTCTATTTTTGGCGGACAAAAAAAGTTTCACAAACGAAAAAAATTAAATTGAAATGTATAAACGTAGTTAATGTGGAGTGCACACAAAAGAAACGACATTTTTTTTTATTGCCACATAATAATTTTTTTTTTATTTTTTTTGCTACAACGCGCTGCCGGCTTTCGTTTTTGTTGTTGTTGTCTTTTGCAGAGTGGCCAACGTTAATAACTATGACACTTACATTGTGCTATATTTTGACTTGCAATGTGAACGTGTAAGGGGAATTTATAGCTAAGTTAACATAAGCGATAACAGCGCTTCAATTGCTTAACATGAAAGCTAACATATACATGTTAATATGCAGTAAATTTGATTTAGATGTAATACAGATGTATATATTAACATATATATGTTAATATGCAGTAAATTTGATTTAGATGTAATACAGATGTATGTATATTTAATAGATGGGTCTGCAACGTGTCATGTTATGTTAACAACATGTGGCAATAAGTATAAAAGCTGCATTTTCTTTGTGAACATGACTGACTTTAATTAACATTTTATATTCAACAAAGTTTCCAGTATATTATGACTTTCTGAATTATCAAAAACTTCTTGCTTCTGTAAATATGCATGCATCATTCCCATTTGACATGACTTACTTTATTATTTATGTTAATATGCTCTTCGAGATTTAAAATAGTTGCCTCACAGAGTCGCATTAGCATTAGGAATGTGCACACCGAAAGAGAAAATTCTGTTTTACTTTTCTTTGCTTGAACTTTTTGTCTGTTTTGCTGTCATTCGAATGTAGTCTAATGAATAAGACTTGATTATTTATGAGCATAAATTAAAAATTTACAGCGTAACGCACACGAGAGACAGAGAGAGAAAGACAACACCCATATACATATATTTATATATGTATATAATATACATACATACCTAATTCAATTATGCTGCAAATATTTCATATTGCAAAGCAGCAAGAAATTTATGAGCCATGCGTTGCTCGACGCCCCCTACCTAAGCAGTGACAGCCCCAGGGCCAAACGTAGCTGTACTTGACAAAGCCCTGGAGTTATAGCAACAACAACAACAACGACAACAAAAACAGCAGCGGCAGTGACGCGTAGTCAACGCCAACGCCAACGCAGCAGCCAGCGCAGCATTTTTGCCAAGGTTGGCAGCGTTGGAGTTGCAATAGCAGTAGCAGCAGCAATGACAACAAGAAGGGGAAGCAGAAGAGAAATAGCGATAGCCATAGCGAACCCATAAATGTTGATCAACTGTTGTTTGTTTTATGGCTGTGGCTATGGTTGTCACTGTTGTTATTGTTACTGTAGTAGCTAGTTGTTGTTGTTGTTGCTGCTGCTACTGCTGCTGCTGGTGCTACTGCTGCTGTTAACTATTAGCGCATGAAACACCGCCACGCAACTAACAAGCGGAAAAAATCTTTGCAGATAGTCGTAGCCAGAAAGAGAACGATATATTGAGAGGGTGACCGAGGGGTGTTCATTAAGTAATTAGTTCCACTTAATATGCTAAAATATGTGTGTCATCTGTACTATCAAAGTTAACAATGTGACAATGTTTTGACGATGAAACTATGTTGCAATTGTTCACTTAGCGAGGCGCCAGGAATTAACATTTAAGTGTCTGTGAGCTGGTTCATTCAAATGAACTAGTGTAAATAGAAACCTGAATAAAAATGACAGCTAAATATAAAGTAAACAAATTTTTTTTAGGTGAAAGGGAACCTGTTCCTTAAAATAATACCTGGTCAAGTTCCTTAGTTCCTTAAAATTAACTAAAGATCGATATAGTTGACTCCTTCATTCGACTGAACCTGAATAGTAAAACGTCTCATTTAGGTTATGATGAATATAATTAGTTGAATAATAGGACGTATCATTCGAATATTCACGCTTTTAAGGTAATAGAGAACTGATTCATTAAACTGAACTATTCGATATTCAAAAACAACCTTCTAAAATTCGTCTGTGTTTTCTAATTACATATATGAAAATCAAGCCTTAAGCAAAACATATATGTATGTATGTATGTGAAAGATGTTGGTAAAAAGGTTTGACGACATTTTGAAATCATGTTTAGAAATTTGCCTAACATTGTTCAGCACTTAACTGTATGAGCTAGTTCTCTTCACTAGTTCCTGATTTTCATATCTTAAATTGATTGGACGTTCGTCTCGCTGCCTTTGATAAGAGCCGCAAGAGAACAACAGAAAGAAGAAGAAGCAGAAGCAGAGGAGGCCAAGCAACGCACGACTGCACTTTGGCTAATTGCTAAGCGGGCCACTAGCCCAGGGTCATGTTCGTCCCACCCATAGGCCATGGCAAGGGGTAATCGAAAAGTTACGCAACTTTTTAATTAGTTCGGATGTTTTTAGTAGAGGTCTCCCTCATGGCAAACATATTGACGAGCCGACGAGAATAATCGCATTAAAAACTCTTATCGATTTTTGAAACTAGTTACTCAACCGATCTGGCATTTGCATCCGCATTGCGAGCTCCTGTTCCTTTACTTTATTGTAGTCATAATGCACGTGACGTAGCTGCAGAAAAGGTCTTTGTGATACCCTGTAAATGTTTTGGAATTACTGCAGACACGGCTTTGGTGACAGGAAATTGAACTTTTGTATTTGATAAAAGATATTACTTAAAATAAAATAAAATATTGTTTATATTCATTATTCGAATTTGACTAAATATCATCTGTATAGTATTAAACATCTAATTCACAGTGTTTGTTTATCTCTATAGATGCTTTAGCTTATATCTTGCTTTATCTGTCTTCATCTAGCAATGTGCTCAGCCTTTACCCTCTCAAATGTTTATAGGATATCTCTTAGTCATCCAATCTGTCACACGCTCTTCGTCAACTGGAGCACCCATACTTGTTACGCTTGCAAAGTTAGCAGCAGTGGACGTCTCTGTGGGTGTGAGGGTGAGATTGAATGCATGTGTGTGTGTGAGTGTGTTCGTGGCGCCATACACAGACAAAAGCTGAAGATTACGTGGCCACGTCTCACGCAAATTCATGCCATAGAAATGTGTTGCCATTGTCGCCGGCACGCACTGGACATATAATATATTTATGTATGTATGTATGTATACACATACATGCATACCTACGTGTATACGTATTGTTATTGCAGTCAATCTGTCAGTTAGTCAGTCAGTGAGTCAATCGCTTATACAGCCATTCACTCACATGTTGAGTGCCCCACGACGGGCGCCGCCGCTGCTGTTGGGCAGGACGATTAAGCGCTGAGGGCAATAATAATAAGGAAATAACATTTTAATGGCACCACAAAGGAGAGAAGAAGAAGAAGGGCGAACGCTGTGAAGAAGAAAGATGAGCGGCATCAACTAAAGGGAGACGACGATAAGTATTTTGGAATGTGTGCGTATGCACGTGTGTGTGTAGTGTGTGTGTGTGTGGATGCGTGAGGGTTGCTAGGAAAACCGCAAGACAAACGAATGGTGTCAACAGCTGTTAATGTTCATGCGCGCACATTATTGTGAACAAGCTTAAACGTGATTTATGACGAGTGCTTACTGCCTACAGAGCAGCCGACATTGATTACAAATGCAGAAATTTAAGAATCAATAGAAAATGTTTTTATTGAAATAATAAGCATATCAATGTAAACTCTGTTTATAGAAATTTTAACTTATTTAACTGTTTAGTTAACATACAACTTTTTATGGATCATTATCAAAATTTCATTGTCAACGCTTTCTTTACTCATGACTCGCATCGCTTAATGTTGATCACATTTAGCTGTAACGCATAAGCGACAAAACAGTTCTCTCTCTAATGCTGTAATGAGCGCCTGGTAAAAAAGTTAATGATGCGGGTCAAGTCGTCGGTGTCCGCCGTCGGTGACGGCACATGGACCAAATGTCAAATCACAAAAAAAAAGTCAGAGAGAATAAAATGTGAAAAAGTTTTCTCAAGCTTGCGGATTTGTTCCATTTTGTAAGGCTTGAACCCTAAAAGAAAAAGTTTTTTTTATCAAAGCATTGTAAATGGAAAAAGTAATCTTAAATATGAAATGGTGGCGAAAACAAAAAAATTTAAATATATATATTTGTAAGAATGTATATTTATATGTATGTAATGTACATTACATTAGTTAGTACATATTAGTGTGTACGAACAATTTACAGGGTATGTCAACAGCCTTCAGGCTTAGAGCACAACAATTTTATTCGAATTGGGATGCCACAAAACAACGGCGAAAAAAAATTGGAACACTTTTATGTTTGGAAAAAAAGGAGAGAAATTATTTGCTTTGCCATGGGATTTAATTTTTTTTTTTTGTAATTTCGCTCGCTGGCAATTGCTCATTGCTATGCAAACGGTTTGGACGCTTAGCATATTTGCTGCTTTCTAACCGCACAGACACTGCCCACCGCCCACGCTCACGCCCACTTGTCTGGTACATTTAACAGCAGAGGGAATATTTAAAACCAAATACCAAAATCCCATCACTGAGCATTGGGTAGTTGTATGCGGCTTTGTTATACATTATAAAGAGAGTGTGAGAGAGAGAGAGAAATCGAAGGGATATTGTAGAGAGTATTTTAATTATGGCATGAAGCTTAAGCAATGTACCTCATGTGTAAAGGGAAATTTGTATAATAAAATAATTTGCTGTTTTAAATGGTATTGTCTTATATTTATAGGAAATAATAGCTTAGAATATTTATAAAATAAAATTGTTGTATTATTCTTTTAGGGTATTTTGTGCGTGTCATATGAAAGTTAGTTGTTCTTCTCTTTTTTTTTTTTGCAATGAAAAACTCGTGCAACTTACCATACAAATTGTTGGAATTAGCGCAAGCTTTTGTATGCGCGCCAATCGCGCCCGTTGCCAACCCACCACCCCCATCCCCCAACCCAAATCCCCCTAGCAGCAGCAGCGGTAGCAGCCTCTGTTGCAGAACCTATTTGCTTTTAATTAAAATGCGTGTCAGGAATGTTTTCTTCTTTCTTTTTTGTGCCTTTTTTTTGGGTTTTGTGTCAGAGATTCGGTTTATGAGCTGCTGATGAGAGGCAAGGCAAATGCGTTGAATATCTGATGACCAGAGAATCATAATGATAACGATAATGATGATGACGATGATGATTAAGTTGTTCTTGATTGAGTAGAGCTAACTTTAGCAGGAGAAAACAGATTTTTAGCCTTATTTCGCGACAGATTCCAACAGCTTTTTTATGTGCATACCTGTTATATAGTAAATTAGCTAAGTGTTATAAATGTATCCCATTCCATTTTAGGATCACTTCGTCATTTGAGCTTAAGGAATTTAAGTCCACGCTGAGAGATATTTATTTGTTTATTGACACAAATAGGCCCATTTGTTGTATATATGCATATGGATAAAAATGGGTAACAATTTAAACAGCTTTTTCTTATATTTGTTCTACTTTGTAAATACAATTTCGTTAATTTGTACAGCTTTATTTATTTGTGGAATGTATTTATTTGGGGTCTGTGTTTTATTCCTGCAGTTCTTAACGGTATCACATTAAAGTTTTTGACATGACTGTTTTCTTGCTAATATCATAGTGAGCGATATGTTAACAGAAACTAGAAGCTAATAACCTAAAAAGAAATGGGGAATTTTTGAAGATAAAAACAGTTAAAGCAGAGAGTTAGGAATTTACCGAAACTTATTTATAGACAACAAACTTTGTTTAACTGACATTATTTTATAGCCAATTGCTATCATTATTCAAGTAGTAAGATCTTTAACATCATGTTGTGTTTATTTCTAAGTTGGAATTCAGAGAAAACAGCGTTTACCTACCGTATTTGATAATTGATATGAAAAACAAGCTTACAAATTCCTAGTTTTGATCTCTTTCTCTTTCTCTCTCTCTCTCTTGTTCTCACTCTCTCTAACCCATATTTAATTTTTATCGCACAGCTGATCCATTAGCTTGTTCAGAGTCAGAATACATTTGGATGTAGTAGAGTTAATCAAATTCGATAAAAGCCGGTTGGCGAATTAACATTTTATTATTTTTATTATCAAAGCGCAGTTCGTTAACCCGTTGCGCCAAAGACGATGCGTCGCTTAAAGTGGAACGTGTTTGAGCTCTTATATGCATGTGTGTGTGTGTGTGCTTGCGGCTCTCTGTGTGTGTATTTATAGACCTAATTTGTGACACTGTGTATTGCCAGCAGCATGTAAATGAAATAAATTTTATTTGTGTGCGTGCTCTCTGCTCTCGCTCCACCCGCTCTTCTACTCTCCTACAATAAGCGGATCAGTTTGTCCTCATCTGCCGTTTGGCCATCACGGATCATTGAAACGCGCCAAGTGCAGGGCCAGCCAATGCAGTCGTGCTCTGCCTTGTTCTCGCTCTCCCTCGCTCTGCCTAATGTAGGGTACTGAATGCATGCGGGTGCGGCTTTTGATGTGTTTCTGCTCTCACCCAAAAAAGAAGCGGTATTTTTTATGTGGGATTTTTTTGTTCCCCATTTGTGGTGTTGTTTGCGCTTGTGCGCTTGTGCCTGTGTTTGTGTTTCTCAGCGCGTGCTTAATTATACAAAATGTGTTTTGCGCTCGGCTTAACAGCCCAGAGATTTATTTTGGTAGCTCGCTGGCGGCAGCATTCAAATGATGAATTTATTTGTGTGTGAATGCGTTTGGCATGTGGAATGTGTGTGTGTGCCTGTGTGCAAATTGTTGTTGCACTAATAAATTGTGGGCAAGGAATTCATAAAGGTGATATCAAGCATGTAAGAAATTTAGTTTGGATTTATTATGCTGAGCTACTACTGCAGGATATTTATCAATGTGGAATGTAAGTAGTGGAACTGATTGTGGATTGTGATGTTATAAATAAGTATGTACACATGTACATACATGTGGCATGTGGATTGTTTGAGCTGTAGATATAGGGAAATTTAAACATAGGGAAATGATAAACATAGGCACAGATTAATTACTTTACTGATTTCATGTTCATTTCACATAATTTGTCTTTATTTGGTACCATGGGAACCAGTTGACCGTCATCATAATCGTCGTTCAGGGGCCTCTAGTCGCTGCAACTATTAATTTTTTTCTTTTTTTTTGTAATTACACAATTTGACAATTTCATTAATTGAGCTTAATTGCTGACATTTGCGAATGGTTGTGTTTCACTGTGCTTTTTGTTTTCCGTCGCTTAATTGCATTTTCTGTTACAATTTCATTTGTAACTGCTGCTGCTGCTGTTGTTGTTGCATTGTTGTAAAACAAGCCGCCAGCCACTTGACGCGACCTTTGCCAACTTGCCAGCTCGCCAATTCATTAATAAATTGCTCAAATAGCTTCAAAACAGCTTTTTTCAAATCCGTTATTGGCTGCTCAGTTGTCACCACGTCACAGTGATGTTTCAGTGTTGCCCATATGGCTGGAATCTCGCTAGACAAATATAGCCAACACGAAAAATTCAAGATTACAATATCAGCAATGTTCATTACTTCCCTTTCAATAAACAGCTGAAGTAATTCATTTTATGTGCTGCTATCTTTGGCGTCAAAGCTTTTCACATGAAATTGACACAGATTTTCATCAAATTAATTGTTGTGGGGCGTTTAAAGTGAGCGCCGCGCACTCAACAAGCAAAAACATGTCAAAGTGTGCTACAAGTGCCACGCACAACCAACCGTCTACAGTGTACCACGCCTACAGCAGACACGCTTATCAGTAGCCATAAACAGCTCTAGCAACAGTCGTCGCTCTCTTAAAAAAAAAACTTTGCTTCCGCCGCGCTCAGTGTGTCCAGAGTGCCGTTACAAAGTGTACCATAGAGAGAGAGAGAGAGAGAGAGTGAAAGCACTAGAGGGGGCCAGACAGCGAGAATCTATGCTGGGTAAGATGTTTGTGTTAGTGTGTGGTGTGTGAGCGCACAGCAGCACGACGTCGCGACGCGTCGTGTCGTTTCAATTTATTACACTTTGACAGCTTTCCGAAGCACTGTGCGACGCGCTGTGCGACTTTTAATTAAAATACAAAATTTAATTTACGCATGCTATGCAGCGTTGCTAGCAAAACTTTGTTACTAAAATTGAAGTCTGAACAACAAGAGCTTATCAGCACACACACACACAAGCACATTTACACCAATGCGAAATCAAAGCGAGAAGGAGAAAACGCGATAAATACAAATCAAAGCAGCAGCGGCAGCTGACTAACGGCGCCCACACGCACACACAAATGTAGTCAATTGTTATTGCTGCACGTTCGCTCTCTTTCTCTTACACCCACACTCTGTTACACTGCGGCTTTTTACATTGAGGCTGTTAATATTTTTGTTCTCGCTGTGTGTAGAGCATTTGCTGATTTGTCGTTTTTGTGTTGTGCTGCCTTGCTTCAATTGATTTGAATTGAATTATAATTAGGTGATAAATGGGTCTTTATTAATATTGTTAACGTTAATAGCATAAGAACCAATAAGCTGTTTGCATTGATTACAGCGGAACATTAGATGTTTTTCTGTTGCATATGCCTGTTAACATTGATTAGTTGTTGATTAACAGTCTTATTAACATGTGTTGTCTAACAGTTGAAGACCTTTTACTTTCATGTGGCGCCTGTTACAGTGGGTGCGCTAATCGTATGCACGACTAACAATAGAACTCGCATATTTTTGACATTTCAATTAATTTGAATTTAAATCATAATTTCGTTTATCATTTACCGTTTCCTATGCAAATCCGATACATGAATAATTTATATATTTGGATTCACGATTGCGTAAAATTATTGCATAAATTATTCATAAATTAAAGCTCAACAAAAAATAGCCTGATTGATTAATTGAAATATATATATTTTTTTTATGTTTTCATAAATAATTTAAATATAATTTTTTTGAAAGCATTTTGTAAATAATATATTAAACGAAATGTGACAGCAGCATTACACAAAAAGCTTTTGCAAAAATTATTAAATTGTTCGAGCAGACATGCATATGAACGAATGTACACTGTAAAAAATGCTTGCAGTAATATAAAAAAAATGCATATAGAAAAGGTGAAAATAAATTATTATTTATTATATTTTAATTATTGCAGTTTTTATTAAATTTGTAATTTTTTGTATATATTATTATACTGTTTTCCTTGAACAGCTCAAAGCTCGTTTTGTATCTTTGTTATTGAGTGCATTATTGACAGCTTGTCCTGTGGCGCACACTGAAGGACACTCTGGCAACGCTGCTAGCTCTGGCTGTCATTTGCCACTTCGTTATTCTGCCCCGCTCGCTCTGCTGCTCTCTTCATCATTCGCTGCTCTGCACATGCAACTGCATATTTTAACAGCTTTGCCCTTTCAACTAACTGCCCTCTCCTCACTCCCGTTTGTCTCACTGCGTCTCTTTCTCTCGCGTAGCCTCTCGGCAAGCGCTTGACGTGTGCGTGCATTGTGCTATGGGAAACTGGTTTGGAATGCGCCTACGCTTACCCGCTCTCCCTCCCATTCCTCACTCTATGCATCAATCTCTCTCGCTTGCACTGCCCTATCATGCGTCGCATGCCTTATGAATGATTCAAATGCATGTTATGGGCGCAAAAAGAAGACGAAAAAAATACCGTTAAGAGTTGTTGCGCTTTTTCGTGATACCCATTGATGCACTGGAGCTCTTATTGGATGCATGGAAATCTTATTCGATATTTTAAAATTCTTCACTGTTATTAACAGCAATAATTCAAACTGTTGTACGACAAAGCTGTTAGCTTTATATCTGCTCTGATTTATGATAAAACAGTCAAGAAAATTTGAAAACAGATTGGAAACTGTGAATTTACTTAACAAATAATGTTAAATGTAGACTCTAGTTTAATGTTAATGCTAATATTAAACATAATTTGCTTGCTGTTAAAGGGTATATTTGGAGTCTAAAAGCTATCGTTGTAAAGTTTTCACATGATTCGAGTCTCTACCGACATCTCGTTTTTGGTGCCGGTTTCCGTTAGTCAGTTTTAACAATTTGCTGTTTTTGTTGCTGCTGCTGTTGTATTGTGGCATTTTTAGGAGCGCTGCGACTATGACCTTTGTCAACGGAATTTGGGTACCAATTTGTGTCTCTTTTTCTTTCTTCCTCCTTTTTCGTAAAATGCTTCTGAGGATTTTGTGGTTTGAGCTGACATTAGAGAAAATGCCACTTGAATGTTTCTTTTTTCTCCATTGTATTCAATTTATTGACAAACAATTTACAGCTGGGAAAAATTCCAGGAAATCTCGGTAGCAAATTTTTGCGATAAACTTAGGGGAGAAATTCGTATTGCGTTAGCATTTTACAGTTAGTTGAAACCTGAGTATTTCATACAGTCTTATAAGATAAATGTGCACTGTTAGCTAACAGCTAAGTAAACAAATAACACCTTTACAAAAGGCTGCATTAGTGGGAAATTGTTGATATATGATATGATACAATTGGAGTTGGAGCTTTTACATAGAATCCCATAAGACTAATTCGCACTGTTAGTTAACAGCAGAATAAGTCATTAACAGATTGTATTGTTATTTGAAAGTTTCGTATTGGAATTGGTTTCTGCGCTACAATTGGAAAGGTCTCATAAGATTTATTGATATTTAAAAAATGTGTATTTCGAACAATTGCTCTTTAAAAACAATAAAAAATTGTTGAATTTAAGCTTGGCTTGAAATCAAATATATTTGCAAGTCATTTTTCAAGTTGAGTTCGTCACTGAACAAAAAGCTAACAATTTATTGTGTGACCAAAAACTCGTAATCTCAACGAATATAACTTTCATTTTCGCTTTAGACATATATTTACATACATAAATTATAGTTTTATGGTATTTTTTGTTGTTTCTGCTGTCGAATATTTGTTAATGTTGATTTTTGTATGCTTTCTTTACAGTCGACTTGTTTCTCAAGGTCTTTCGGAGACATATAAAAGGAAGAGGAAGAGGCGAGCAACAAACTGGTTATTGGGGGGACTATGAGCTGGCAGCGGGTGTCGAGGGGACTGGAGTGTACAGGAGAGGATGCCACAAGGGGGGCAACTAGTTAAGCAACACCAACAACAGCAGCAGCAACCGCTTGACTCTGCGTAGCATGAGAAAGAGACAGAGGGAGGGAGAGAGAGAGAGAGAGCGCGACTGCTACACAAATGTGCCAAAAACAACAACAGCAGCAATAACAGCAACGACAAAGTAGACAAAGCAATTCATAGAAAGAGCAGCGCATGTTAACCAAAAGTCTGATAAGAAAAGTTCTATACTGTTAACATTTACAACACCAACATTCACATATCCTTAGCACTCAACTTAACAGCGCGTTAAAATGAGTGGGCATCGAGATTAGCCCATGCATTACAGACAGAAGCAGATTGCTGCAAGCAGTTAACATGAACGAGCATTGAGTTGAGTTATGAACGAGACAGACAAAAGCTGATTGCTGCTAAACTGAACGACTGACAGAAAGGAAATCAAATTTGTCTTGCAATATAAAATTTGTACAGTTAATAAAGGTCAAACTTTGACAGTTTGACAAGCGCACAGCACTCACACACATACATATATAGAGTTAACATGACGCTGCAAACATTCACACGCAAAATGCGCGGACGCATGCGCTCAAACACCTGTCGCATTGTCCTGCTCACCTCATTGGTTTGGGTCATATTTGACTTTGTCCTCATTGCCCGTTATTCGGACTGCATCGGTAAAGATGGCTGGCGTTGCAGGCGAGCCGGCGAATACGATGTTGAGGTGAGCTAATAATATATCGTCTATAAGGAAACTGTCATAAACTGTTATATTTCTGTCCCTTCCCTTCTAGCTGCCCAACGCTGAGCGTTTGGCGGACGACAATCAGCTCGTTAACGACAATGAAATAAATACCGAAAAGTCATTGGATGGCGAGGATAATGGCGGTGGTCCGGCACCCATAATGGGTCAGGGCTTTGTCTCTGGTGGCATTTCGATGACCTATCGCAGTATTGTCTTAAAGAAATGGTTCCAAGCGCCTACAGTGCGGGAGTCACGGGGTAAACCCGGCGAAATGGGCAAACCCGTTAAAATACCCGCCGATATGAAGGATCTCATGAAGGAGAAGTTCAAGGAGAATCAATTCAATCTATTGGCCAGCGATATGATCTCATTGAATCGCTCGCTAACAGATGTGCGACATGAGAAGTAAGTGTGGGAAGAGGAGAGAATATCCTGTAGCTATTTAAAGTGGTTAAACAGGGTATATTAGCCTAACAGTTTAGTTTACCAAATCATCATTATAATAAATCTTATCGTTATACTTTTCTAGCTGCCGTCACAAACACTATCCTTCAAAGCTGCCTACGACTTCAATAGTTATTGTCTTCCATAATGAGGCGTGGACCACCCTATTGCGCACTGTTTGGAGCGTCATCAATCGATCGCCCCGGTCTCTACTAAAGGAGATCATACTGGTGGACGATGCCAGTGAGCGAGGTAAGCAACGAAACATAGAGCATTGCATACATATGTGTGTACATGTATGGCAGCTAGAAGAAACTTTGCGTTTTTCCCGCTCCTCCTGTTCGTATTTGCATATTTGCCTCTCATGATGTCGTCATGCACTCTCAATGCACAACGGAACTTGAGTGCCATTGGGACTTAGTGTGGCTGCGCTCTCTTCTCTATGGTCCCGCTACATTACTTTGTTGTTGCTTACTCTCTTTTGGTTGCTCTCTCAAATGCACACATGCATAAGCAGCAATGCTTCGCTAGCAGACGTGTTGTCGTTAGCTTTGCTCGTATGAGTTGTTCACTTTATGCATGATTATTTTTGTATAGAGCATGCAAGTGTTAGTGCGCTTGTGAGTAAACTCCTTGGAGCATGCACACACACATACACATGCATAAGCAATCCAAGCACTTTATTGCTTATGCATGTACAGACGGATTCAAGTGTGCGTGCATGCTCGAAGGCGTGCGTAAGTCTTTTTGCCTGTTCAAATTGTACCAACGTTTCTCCGTCTCACTCGCACTGGCGCCTAGCGTATGTATTTGAGTTGAAACTGTTGCATTTAGTTATTTAAGATTTCTGTTTTATATATAGTACTTTGATAACTGTTCAAGTATTTAAATGTTGCACTTTACTATTGCAGACTTCCTTGGCAAACAGCTGGAGGATTATGTGGCCAAATTACCTGTTCGTACATTTGTGCTGCGCACGGAGAAACGCTCGGGCCTGATACGCGCTCGCCTGCTTGGCGCTGAGCATGTGACAGGTGAGGTGATCACCTTCCTGGATGCCCATTGTGAATGCACTGAGGGCTGGCTGGAGCCTCTGCTCGCTCGCATCGTGCAAAATCGTCGCACCGTCGTCTGCCCCATCATTGATGTCATCTCGGATGATACCTTTGAGTATATAACCGCATCGGACTCGACGTGGGGCGGCTTCAACTGGAAGCTCAACTTCAGATGGTGCGTGCTAGTACTTCTTTAACTTGAATTCTCATTGAATTTTCTGTTCGTTCAGGTATCGTGTGCCGCAGCGTGAGATGGCGAGACGAAATAACGATCGCACAGCTCCGTTGAGGACGCCGACAATGGCTGGTGGATTGTTCTCGATCGACAAGGAATACTTCTATGAGATTGGCTCCTACGACGAGGGCATGGACATCTGGGGCGGTGAAAATTTGGAAATGTCATTCCGAGTAAGGCCAAATGCACTGAAATATTTTCCTTCTATCGTTTTTCTATTCGTTCTTACAGCTACCAAGCCAAGCCGCAAAAAATTATAAAAAAAAGTGTTGCCCATTTGCCTACATTTATCATCTAATAATTATAATAATAATAATAATGTTAATTATTATTATTTATCATTTTTCATTTACTCTACGCCTAATTTGAGTCATATATCTTAATTTTTAATTTATGTTTTATTTTTGTTTTCTAAATATTATTTCTAAAATTAAAAAATCGAATCACAAACCACGAAACACTAAAAAAAAAAATACCAAATTATGTGACAACTCTCTAGATATGGCAATGCGGTGGCATTTTAGAAATTATACCCTGCTCGCATGTGGGTCACGTGTTCCGTGACAAATCGCCGTACACCTTCCCGGGAGGCGTGGCCAAAATTGTGCTGCATAATGCGGCGCGGGTGGCCGAGGTATGGCTGGACGAGTGGCGTGATTTCTATTATGCAATGAGCACAGGTTCGCTAAAAAAACAAAAAAATACCGAAAATACCAAAACAAAAAATTACATTGATAAAGAACAACACTTAAACCACAGTAAATTCAATTCAATTTAAAACAATAACAAAAACTGAAATCATACCTAATTAAATACTATTAATACGCATCTAACACTTGAATTTTTATAGACATATTTTGATTGGCTTTCACTTTTTACTAAACAACAAATACAAAAAAAAAAGAGACTAAAAACAAAATTAACCCTAGACCAAAGAATTAGTCTCGGCTTGCCGGAACTAAAATATTTTTGCAGATATGGGAAAAATATATGTGTATTTCAGTAAAATCTGTTTTCAATATAAATATATATTTTAGTATTTATTTTTAAAATACAATACATATAGTTTTTTTTTTGGCGAAATATATATTAACAGTATATGTTTTATACAAGTGAATATCCACAACTGCAAGAATATTTTAAGAACAGTTGCCAACCAACAATATACTAAAAAAATACTAAAACACAAACAACACCAAAACAGTGCCAGAAAAACCACCAAAACATTATTTTGAGCATAATTAACAAAAGATTTGAATACTATATCGAAATATATACACATATATATAATATATATAACTAGCTAACTATATATACTACATGCATATTATGTAATGTATCGTAACACACACACAGAACATATTGTGTAATACTAAAACAAAGAAAAGCTAATGCCTCTGTCGTCGCTTAACCAAATAATACAAATCCGGCATATATATTTTATAATTTGTTAATAATCATAATTAGTATATTGATAATTTTTCAATTTTCTTCTTTTATATTCTAAATGTTTCGTAAATTTTTGTCTAAACGAGACGCCAAGGGCAACAGCCAAGCGCGAACTTTTTGTTATTAACTAAAAACTAACAAAACAGAACATTTTGGATAATACAAATAATACATTAATCATAACACTCATCTAATACTGAGTACTATAAACTTGTTTTTAATATTTATGTATTTTTACACGAATTGGTATTTTATATTCTAGTGCTTAGTTTTTATTCCTAAGTTTTTGAGTAATATATAATTTATTGAATTTTTTGTTTTAAATAAGTTTATTCCTTACATTTATGTAGGCTCTCTCTCCCTGTGTCTCTCTCGTTGTGGGCTAGGATCGTTGGACTCACTCTTTGGCCATTCTCGTTGCAGTATTGAACTTGCCTTATAGAGTTTTGCCTGCTATGCTAGTTGAGACGAAGACGGTTCTCAGAATGAGCGTGTCTTTGTACTGCTAAGATTTACGCACTATGAAGCTTGTTCGCTTATTGCTATTCATTACAAACTGCTTACCTATTTTTAGCTACTTGCTATAAGAACTCGTTAGTTGTTCATTACAACTACTCGTTCGAAGTACTCCTTATTTGCTTATGACAGCTACTTTTTATGTGTCTCTGCTTATACAGCTTTACCGACTAGCTACTCGCTACTTACTCTTTACCTATTTAAGCACTCGTTACTAGTTACTTATTGTAGCTTTGCTACTCAAATATATCGCTATAGCGAGTAACGAGTATAACATAAAAGCAAATACCCAATACCCTATATGATGTACTCAAAGAGTCACCCAATTCGTTAGGCTAATTATTAAGTGAACTTTGTACCCAACTGCTTACCCATCCCTCTCTCACACTATTCCGCCCTTTTTCAGCTCCCTAGGTACAGCTTCAACTCAGGTCAATATTTGCGCTTAGCTCTATGCAGACTTTACATCGGTCCGCCCAACTCTATTACTGAATATATATGTGTACAACTCTATATCTCCCTCTCTATCACTTACTCTCTCTCTCTCTCTCTCTCTCTCTCTCTCTTTCGTTCTCCTTAACCCCACTTTCATGATAACTCTGCCCGACTAACTGAACTCTGACTGATTATTGGTGCCCTGTGTCCAGGTTTGGATGTGCGGCGGCCTGCTTGAGATAGCGCCCTGTTCCCGTGTCGGTCATGTCTTTCGTAAATCAACCCCATATACTTTCCCGGGCGGTACGACGGAGATTGTTAACCATAACAATGCGCGTCTGGTCGAGGTTTGGCTGGACGACTGGAAAGAGTTCTACTACAGTTTTTATCCAGGTTAACGAACAACAACAAGAACAAAATCAATTAAAACTCTCGCTGAATGCAATTTCATTCTATCTGTCTGTCTCTCTTACCTGCTTTTCTGCCTCACTCTTTATCTGTCTCTCTATCTCTCTATAATATATATCTCTATATATTTCTTGTGCAAGCAGCACGCTCTGCATTTTGCAATTGTCTGTCTTATATTCTACACACATATATGTATATTATATAATTTACTTATATTCTATTATTCATATATATAGATAATATATATATATGATATATGGCATGGCCAAGTATTATACAAAAACCCACCCACCCATCACCACCCACAAGAACCCCCCCTAAAAGCTCACCCTGTGTATTTATTTAATTGTGTTTTTCTATGTATACTCGTTCACAAAGTGAAAAGAGTATATTGGTGAGTGTAAACTCTAATTTGTGAGCTCCTACGTCTGTCTGTCTGGATGAATACTAAACATTTTTCCGCTTAAGACTTGAAATATTTAATGTTAAAGATTTTAGATAATTTATTCATCATATAATTTATATACCAAATTTGCTATAACAAGAAATTTGGAATATATGCCAAGATCCAAACTATAGTGGAGATATCTATCAACCGATGGAATATCATATCTTTAAAAAATACGTAAAATTACAAAGACCTTCATAGATCCGGAATTTTTGCTAGTCTGTGAACGAGTATCGGACAGCCGGATATGACCGGTTGCAACATTTTTACCTGTTTTTGTCTAAGTCCATTGTTTTTCTTAACTTCTTTTGATTTACGTCTACTTTTTTATACCCATTCTTGCTCACTCCCAAAGGTTCCGTTATGTCTATATATTTTTCAAATTTTTGGTTTGTATATTGTTTTGTCCAAAAGAAAAAAGTAATTCGAAATGATAATGCCACACCCACCCACACGACGCCTGTGTTTTGTCCCTTCCCCGCTCTCCGACATTCACGCATTTTAGCTCGTATTTATTTCTATTTGATTAAGGGTATTCCGTGAATTTGTTTAATTGAAATTAGTTGCACCTGAATACCCCTTATGTTGTCAGCTTTAAGCTATATATGCTGCGTACATTTTGTATATAGGAAAATATTGTATATGAATTATTATGCATGCTTTGTATAACTATATTAACTACATTTGTATATTTGCACATTTTTGGCTTTTGTTTAAATCTTTGGAGGAAAAAGTTCTGCACTCTCTCCTTTGCTTGATTTTGTCTAATCGCACTTTGTCTGTATATAGATGTTAACCAACACGATTGTAGCTTCAAATAAAAAGAAAAACACCCACACGCACACTAACATAGCTGTTTACAGTTATTCTTCTGAAAGTTTACTAAAAGTCAATCCATTCTTCTCCTCTCTCTCTATATTTCTCTTCCACATCCAATTGGAATCCATTTAGGCGCTCGCAAAGCTTCAGCTGGAGATGTTAGCGATCGTAAAGCTTTGCGTGAACGTTTGCAATGTAAAAGCTTCCGCTGGTATCTGGAGAACGTTTATCCAGAGAGTTTAATGCCACTGGATTACTACTATCTGGGCGAGGTAAGGGTAGATATAATATGAATGAGGAATATCCCTATTAATACACATGTCCAACCAATTTCTGTTAGATACGCAATGCAGAGACTGAAACCTGCCTGGACACCATGGGTCGCAAGTACAATGAAAAGGTGGGCAGCAGCTATTGCCACGGCCTCGGCGGCAATCAGGTGTTTGCCTATACCAAGCGGCAGCAGATAATGTCGGATGATCTGTGCCTGGATGCGGCCAGCTCCAATGGGCCAGTGAATATGGTGCGCTGTCACAATATGGGCGGCAATCAGGAATGGGTATACGATGCAGAGGTAAGTATTGGATGACTGCCAATGTGAATAGATATAAAAATGTAATTTGTATTACAGGAGAAGTGGATCAGACACACGAACACGGGTCAGTGCTTGCAACGTGCCACGCGGGATGATGCAAGCACGCCGCTGCTGCGGCCCTGCAACTACTCCAAGGGACAGCAGTGGCTGATGGAGTCCAAGTTCAAGTGGCAGGCGCACTAGCTAATAGCTAAACAGATAACTACGAACTACAACTAAAAACTAATAACTGAAGAACTTCCAATTTGTGTTTAAAGTATATATATGTTAACTAATTTGCCAGTAGAAGGAGGAGAAGAACTAGGAGCAGGAGCAGGAGCAGTAGCATCAGGACATGCAGAAGGAGCAGAAGCAAGAATTTCCAGCATTGTGTGTGTGTTTTTTATCCAAGTTTTCTGTAGCTCTAAGTTGATAGTTATTTCTGTTGTGTGTGTGTGCCGAATGTCTTCCCAATCAACGTGTATGCGTGCGTGCGTGTGTGTATATATATCTATATAAAGCATAGAGTTTTTGGTATATTATATATATATTTATATATATGTATACTTCTATAAATATACATATACATATATATATATATTTAACTAGCCCCGACCAAGTACCAATAAATTGGCATTTAAATGACATTGTGCTTCACAAAAAAAATATAATAATACAATAAAACAACTAAGAAAGCTGCAGTCGGGCGCTACCGACTGCTTAATGCTCGTTCACGAATCAGAAAAGTGAGTCTAGAAAGAGTTTGTATCAAGTTAACTGTTAAGTTTTGACAGTCTCTGTAACCTATAGTTTGTTTTTCCGATTTAACACGCCGCTAATGGGCGTGGCATATATATTTTTTATCTTAGCTTGACTGTGCATTCCAAATATCAAGCTTCTACCAGCTTGGACAATAGCATTTCTGTAAAAGCCGATGTAGTATTTCCCGGATATGCCTGAAATGGGCGTATCAAGAAATTCTTAATGGTCCCTAGCTTCGATAATTAGATTAGGCCATGAATCTTGTATACCCTTTTCATTTCGTGAACGAGTATACAAATATTAATAATGTGTCATAGCAGCAAAATCGATATGAAGTAAGGCTATATGCATGCATATATATTTATATATATCTGTAGCATATGGAAACCGAAGCAGCTCGCACATTCCCTTAGCTAATAAAAATATCAAGCGTTGTGTTTTATAAAATGAATATATACGTATACCCATATATTTAATATTTAAGTTACTTTTTTGTTGTTTTGTTTTGAATTTATCTTTCGCTTTGTACCAAATGAAAAACTTTGTTAAAAATCACAACAGATTGCGCTGCATATCATAAACTAAAATTAAAAAAAAAAAAAAAACAAAAATTAACAGAAGCTTCTCAAATCATAATCATAAAACAAATATTCTTAAAAAGTTAAAAATTAAATGCACGCATATCATAAACAGTGTAAAAAAGTATTTGATTAAGACCCACATCAGATATATATATATAAAGCAGATATATTTATAAATGATATAAATATACATACATACATATATATATATAAACTAATGTACAGAGTAGCTATAAAAAATATACATCTAAAATAATTATTTATATACATATAGTATATATAATTGTGTGTGTAAAGCAAATAAAAAAATAAAAAAAATTGTACTATAAAAATATTTCTCTAAGTTCGAATTTAGAGTTTTTAGACTTAGTCGAAAATAAATAAGTAAAGAAAACACCAACAGCTCTTAAAAAAAACTAATTTTAAAAATTTAAGATGTAAAATTTAACAACAAATTGTGCTCAAATTTTATGCTACTTTTGCTGTTGTGTAAATATTATTTAATCGAGTATTCCAGAACTATTAAACAACCTGATTAAAAACATTATCGAAAGAAAAATATAAAAGATCAATTTATCCACCCACACACTCATATATACATGTATGTATACATATATACAAATCGATAAAAGCCAAGTAAAACTTTTTAGCTAAATTAATTTTTTAACATAAACAAAAAACAAGAGTGTATATATACATATATAAATAGTAATATATATACGTTTAACTGGTGACGGTGCAATTTTAATTTTAGCATAAACAAGATTCAATCAATTTGCAACAGGCTGGCCAGCATCCTTCACAATCTCCTATTTAGTTTAGCTAAATATATAATATATATACATATATATACATATTATTTGTAATTTGTTTATACATTGTGAAATCTCCCAACAAGAAACGAAAGAAAACAAGTTATATACTATATAGCAAGCCACCAAGTTGTAAGATGTAATTTTTTTGTTTACTTAGAAATTTTTAAATTTTGTAATAAATAAAAAAATGATAAAAACTAAATGAAAAATTCAACAAAATACGAAAAATTCTTTTTGAAATGTATAGGAAACTCATATTTAAGATTGCGTTTCCTACTATGAATCCTTTGTACTGGATGCTTAAAAAACTTGGACGTTAGCCAACAATGAACAAGATTTGCTGTCATACATAGAGCTTTCAGATGAACCAACCAACCTTTGGATAAATGCATGAAACTAATTCTTTTACAGGTCGTATAAATACCTAATCAGCGTCTATACAATTTTCTTAGGCAAAAGTAGTTTAAAAATTGATTTTGTGGGCTAATATCCTAATATTTGGGTATCTCTCATCTACATATGCATGCTTATGCATACGAATCTGACAAAAACCATAAATTAACATCTGAATTACAGTTACTTTCTGAGGCCTATACAAGAGCTGTATTAAATAAATATCCCACAACTTGATGTAAAGTTCATAGTTCCTATGTTCAGCCTATTTTTATCAAATTCCGAATATGGCATACTACTTCATGATGTGAAGTAGTATGCCATATTCGGAATTTGATAAAAATAGACTGAACAGGAATATGCAGATATGTATGTATATGCCACATATCACTTACAGCGTTCAACTCTACACAACGACCACTTTCACAATTTTTTTTTACTACAGGGTATAATGAAAACACTTATTTGCTTTACTGTTAGAAAGTAAAAACCATTTTTTTTATTTGTATTTTTTTCTTCACTTTATGCTTTTCACGGGTAAAAGCAAGAACTTTTCTTTCAACCGGCGCGGCGCAAACCACAGAAAAATTGCGTGTCGTCTATAAAACTACGGGAACTTCTAAACGTAACGGAGCATTATGTTGTGTTTTTACTGTTCCTTCGTCTCACGCAGACGACGCACGGCGGAGCGCACTGAGGCGGCAGCGGTCGTGGAGTAGACCCAGGCACCGCCAGCAACGGTGCGCTTGCAACGCTTGCACGACCAGATGCCGACGACGGAGCGCTTCATGGAATCCTAGGGGGCGAAAAGAAATTCTGTTTTGAAACTCGAACATTGAAGTCGAATTTAATGCTTTCTCACCTTGCCGCAGAAAGAGCAGGTATATTTGCTGTGCTGCGTGATTTCCATCTTCTTGACCATCTTACGCAGCGAGGCACCATAACGGGTACCATATTTACCAACGATTCCAACCTTCTTGGTGCGCTTGGCCTGATTAAAGAATAAGATAAACCAGCTTTAGTACAAATTCAATCGCACAGTTATCTTAAGCACTTTAGTATACAAATTACATTGTCAACTAATGCCACATTGTTTGCTTAATCATTCAACAGTCATTTAAGTTAACAAAAAACAGCGATTGCTTGTATATTTAACGATTTTTATCAATTCGTACCATTTTTAAGTTGTTGATTTGTCAAAAAATTCAACAGGAAAGAGACGGAATGTCAAAGCCATGAAGTGAAGTAGGCTGCGCTTGCTCACAACACATAGACAAAAGCTAAACGCTATGAAATGTGAAAAGGCGGCAAATATTTGTGTATTCAAAATTAGCAAATAAATAATTGACAGTAACAGATAATTCAGATTATTATTGAAATATACAATAAAATAATAGAATATTATACGATAAGTCTAATATGTTATATATAAATTGATGGGTCATTATTTTGGCTGGTAAACACACGGTTTATTTTGCACTCGCCAATCACGTGTTAACGTAATTTTTTGTTTCATCAGCTGTTTGGTGCAAATCGCGTTTGTTGTTACCCTGCCAGTGCTGTCCAATGTACGACGGTTGTGATAAAAAACACACACAAAAAAAAAGAAGATAGAAAACGAAACGAATTTACATTCGATAGGCATTATTAGTGCGCACTTGGAAATCAACGAACGGCAACAGCACCAGTAATAGCAACACAAAAAGCAACAAGACGGCCGTCAGCATTTTGTTACGTTACAAGCGCTCACTGTTTAAGCGAAACATGCACAGCTGCACGCTCCTACAGGATGTTGCCAATTATCAGCCCGACACGCTGGATCTCAACACAGATGCCAAGGCGGCGGCCTACTGGTTCCCCTGCTTCCGCGAATTGGTGGGCAAATTCGCCAAACAGGCAGCAAACAGCCAGCTGGACGATGCCACGGCTGAGCAGCGGGCAGCGCAGTTCCAGGCCGCATATCTGCGCCAGCTGGATGAGCACCAAAACAACATAGCCAACAATCGAGGCAAGGTGGTGCTCGGCACCAGTGAGCTGCTCAAGTTAAATGAGACAATGCTGAGACGCTACGGCTTCACGGACCCTTGGCTGCGGCAGAAGCAGCAGGAGAATGCCTCGGCCAAGGCCAGACTGAAGCAGCGCCTGCAGGAGATCGACGACATTTCCAATGAGGACGCGCGCTGGACGGAGCTGGTGCGCGGCGTCCTGGCTGGCAACATGTTCGACTGGGGCGCCCAGGCCATTGCTACCATATTGGAACAGGACAGCAATTTCGGGCTGCATGCGGCGCTGGAGCGCATCGAGCAGCGGCCTTGGCTGCTGGACAATCTGGATGCGTGGCTGCAGCGCCTGCACCTGAGTCCGGCACACAAGTGCGCCGTCATATTTGTGGACAACAGCGGCGTGGACGTCGTCCTCGGAGTGCTGCCCTTTGTGCGCGAGCTGCTGCGACGTGGCACCAAGGTGCTCCTCTGCGCCAACAGCGAGCCGTCGCTGAACGATGTGACCAGTCGGGAGCTGAGCGAACTGCTGGACGATTGTGCCTGCCAGTGCGATGTCCTGGACAGCGCCTGGCGCTCGGGTCGCCTGCTGGTGTACGCCAACGGACAGAGCGGACCCTGCCTGGACATGCGCACGCTGCCCCGGGAGCTGTGCGACGCCATTGCTGCCAATGAGACTGATCTGCTTGTTATCGAGGGCATGGGCCGGGCGCTGCACACCAATCTGAATGCCCAGTTCGCGTGCGAAACCCTCAAACTGGCCGTAGTCAAGAACCGCTGGCTGGCGAAGTATCTGGGCGGCGACAAGATGTTTGCGGTCATCTGCAAGTACGAGCGCAGCTAGTGCTCGGCTGAAGGATCTTCATTTACTGTTATACTCTGCATTGTTTTTTTTTTAAATTACAAATTATTGTTATTGTTTGAAACGGAAGACGAAAAAACAGAAGAAGCGGAAGAAGAAGCATACAAAGAGGATGAGAACATTTTGAGATTCAGATTCGATTGTCGTGTGGTTTGTCACCCAAATTAAAGACTGCTCAGAGAGAACGTGTCCCTTAGAGCAAGGACATGCAATAAAATAAGCTGTAAACCCAATGCATGGATGTTTATATCAAAATTGTGCTTAAATTGAAAATTTGTTTGTATTTTTTAGTTACTTAAGAGCGATTGTACTAAAATTGAATTTTTGGCCTTTTTTCTGTAAATTTAATATTTGATAATATAATTGTATAAATGCTTAAGGTAATTCGTTTTAGTTTTTATGGCCTTCTTGTACAACTTAAAATTTTAAATATAATTTTTGTAAATTATATAAATGCAAATTTTTTCGGATTTGTGGCAGTTTTTTAAATGTATTAAATTTGTAATCTGTATTGCACTTTTTGTTGGCATTTTTATGAAATCGTAAAGCTATAAAAAATTTTAAAAATAATTAATTTATTTTTGGTTTCTTACAAAAATTTCTTTGAATATTCAATTTGTTTTAATTTAATTTTATTTCTTAAGTTTAAATTTATAAATTTAATATTCAATGTTTATTTTTGGTAATCCCTAAAATATCTAATATTTTTAATAACTTTTATTATAGTTTAAAAACAAGTTTTGTAATTATTTAATTCGCAGTTATGTTTATAAAGTCATTCGGTTTAGTTTAGGGACTTCAATGTCAATTATTGTAAACCTCAGCTGTAAACTGATTTTTACAAACCACACACGATTATTTTATGTTGTTGTATTTTTAAATGTATAAATAACAATGCCTTTTGTTTATCAAGCTCCATAGCTCCCATTAAAAAATTTTCTTTCTGTCATATGGTTATAAATTAGCCAACTGATAAGCGAGCCCAAACACCACCACAAAAAAAAAAAAAAAAAAAAAAAAAAAATAGCAGTCGGGTGTTACCGACTGTTGAATATCCATTTCCCAATTTGACACGCCCCTAATTGTGAGACTATTGATTCCAGATATCAACTCTCTAGCAGTTCGACGATTATTAATTTTCTGATTTGCCACGCCCATAGTGGGCGGCTTGGTAAAATCTTAATATTTTATTCAAACCTTAAGGCGAAAATTAATTTGCATTCATTCGGACAGCAGCAAGACTGTCATTGTACAAAACCAATATACTCATTTCACTTTCCTGAATGACTAACAAAAAAAAAAAAAAAAAACCAAAAACAGCAAAAGTGGTTGATGGTGGCGGATTAAATACACTCGCGTCGATAAGACACGAAACTAGCGAAAAAAAAAAACATTTTTATTTTCTAGCAGCTAATTGTTTAAATGGAACGTGATAAAATGTTTATATGTGAAACCCATTAAAGTGATTGTAATTAGCATATTATATGTCACTTTTGTCTGTACATTTTATTCTCTGACACCTTGTTGATAAGGTCTTTATTCCGATAATTGCTTCAACTGATAAAGCTCAACGTGGTGCTGCATGCCCACCCAGACTTTGGCTTATGGTTTAAGCGAGAGATTCAGTAGAACTTTAAATATTTATAATTTTGTATTTTTTTTTTATAATATATTTTAATATTTTTTTAATATATTTAAAACAAAATTTAATTGTCTAATACAAATAAAAATAATATATTCTTGTTTTTGTTCTATTTTAAACTTAATATAAAATTATTTAATTTTTCTTTTTATTTTCTTATTTATTTGTATACCTCTTTGCTCTTTGAAAAATGTTTTTTTTTTTATTTATTTATTTTTTTTTTTATATGATTAACAACAAAATATATAAAACCCATTCGTCGAGTCTTGTATGAGGTAGTGATAAGATTATAAAAAAAATACGCCAGACAGAATGTAAAAAAAAGAAGATTAATTTAGATGATGTTGAAAATAAAAAATTATCATCTAAAATTATATAACAAAAATTAAATAATATAATAAATATATATTTGTACTTAACAGATAGATGTATAAGAAAAAATAATTATATCTAAATATAAATTAAAAAAATAGTTGTATTATATTAAAAAAAAAAACAAAAAAAAAAAAGAGAAGAAATTCTAAGAAATTGTATATCCTCATAAAATTTAAGATTTTTTTTTTTTTTTTTTAAATGCTATTTGACTATAACTAAAAGTATTATATTCATAGGATAGTTTGAGCTCCAGTGAACTCAGAAAATAAACGAGAATTCTAAGATCTGTACACAATAAATAATATCTAAACTAAGTCAACTTTTTTTAAAACAAAGTTTAAGTAAAATGCAAAATATATAATAAAAATTATTTATTCTAACTTTCAGCCGGGTAATGCTGGGTAATTGTAGTCAGTCGTAAATAAATCAAAAGCGAAAGTTTGGGAGACGAACGGTTATCGCAAATCGAATTCATTCGTCTAGTTGAGTCTTTAAATATGTTTGTTTATGAGTTTAATGTCAAGGCAAATAAAGAAATGAAAACAAATGTATATTCACATAGTTTAATAATCTCAAATACATATATATATTTATAAGTTATATTTATATACTCATGTGTGTTTCTTACATTGAGTGAGTTTTATTGCTAAGATGAGCGAACATGTTGCCATCGAGCATCGAGGTGTATTCAAAAGCGGCTGCGCCAGCAGAGGAGGCTCAGTTGAGAACTGGAGGCTGGGGCTGTCGTAATGCGAGGCGTGGCAACATCTATATAATGATCACTCTAGTACTCATACTCTTGCACATACTGCTGCTGCCCCTCTACGTCTATCTCACCTGGCACCACAAGTACTGGAGCAAGCGAGGCTTGATCACGGCGAAGCCTTTGACTCTGCTGGGCACCTATCCGGGGCTGCTTACCCGCAAGAGCAATCTGGTTGTGGAGGTGCAAAATATTTACAAGTACGTAGACGTATATCATATACCAGATGCTATAAAGTATATACCATATATTGTTCGCCCCCGTTTAGTAAGTATAAAGGCAAACATCGCGCTGTGGGCGTTTTTGTTACGAGACAACCCCAAATCCTGGTGCTTGATCCCAAGCTAGCCCATGAGATTCTCGTGGGTAACTTCCGCTGCTTCAAGGACTCGCTGACTAGCTCCTATATGCAGCATGCCAAGTGGGATAAGTACGCCAGCCGTAATCCCTTTTGGGCATCCGGCGACACCTGGCGACGTCTGCGTTCCGAGGCTCAGGCGGGGCTATCGGCGAATCGCTTGAAACGTGGCTATGTCATTTGGGAGCAAAGCGGCAGGAAGTTGACCAAGTACATGGCAGAGCACTTAAACAATAATATGTTGGAGACCAGAGATGTGAGTAAGCCAAGTGAGCGAAATTTAAAGAAATACTTTACAGTCGGGATATTTGATAGTAGGGAGAGAGAATTTATGTCGAATTAAAATTCTAGTATTTTTTGTATACCCTGAACCCATTGAAAATGGGAAATCAGGGTATAATGGTTTTGTTGAAATGTATGTAACAGGCAGAAGGAGGCGTGGCAGACCCCACAAAGTATATATGTCTTCTTGATCAGGATGAGGAGCCGAGTCGATTTAGCACTATTCGTATGTCTTATTTCTTCTAAATATTCCCTTTACGTATTTCGAAGTACTTCCAAGTATATCCGCTAAGTATTTCCTCTACGTATTTGCTTTACGTATTTCCTTTACGTAATTCCTCTACGTCTTTAATGCTTAGCTGATCGATCACACACTCTACTTCACTTTATTGCGCTGACGCCCACCAGGCCTGGACGACTGAAGACCGACTGAAGAAATGCTGCAGCTGCTGCCCTTTATATAGGGTCACTATTACTCAAGCACTGTCTCTCCCAAATGTTGAGACCGACGGCAGGTAGAGCTCTTTGCAGTCGAGCTTCAAGTGAGCAATGGGAACGCTCTTTGCTGCTGTGAGCATTCTAGCTTTGTTTTACCTAAATACAAATACCAAATGAGAACTGCTGCATACACATAGACAACTTTAATGATCTTCTGCACTTATTCTCTCTTATTTTTTCTTCCTCATCTTACTCTCCTTCCTCTTATCAATTACAAACTAATACTCTCTATTTTCAGCTCTGTTTCCGATATACAGCCGATGTGATGTGTGATTTCATATGGGGCATCGATGCGGGCACCTTGACCCACCACACGGCGGAGCCCAACAAGGTGCAGCAGATGGCCAGCAAGTGGACCAATTATGCCTTCTACATGATCTCCATCTTTATGGCATCGATTATAGCTCCGTTTGCTCGGTTGCTCTTGCGTTTGCGCTTCTATCCCAAGGATACGGATGAGTTCTTTTCGAACCTGACCAAGGAGTCGATTAAATTGCGCTTGAAGGCAGGCCAAGAGTCGCAACGCGTTGACTATCTGTCGCATCTGCTGAAGCTGCGCGACGAGAAGAATGCCTCGCACGATGATCTAGTGGGCCATGCGCTAACCGTGATGCTGGATGGCTACGATACTACCGGAACTGCGCTGCTTCACGCTCTCTATTATGTAGGCCAGAAATTACTTTACTTTTATGCTTGTATATCAAATCTAATTGAAAATTCTTTCAGTTGTCGGAGTTTCCCTCTGCTCAGCAAAAGCTGCGCATGGAGCTGCGCCAGAATACGGAGCACGAGAAATCCCTGGACTACGACAAGCTAACCCAGTTGCCGTACCTGGAGCAGGTTGTCTACGGTGCGTATGCCTTATATAAGGGGGTTGAATGGTGTAAAACAGTTTGAGATAGAGAAAATATTAACAAATTTTTACACTTATTGATCAACCCAGTCTATTTCCAAACAATAATCAATGTATATTTCTTTTTTTCAGAATCGTTGCGCTTGAGCAGTTTGATACCTCAATACACGAAAATCTGCACAGAGTCCACATACATTCAGTTGAGCGAGAATAGGCGAGTGGAGGTGGAGGAAGGTATGACCGTTATGATACCGAATTATCAATTTCACCATGATGCCAAATACTTTCCCGAGCCGGAGGCATTCAGGCCTGAACGGTTCAATAATGGGGAGCACATCCGGATGATGCAGCAGGGCAATCTGTTGCCCTTTAGCGATGGTCCACGCATATGCATGGGTAAGTCGAACTTTAGATAAATATCCATCTATAGACTACATATGTATTGAGTGATATTTTAGGTATGCGCCTGGCTCTGCTAACACTGAAGTCCGCACTGTTTCACATCATCAGCAACTATCAAATTGTGCGCAGTAAGCAGAAGATAGTCACGGATGGAGATTCGGGCTTCGGGGTCGTACTACAAGGTGATATCAATTTGGAATATCGTCGCTTTGCTCGATAGAAATAGGTTTTCAACTAGCACTGCGATATGCGATCACATAGGGCTATCGCATGTGCCAAGCCTCAAAGTGCGATTAGATATAATTAACTATTTCGAAATGTCTCAATTCAACTTTTGTTGTGCCAGCAAAATTATGTCAAGTTCTAGTTGGGTATATTAACTCTCAATAAATTATCAAGGTTATGTTTCGACTTTTCTACAAGAATGCTGGTTCATGGATCAAGTGGAGAAAGTCTACCTCCGACTGGGAAACCAGTTTCAAGTCGATTCGGACTGGTTCACTTAGTGATTAAAAGAACTTGACTGGGTCATCTATTATTACTCAAGATTATCTCTGTAGGAACCAGAGCATGTGAGTCCACTAATCTAGAGTTCATTGAAGCTTCTGATGAAATTTTATAGATTATACGATAGTGGCTTGGGTGATTGACTGATTGATGTTGATGAAGCAAAGAAATTGCGTTTGTAAATTGAAAGTTCTCTATAAATTCATATATGATTGATTGGCTGATTGCGAGCTTATCTGAAATCAGGTTGACTGAGGATCTGATTGATGACAGAGCTAGAATCAGATTCAGAACAACATAATCAATCCCTCAATTCCGAGTTCAGATTAAATTACTCATACATTTCTATCCCTACTTAAAATGTGTAATGAATAATAATAATAAATGAAATCAAAATAATAATAACAACCTTTCTACAATTTAAACTTAATTATTGTATATCAGAGTAAACAAGTGCTACACTAAGTGAGCTCTAATGAAAACATTGTTGGGATCTCGACAGGGGTCGAGTGAGCGTGCGTAGAGATAATGAGAGTCTAGTATAATAGCACGTATGTATGTGTGTATATGTATGCGTAATAATATAGCCATTATCAGCGAGTAGAGCTCAAATAGATTTCCACTCGGAGCACTAAACAAACAGTTGGCAAACGAACGAGCTGCCGTAATGTGGACGCTGATTGGAGTGCTCTTGGGCATTGTGCATGTGGCCTTTGCTGGAGTTTACCTGTATCTCACCTGGTTCCATAGCTACTGGACGAAACGAGGCCTGGTGACAGCCCAGCCGCTGACTCTGCTCGGCAGCTATCCGGGCTTGTTTGGAGGCGGCAGCAGCTTCATCGAAGACATTGGCAAGATTTACAAGTAAGCTATATATATACATATATGTGTTGTATATAGGTTTAATATATTATAAATCTATATCTATAGCAAATACAAGGGCAAGGAGCGAGCTGTGGGCGTATTCTTGACACGACAGCCACAGATCTTGGTGCTCGATCCGCAGCTGGCACATGAGGTCTTGGTCACAAATTTCAGCGACTTTCGAGACACACTCACTAGCAACTTTGTGGCCCACGCGAAGGACTATGATAAGTACATCGCACGCAATCCCTTCTTCAGTGCCGGCGATGAGTGGAAGAAGCGGCGCGTCGATGCCGGAGCAGGCCTAACGCCCAATAAACTGAAGCAGGCCTTTGCCATATGGGAGCAAACCGGAGAGAAGCTCGTCGACTTCATGCAGCGAAGCATCGAGGAGCGGGATAGTAATATCATCGAAACCAGAGATGTGGGTAGCTATATCAGCTAATCTATATAAGTAAAACGCAATCTATATATAAATCTCCTTGTCCGGCAGCTCTGCTATCGCTACACAGCTCAGGCCATGGGCGACTTCATCTGGGGCATCGATGCTGGCTCCTTGAGCGGCAGCATCAATGAGACGAGCTCCTTCCAGCGCGTCGCCACGGAGTGGGCTTCGCATGCTTTTCTGGGCATGACGCGGTTCAATCGCACGGTGATTGCGCCCATTGTGCGGAGATTGTTTCGCATGCGTGTCTCTACCCAGGCATCGGATGAGTTCTATCGGAAGCTCACCCGGGATGCGGCCAAGCTGAGGCAGAGCGGCAGTGGGGGCGAGCGTTCAGATTACTTGGCGCATCTGCTGCAGCTGCAGGAGAAGGGCGCCAGCCTGGACGATACGGTGGGCCATGCGATGACCGTGCTGATGGATGGCTTCGAGACCTCGGGCGCTGTGCTCTATCATATGCTCTATACGGTAAGTAGAGGCGTTCTCGAAATCTCATATCACTATTTCACAACAATTTGTTATTTTGACCCCATTAGCTGGGCGCTTGTCCAGAACAACAGGAGAAGCTACGCTCCGAAATCTTGACGGCGTTAGAGGTTGATAAGCGCATTAGCTACGAACAGCTGAATGCTCTACCCTACCTCGATCAGTGTGTTTACGGTATGGGAACTTTTTAATTATTATTGTCCACCTCGTGTGATCTTTATATTGATTGTTCAATGATT
>JAWNOM010000471.1:0-157500 GCA_035045965.1 Drosophila aldrichi
TTTTTTTTTTTGTTGGGCTGAGGTAGGAAAAAATGCTTTATGCACCGTCAGTCATGTCGTCACTTTGACCGGTGTGTCGGACTGCATAACTGCTTACCGACTAAAAAATCCTCCTCTTCTGGGGCTCAAATCCACCTTGGAACCAGGAGATATCCCGCATTAACCTTCAAGGTGGAACCCCATTGTGTGCTCTAAATGAGCGTTGCCCTCTGTGTGCCTGCGTCCAGGTCGTACTTCTTCCGCCGCAGAACCTTTTCGGCGAAGTCACTGAACTTTTTCCAAGCGTCTATGCTGCTGCACATTTGCTGTACTAATGTCTCTACTTTGACTTCACCTACTGTTTCTGCCAGGTCGATTCTTTCTTCCGACCATCTTTTGCAGTTGAAGAAGGTGTGTTCTGCATCGTCCATTGCATTTTCGCAGTAAATGCAGCTGGATTCGGCAGTTTTCCCCATTTTATTTAGGTACTTTCGAAAGTATCCATGTCCGGAGAGTAGTTGTGTCAAATAGAAGGACGTTTCACCGTGCTTTCTATTTATCCACTTCTCTAGATCGGGGATTATTTAAGCGGTCCATCTTCCATACCTTTCGCATGACCATCTCGTCTTCCACGAGATTATGGTTTGCTGTCGTATGCTCTTTGCCGCATGTTCTGAGAATTCTCCTCTTTGCCGAAGATCCCATATTTTTTTGCGCTCTTGGGCAAGCAAGTCAACCGGTATGACTGCTGCTATCACAGTCACGGCCGCCCCGGAGACTGTGCGGTACGCCGATGTTATCCTTAAGGCTGCTCTTCGTTGCACAGCTAGCATCGGTTTTCGCCTTACATTCGCCTTCAAGGTGTCCGCGAATACTTCGCTGCCAATAGCAGTATTGCATTGGTCGCTTCCATGAGGAGTCTCCGTTTTCCTGCTGTCGGGCCGTCAACGTTTGCCATCAGCCTACTCAGAGATCCCGTTGCTGTCGCTGTTTTCCGCGTGGCATACTTCAGCTGTTCCCAGAAGGTACGTTTACTATCCAGTCTGACGCCTAGATAGTTCACTGTCCTCTGCGTCTTATCAGGTTTCCGCTTACTCGCATCTCTATTTCGGTTGGGATCTGCTTCCCCGTGAACAGAAGTAACTCTGTTTTATGGGTGGCGAGCTCCAATCCTCGAGAGCTGAGCCATGTCTGTGTGCGGATCATGACTTGGGTAAGTCTCTTTTGGGCCTCTATGGTGTTTCTGGCAGTAATGACGGCTGCAATATCGTCGGCATAACCAATAAGAAAGGTGTCTTCAGGCATTTCCAGTCTTAGGATGTCGTCGTAGCTGATATTCCACAGGTCTGGTCCCAGGATTGACCCCTGTGCAGCTCCTCCAGTCACTCTGTACCGTTTTGTTCCAGTTTTCGTGGAGTACGGGAGTATTCGATCCTGCAAATAGCTCCTGATCATATTCATGAGATACTCCGGTATCTGGAAGCGGTATTCCAAGGAGGTAAGCATATCGGTCCACCTCACACTATTAAAGGCGTTTTTAACGTCCAGCGTTGCTAGCAGAACTACTGGGCGCGAGTATGCATTTCCTCTTTGCGTAGCTCTGGCTGCCTGAACCACTTCATCGATAGCTCCCATTGTGGATTTTCCAGCTCTGAACCCATGTTGCCTGGGGCTAAGTCCTCCAGCAGCCTCTACTGCGGCGAGTAGTCTGGGTCTTATGAGCTCTTTTCTCAAAGCTTCCCAGCTGTGTTTAGCATACACAATGGGCGATAGGCCGAAGGTGTGTTGGGATCGCCTTTGCCTTTGCTAATGAGCACCTGTCTCTGTTCTTTCCACGCTTCTGGGAATATCCTTTCTCTTAGACATGCATTATACATCCTAAGTAGAAAAGTCGGGCGTCCTGATGCTATCACCTTCAGTATCTCTGCCGGTATATTATCTGGTCCCGGCGCTTTCTTGTTCTTCAGGGAAAGAGCTGCAATATTGAGTTCTTCCTCGGTGAAGACTGGGACTGGACCATCGAGCTCTACGGGTGCTCGCTCATGCGCCTCGTGGATGTGTGCTGGAAATAGTGTTTCCACTATGTGGTCCATCGTGTCATCATCCACGTTTGGCACTGCTCCGTAGTTTCTCAGCTTCTTAATGACTATCTTGTAGCCAAGTCCCCAAGGGTCTTTATTTATATCTTTGCAGAGCTCTTTCCACTTGTCATGCTTACTGCGTGTGATAGCAATCGATAGTTCTTTTCTCGCAATCTTGGCTGCTAGCGCTTCCGTCGTGAAATTTCCAGAGCGTCGTGCCCTTGTTAGCCTTCTTCTACATTGTATGCATACTTTCCTTTTTTCTGCAATATCGTGGTTCCACCAGTACGCCTGTCGTCTACCTCCGTGTTTGCTGTGCGTTTTTGGCATCGATACGTTACACGCTCTTTCCATAGCTGTTAGGCTTCTTTCGACCACTTGCTTCGACGTCAATGTGCCGTCGAACTGTCGTTCTCGCCTATCTAGTTCAGCTAGTAGTTTGAGTGTATCCACCTTACTTATGTCCCATCTGTGGGAAGTCTTTCTTGAGTGTGATGAGTGGTTTCGCTGACTGGTATTCTGGAACTCATATGAGATATACTCGTGATCACTTCCCGTGAAGTCATCGAGTATCTTCCAGTCTTTTATCCGATCTACGATGTGTTCGGATCCAAAGGTTACGTCCGGTATTGTGCCTTCACATCCCAGCCTATGGAAGGTGGGTCTGCTTCCGCGGTTTACTACCACTAACCCGGACCTAGCGGCCATATCCATAATTTTTCGCCCTCTAGAGTTAGTAGAGGGCATCCCCCAGTCAACTGCTCGTGCATTCAGATCGCCTGCCACAATGAAGGACTGCCGGCGATCCACGAGGAGATCCTCGATTGCATCCAGTTTATTCTGGAAGGTGCTTATGTCATCGCTAGGGGTTAGGTAGCAACTGACTACTGCGACTTCTCTGAAGCGTGCGTAGACGTAGCAGTTTCCCATCTTGCTTTCTAGTGGCTGTTGTCCACTACTACTGGGGATCCATATGGCCGCAGTCTTGGTGTCGTCCTCTAACCAAACTCCGTTCTCTTTTCGCTTATATTGCTCACTAATGATCACTACATCTATAGCATGTTCTGCTACTATCTGTGTCAAAAGTGCATCTGCCGTTTTGCTCCGGTGTAGATTACCTTGGAGAATTTTCAACATTTTGCTGTAGTTTGTCGTGTGCTTGGGCATTTCTGCGATCCCGGCATGTGATCAACAGAAGTACGCCCCGCATCCGTGCAAATGCAGCATTTTGGTGGTTTTTTGCAGTCTTTCATCTTGTGACCTGATTCACCACATCTAATACAGATGCCACCACCACTTCTGTCCGGTCCTGTGCAGTTGGTCTGCAGATGGCCGACCCCGAAGCATCTGTAGCATCTGCGGATGGGTTGACACATCCTGGGCCTAGCCCTGACAATACCAATTTTAATGTCTGAGCTCAGCAACGTCTCCGCTAATTGGCTTTCTAAAGTTACAAAGGCCCTTACTTGCTCTCGACTGTTTGGGGCAGTGACTTTTATACGCAGCTCCACTGATGAATTATCAAGGACTTGCCGCACTGCCTCAGCCACCTCAGACTCTACAGTTAGTGAGTCTAGATCTCGTATCTCCACTGTCGCTGTAGGCTTTAACTCGGCTACCGTGGCTGTTTTTTTAACGGTAGCCTTTAGTTTTTCAACTAGTTCTGGTTGTAACTTTTCCCCTCTGCTCAGTTCTACAAGGAGTGCCCCTGATCGGGTTTTCCTTATGCCTCTCACGTTTGCCTTTTCGTCTTGTTGGATTGTGCTGCGTATGTTTCGTAAAACATCTACATAGCTTTGTCCACTTTCAGGTTTTATGAGGACTGCTTCTGAGCGGGGAGGTTTCTTCTTCTCTTTTTTTGCTGGTTGTGTTACTACTTTCGGCTTTTCTGCGGGTGCCGAAGTAGCCTTTTCCGCTTTTTGTTTCGAAGTCCCTTTTCTGGTGACTTTTTGCCACAAGTTCTGTTGTCCCTTGCAAAGTTTTTTGCCGGACTCAGACTCTAGGGGGCTAGGGGCTTGTCTCTTTTGAATGGTAGGTGTTTCCACCGTTTCCAAGATCCGTGCCTCTGCTGCTGGTTCTAATTGCTTCTGCTTAGTTGCTTCAGCTTCCAGCTTCTTCCAGGAGTTCCTACAGTGTCCTAGAATATCGAGTAGTTCGTCTAGGTCGGATACCCCGCTTTTAACATCCAGACTGATGTTTTTTTGTTTAGCGACAGCGGTCTTTATACGCCGCAGCGCCTGGCGACATTTTAGGATGGCATCCTCTTCCTCGGCCCGGAGTTTCAACATGTACTCATGCCTTGGAGAGATTACCGCCTCTGCAACAGTGTTTGGGACACCTACTTCAGCCGCAGCGGTTTTTGGAGTTTCCTCCACACTTCTTGGCGCCTGTGCTACAGGGCTCCTTTGCATTTTTGAGCTTTTGCCAAAGCCCAGCCGTGGGTCCGTGAAACGGGCCTCACTTTCTTCTAGTGGTGTTCCACTGATTGTTTTTTTTGCTGTTGGGGTCTTTCTAAATTCCATTTAAGGGGTCCCGACTCCAAGCCGCTATCTTAGATCGGGTGTACAGTTACTCAAGCGATCCTCATGGTTATCTGTGCATAGCAGGGAGGCCATGCGAGGGTTGACTTTGGTCCTTATGGGAGCCAATGTTCAGAGCCAGGATCTTGCACAAATTAAGGATATATATCAACTTAAACCTGTACCACCAAAGGAAAATCAGATGGTGACGATCTTCGAACGTACTTGGAGGCCTGCCAGGGTTTTAACGGGACGGAGGCAGCTGCAGCATTGACCTAGGAGCCATTTCCGCAGGATGTCACTCCTGCTTACTGAGGTCCTAGAATGCGACAGCTGTCAGCCCAGGGGCAAACATTTCAAAATCGTGTATCTTTTCGAAGTCAGGGGTCGGTCAAAGATTTCACTTTAGTAAGTTCCATCTTTCTATTTCTTCTAAAGTCGCTGCACACATTAGTTCACGATTGGTCGGCTGCCCAATCGCTATCCAGTGGGGCCGATCGTGGAGGCTGTGTGTCAACTTGAATTACCAGTGACAAGGATTGCTATTGAAGGTCTCTAGACGAGCAACGTAGCGTTGCCTTGTTTCCGTAACCCCATCCCACCATATATGAGATTATTGATAATATATAAAATAAATTAATAAATATAATAATAATAAATATATAAAAAAATACATAATTTATAAATATAATAAAAAAGTATATACATATATAATAAATATATAATTTATAAATAAAATAATAACAAATTTCTTGATAATTTTCAAATTACAAAATATTTTCTTAAAAATAAAAAAAAATAATTTTTAAATTGCTAAAATGAAAAATACATATTTTTAAAGAAAAATCTTCAAAATTAATTATATATTTAAAAAAATTAAACAATTTACAAAATTATTATATGTATTTATAATAATAATAATATTGTATATATATGTATATTATTATTATTATATATACATATACATATATCAATAATATATAAAATAAATTAATAAATATAATAATAATAAATATATACATATATACAAATTTATACATAAAATAATAATATATATCTTGATAGTTTTCAAATTATAATATATTTAGTTAAAAATAAAAACTAATATTTTTTAAATTGCTATTTTTAATATATATTAAAAAAAATGGCTTTTTAAAATTAATTATATTTTAAAAAAATTAACAATTTACAAAAATTATTATATTTATATTAACACATTTTAAAACTTATTATAAAGTTTTTTAGGATCACATTTTTCTTTACTTTCTGTACTAAACATTTTATTTGTTATATTATATTTGTTTGTTATTTTATAATTTTTATATTTCCTATTTTCTTATATTGTAATTTTTATTGTTATATTATATATTATATTTCTCCCAAATTTTCATTCTGAAACTATCATAATGCAGTCATTATGTTCTATTTCTTTGCAAGTGAATGCCAACATTTTCCATTCCCTTTGCCTTCTCTATATCACAAGTTTATGCTTTACATTTTTTTTGCATATTTACTATCAATTTATGAACTCTCCAACAATCATATTTATGGTGAAATATGCTTATACAAATGAAAGAAATAATTATCCCTCTATATATTTAATATATGTACATATTTTCACAGTCAACAATTTCATTTAATTTTTTATGATTCACATTTTTTTTCCGCTTCCTCAAGCACATATCCTTGACATCAATATTTTTGCAAATAACAACAAATGTTGTTTTTCTTTTTTGGAATTCCATGGAATTCGGTATGACTAGTTCTCGAAACGTTGACGCATATTATAATGACAAAAAGTCGGCGTTGGGGCTACAAAATACAAATAAATATGCGAATACGTTTTTGTTGATAACTATTTTTTATTTTTTTTTTATATAAGGTATCATAAATTGTATAACGATTACTTTGGGTGACTAATTGAGAGGGTTCATTGCCCTAAAACTAAGGGAAAATTATTGTAATTAAAAGAGAATGAAAAAGTTGTGATAATCCAAAAATAATAAATTAATAATAATGCATAAAAAGAAAAATACGACCTAATAAATATATTGAATAAATATATTAAATAATGTAGTATAATTAAAAAAAAAATAAATAAATAAAAAATAAATAAGTAAAAATATAATAAAATAAAAAATGAAAAGTTGAATTTAGTTTAAAAACAGATTAGGCAAATATATGAACAAAATAAAAAAATTACATATATTAATATTTATATAATATAAAATTAAAAAAAAAAAAATATTCATGAGTGTGATTATTATTAAGGTTTTTTTTTAGTCATAATATTAATAAAAAATATATTATCAAAATACTAAAAACATTACTAATAATAATACAAATAAAAAACAATTATCAGTATACTAAATATATATTTACTTTAAATAGAATATCATGGCAATAATAAAATATATAAATTCTTAACTCATGAAACTTATAAATGTCTACAATTATTATTTTTATTTTTCAAATCTATAACGTATTTTAGCATATCAAAGCACGATCTTAACCTCCACAGCAAATCGTTTTGCAGTCTTTTTATGCACATAATTCCGTTGTGCGTTTTTTTTTTTTTTTTTTTTCTTGAGTGTGTGGGCTTTAATTTTTTGCTGTCTGCCTCTTCAATCGGCTGACTGACATTCACACACATACGCACACTCATGTGGTTTGGCACTTGTCTGGCCCCTAACTAAAAAAGTTGTGCTAACTAAGCTCAGTTCGCTCGCGCTCTGTCTCCCTCTCTTTCATTCGACTATTGCTTGGGCAGTCTCTGAGCAACGCGCGCGCCTACCTAGGCCGCTCCTGCCCCCATCGTAGCCCCACCTCGCCTTAAGCACCCTGCGGCGCCCACCACAGCGTCTGGCTCAGCTCATTTGCTCAGCTGTTGTTGTAAGCCTGCAGTTTAGCAACTAATTGTCTGTGTATAAAACATATGCTTCAACGACGCTCAGTACGCGCTCGCTCTCTCTCTCTCTTTCTCTCTCTCTCTCTCCCTCTCTCCGTCGCTCTCGCTCAATCATCGCTACAAATAATAAAGTGGGTCATGGATGAAAGAAAAAGCGTTTTATAAAGTGGGTCATGAATTTTGTTTCACTCACGTTCAAGTGTATTTCGATTGCCGCCTTGTTGCTGTTTTTATTGTTGTTGCTAGCTTATTATATACATATATAAATACAATATATACAAATATATATTTGTTGTTGTTAATAATTGTATTTTTGCAAAACAGCATAAAGTGTTTGTATGTGATGTGTCGCCTGATTGAGGTTTCCGAGTATTTATTTGTTTAATTTTTGTTGACTATTCTTTTCTTTTTTTTTTTTTGGCATTAGTTCTCTTTTTACTTTTTTGTTTTTATTTTTTGGGCAAACGCAGAAATAATTTGCAAGTATAAAATAAGTAAATTTAGTGAGCAAACTTAATATTATTTTATTATTATTATTTTTTTTTTTTTTATATATTTAATATGAAAACTAGTTTTATCTCTTTACTTTAATGTTAAACACAAATAATAAATTTAAAAAAAATAATACTTATTTTTCATATCAATATTCAAAGTATTTATTTATTTTATAATTTATTTATAGTATTTTTTTATTTATTATATTTTTATGTTTAGCGAAATATTTGCATTTTTTGTTAAATGTTAATATATTATTTTTTTTATTTATTATGACAAATAATATAATTACTTTAATTTAATGTAAAACATAAAAAATTAAATAAAAAAAAATAATAATGATTTTTAATATAAATACTAAAAGCGTTTATTTATTTTATTTTTTATTTTTAGTAGTTAATTTTTATTTTTTTTGTATGTTTAGCGAAATATTATTATTATGATTTTTTTTTTTTAATCGAAATATATCAAATAATTCAAAATGGAATATTTATTATTTATTATTATTGCTATATTTATTATTATATATTATAAAATTTTTTGTTTATACATTTTTAAGAAAGAAAAGGGAACAGGATAATGGTTGTAATGAAAGAGGGAGGGGGAAAATATTATTATATTTATTAATTTTTATATATTTTTTTTTTGTGTATAAAATTGCTTCTACAACATATTATTATTTAAAATTCAACTCATTTGATCCTATATAAATTATTTTAATTTACATGAGCTCAACAAACAAAATATCTTTGTTTTTATGGCATTACTGATTTAACATGAATCCGTTGCAATTAATTGACATTGATATATGCTTCACATAATTTTGCACTTATTGTGTGAGTTTACGGTTTATTTATTGTCCCAATTCGACAGAGAGGGAGAGCGAGAAACCAATGAAAATGCGGCTGAGTGAGAGAGAGTGCGAGAGAGGGTGTACAGCAAATGCTTTTGCTTCGCTTTCACAAACTAATTGCCGAGCCATGCGTTGACAGTTTTCACTTTTCATTTATCGCAAAAAAATAAAAAAATAAAAATACAAATACAAAAACCAAATAAATGAAAACAAATTAACAAATGGCAAACAGAATGCTGGCAGAACTTTCAAATAATGACTGAAAGGGTGGAAAAGTTGTTCAGTTTTTAATTTACAAAAGTTATTTCAAGCTCGAATAATTTTTGCACCTTTTAAATTACAATATACAAAATAATTTCATTTCAATTTCAATTATACAATCAAAAATGTTCATAACAGATCGTTAATTAAATATTTATTTAATAACGAGATCTTAACTATCCAGCTGCTAAACACATCATTTAAGTAGTCATTAACTGTTGTCTGGGAAAATTATAATATACTTTATGATATATAGCATCTGTATTTTAAAATCACAGATTGTGAATTGTGCACTTAATGAATTGAACACAATAGTTCAGCATGTGACTGATCTTAATAACAGAAAAGCTGTAATTTATATAATTTAAGATTTGTATTTTGTAAATTATAGAAAAAATTATATTGAATGAAAATAAATTTGTTTCCTTTTCTTTCTCTTTGTCATAGCATTTTTTTTTTCAATCAATTTAAATGTTTTTTATTTTACTTAAGTCTACGTTAATGAAGCTAACATAATGTTAATTACAGTGTTGCTATCTAACATTAATTATTATTGATCTGATGCTAACCTAAAACTCCCTTTTTTTATTACCTAGTATTACATATATGTTGAAATGAAATTAGATTTCTAGATCAAAATGTTTTGGACATTTCTTATGTAAATTAAAGGAACAAAAATAAAAATTATTTTTGTGGTATATACAAATAATAATAAACAAAAAAAAAAAAAAAAAAAATAAAATAAACATAAACATAATAATAATTTAAAAAAAAAAATAAATAAAATAAAATAAATACAAAAAAGTAAATAAATAAAATAAAATATAATAAATAATAAAATAATAATAATGAAAATAAAATATTTAGTTTAATTAACTTTTTTTATTTTATTTTTTTATTTATTTATTTATTTTTATTTATTTATTTTTATTTATTTTTTTTTATAGTACTATTTATATTGTATATATTTATATACATTTTTTCTTTTTCATTTTATTATTATTTTTATATTTTATATTCATATTCATATTGTATGTATTTATATTGATTTTTTCTTTTTCATTTTATTTTTTATTTTTATATTTTTATATTTTATATTAATATTCATATTCATTTTCTTTTTCATTTTATTTTTAATTTTTATATTAATTTATACATTTTATTTATATCTTTATCTATTCTTCCCAAGTATTATTTTTCTTTTTCATTTTATTTGTATATTAATTTAGATATATTAATTATATCGTCATCTACATATATTATTATTATTCTGTAGTATTAAAAAAATACTCTTAATTATTTCTATAACTATAATTGCAGCATCTCCTAAAATTTCTCATAGCTAACCTAACCCAATATATATTTAATTTATAGGGTATGCACGCGATCTGTAATAACTAACAGCTAATTTAAATAAATGTAATCGACGAACAGGGTCGTTCTCTTTCCGGCATTTGAATGAAGCGCTCAGTCTTTTCTCTAGACCTCTCTCGCAATATAAATTTATATACATATGTATATGCTATATGTATATACATATATATTTTACATGTATTTATTGTGTGACATTGTATAACCGGCCCCAGAAATCCACCTGCTGACAAATTGCACTTTGCTTAGTTGTTGTTGTTATTATTGCTGTTGTTGTTGTTGTTGTTGTTGTTGCTGTCTAAGTAGTTGCAGTCGTCGTCATCGTCTATAGCTGCTATATAGCGAAATAATGTCAGTGGGTCAGAGTCGATTTAGCATTTTGCGGCACTCTCTTGCCGTTGTTGTTGTTGTTGCTGTTGTTGTTGTGTTTGCTGTTGCTTTGGCTAAGGTTAGACTCAAGTGGGGAACAGCTGTTTTGTGTGTGCATAGAATACGGTCACACTGAATTCAAGCGACTCGCTAGTTTCGTAACTGGGCTAAGGCTATGCGAGCGGGGAAGTTGATTTTTGTTTTTGTTTTCTAGCTTATCAAACACAAATGGCAATTGTTGTTGCCATGTAGGTTCGTGGGCGTGTGTGTGTGTGTGTGTGTGCATGGAGGCGTGGCTTGAGAGAGGCAGCACTTAGAGTGTGCGAATTTATATGAATTTATTATTATCTATTTATTATATACAAATAATTTTTATTTATTTTTTTATTTGATTTCCCCTATAGGAATTTTGGCTAACAACAAAATTAATTAAAATTATTCATTTTTTTTTTATTGCTCAATAATTTAAACAATTAAATTTAATTAAAAAAAAAAAATACTTATTTTGTTCACAGTCTTTTGGCTGTGTTTCAATGAAAACGCACTGCAAAAATTTTATTTATGAGTAAATGAAATTTATAAGCTAACCTTCAGAATAATTGTGTTGCTGTTGTTGTTGTTGTTGTTGTTGTTGCTGAGTTTGCTTCACTTGTTGTTGTTGTTTCTGTGCACTTCGCATTTTGTTTACAAGCCATAAAGGTGACGATGACTGAGTTAAATGTGCAAATTTATTTCGTATTCTGTTGTTTTCTTATTTATTTATTTATTTTATTATTATGATTTTTTGATATTTCACAGATTATATTTTCCATGTGATTTCATTGCGTGCCTTTTGAGCATTTTCAATGGAAATATTTATTGTCTTACTCACCTGCAAAGAGAAAGAGATAAAGAAAAGATTATGAATAAGATAAATGCAAGATGAAAGCGCTAAAAATGCACAGCTGTTCATATTCAGGGTTTTTTGGAGGCGATCTCATTTATTTTATGATCATTTCGAGCACAGCCAGTTTGTCAGTTGACATACAAATTATTATGTTTAATAATATATATATATATATATTTTTTTTTTTATATAGACAACAAAGAAATATCTGAATATTTTGCTATTCTATTTCCCATTCATTTATTTTTTCCTTTACAACTCGCTTCTTTGCGTTAATTTTTAATTATTTTCCCTTAGACTTGTAGCATTGAGAATCGCATAGAGCGGCACTAGTTTTATTGCACTACTTCATAAATAAATTCAAGTTATGAGCAGACGGCCTAGCCCTAGCTTTCATAACTGACTTCACTAAGCTTATGATCAATTTTTTATAGTTTCACATAAATAAATCAAATTTAAATACTTGAAAAAAAAACTATAAATTTTCATAATTTACATTTTTTTTTTATTACAAAATTAAACTGCATAGCTGTGGGCTATGAATCTGTCTAAATCATGAATAAAGCCTATTCAGAACAAGTTAGATAGTTGCTGTCGTGTGCGATCAACTGCATAATACTCGCTCATGGTCAGAGAACAATTAAATGTACTCAATTATTAATATTTCCCGATTTGCAAAGCCCCTAATGGGCGTTTATAATAACTAATAATCTATAAGTGGGGGATTACTGATCGAGTATATATTTTCGCCTTTAATTTACCTTAATGCTATACTAATTGCCACGCCCATTGTGGGCTTTTAATACAACTCTTGTTAAACAAACAATTTATAAGTTAAGGGTATTTATCTAAAATTCCAAGTTTCTCGCTTCAATAGCAATACCAAACCAATATACTCTTCTTTTACTTTGTGACTGAGTATATAAAGCTCTTAATAATGCGAAACTAATTCTACATTAAAAGCTTAAGTAGTTAATTTTTGAAGAGACTTCCACTGATTTGTATGCCATGTTGAATTAAACCAGTTCCAATAAGAATATTCAAGGAAATTAATTGAAATTTATGCTATGGTTGAGCCAGATTCAATAAAGAATTTAAATAAATAGTATTTAAATTATGGTTATATTTTGTTATATATTTTTGATCAATTTTAAAGGAATGCAGAGTGAAATATATTCGAAGTAATATATAGAATATATTATATGCATCTATATGATTCTTTATGTAGATTTCTAACTGTAAGTTATTATTGATATAGTTCCTAAAACACATTTGGATTATGGTTGTATTATATTATATTATATTAAATTATATTATATTATATTATATTATATTATATTATATTATATTATATTATATTATATTATATTATATTATATTATATTAAATTATTGAGTATGGTCTATCAATTTTAATATAATTGTAGATACAAATTAATATTAATGTAAAATAAATAATATAGTGTAAAATAAAAATTTAAGCAGTATAAATAATATAAAAATATAAAATATATATTTTTATATTTATAAATATATAAAAATATATATTTATATTCCATTTTTATTTATTTATTTTTTTTTAGTTTTATTTTTTACTTTTATATTTTATTTATTTTGGTCTACATTTTTTTTTTTCATTTTTATTTTATTTTATTTATTTTTATTGTTTTACATTTTTATTTTATTTATTTTTATTGTCTTACATTTATTTTTATTTTTTTTACATTTTTATACATTTATTTTTAAATTTATATTTATGTTAAAATTGACAGACCTTACTAATAAATTAATTTATAATATTTTGTGCTTCACATATTTCCCTATTTATATTGCATTTCCAACTAAATCCTTAACCATGTCTACTGTGGGCGTTCATTCTATGCCTTTTCCCATTTCACTGTGCCTATTCTCCATTTTGTTAGGTTAGGTTCAGTTCAGTTCGGTTCGGTTTAGGGTATTCTCTGCTCTGTCTGTGATTTTTCTACCGGATTACAATTGTTTACACACACGACTGCACATTGTGACAGTTTTCTAGAGTATTTTATTTTTTATTTTGTGCTGTTGCCACGGCGTTTGAAATTGTTGTCCCCCCCACTTTACACTTGGTCCTCGCATATATCCTTTTAAATCCACACACATACAGATGTAATTGTGCGTCTTCATGTGTGCGACACTGCTGCCTGCCTTCCTCTTGTTTTTTTTTTTTGTTGCTCAAAGTATAAGTTTACAACAAGCGGTTTGCATGTGCGCCGCTGTAAGTGTGTGTATGTGTGTGTGTGTGCGTGTGTAGGTGTGTGTATGGCTGCCACTTTGTCTAACATTTCACTTTACATCCCCACCGAATCCTCCTCCCTTGATCCCGCCAGCCAGCCAAACGCAATTGCCCAGCATTTTGTATGCTTTTCACTTTACATTTCCCAGTCACAATTTATATATATATTTCTACTCTCTCTTTCTCGCTGTTCTATTCTCTCTCACTCCCTCTCTCTCTCTCTGTGCTCTTGTATTTTTCCAGAGTTTTTTTTTCCTTTCTTCCAATTTTCCGCTCATGTGGCTTCCTGTTCGCCTGCTGGCTCTCTGTGCCTGTATTTGTGTTAGCTTATTGACCGATATGAGCTCGGGGTATTGCGGGAATTTCCTCCCCCCCATTATCAGTTGAGCTTGTATAAACTATTTGATTTATCCGATTTTTTGTTCACAATGGCGATTCTTGTACTCGTTTTTCGTTTAGTTTCCGACAGCTGTTTGACTTGAACAGCAGGTGCTTTAGATAAACTAACGGTTAAATCAATAAGCTAGTAATATATATATATTTGTTTTTTGTAAATCGTATTTTTATACTCATTCACGAAGTGAATTAGTATATTGGTTTTGTGCAATGTCCGTCTTGCTGTCCGTCCGTCCGTCCGTCCGTCCGTCTGTCCGTATGAACGCAGTTCATTTGGCGCTATTGAGCTAGAGACTTGAAATTTGGAACACATACTTGCGTATAGCTCCCATTTTAAGTGTTAAAATTTTCCCGATCCGGCCACTAGGGGCGTGGCAAATCGGAAAATGCATTTTCCGATATACCAGAAATCATGTTGGTTGAAGAGCTAGAAAGCTGAAATTTGGTATGTAGGTCCGCGTCGACCACCCAAGCTCAACAAGCTATGGCGGATATATCTCCGCCCATTGGGGGCGTGGCAAATCGGATAAAACTGTATCTCCTAGAGTTTTAAAGCTAGAACTTTGAAATTTTGCATGTGAGCTAATGTTATCATTATATAAAGCCTGATGAAAAATTTATATGTCTACGCCCACTAGGGGCGTGGCAAATCGGACCTGAAGATATAGTGATTTTCCCGATTTTGCTATATTTTAGGCATTATTGATGCTAGAGACCTGAAATTTGGTACATATACGCGGGTTGACCACCCAAGTCCAACGAGCTATAGTGGATATATCTCCGCCCAAAGGGGGCGTGGCAAACCGCAAAAGTTTATATCTCCTAAAGTATAGGAGCTAGAAACTTCAAATTTAGATAGTTGTGTTACTGGTAGCCTCCTCTATCGATTCCCTAAAAATAATTTTTACGCCTCTTTGGGGGCGTGGCATATCGAAAAATACCCTGTAATTTTCACATTTTTGGAGCGTAAGCATCCAAACTTTACAGTTAGACTACCGTTAGCTCGTTCTACGATCTGGCCAAAAATGAGATGTCTACGCCCAGTAGGAGCGTGGCAAATCGAGAAAAACTGCATTTTCTGCAGTACTAGAGCTAAACTTAGATACTGAATTGCTCATTGGATGTGAATGAGTATCCCGCAGTCGGTAACGCCCGACTGCAACGTTCTTACTTGTTTAGTGTATAAATGGTAATTTCTTTGTCAGTGTTGGAAAATATGGAAATAACAGACTAAAGATACTCAACAGAAAATTCTGAATATTGTTAGAAATAAACGATCAGATAAAATACGGAACATCAAAGACTTGATCAAAATTACATAACTCTGTTTCAAGCATTTGTATTCAAAGAAAAGGAATAAAAGTAAATTATTTTATAAACATATATATAATAATATATAAATACTATAATATATAAATTTATATAAATACATATATAATGTATATACTTTATTCATTGTTCATTATATATATTAACCTTTTCCGATCTCTTATTCCGATTAAAGATCTCATATTTTGCTCAATTTTTGTCTCTTTTATAAGAGAACTTGTCTATATGATAACTGTTCTTCACCTAGATCATGAGCCAACGAACGCAATAAACGGCAGTCTCAAGGGGCAATGCCTTTTCAATGTTCCTCGCAACATGTGGCCGACGATTCGACGTTATCGTTCAGGTAAATCACTTTATCATTATTTTTGACACATTACATTCACTCAACATTCACATTTGTAATATACATACTTAAAGGGTGCAGATCAGCCTTCACTTGACTATTATATATATACCCCCAAGTTTTAAGTAGGAAATTATTTATTTAAATTTTAAGCAATACATTTTCAAGCTAAGTAGTTTGTTCAAGACGCTCAAGAACTTAAAATTCAGTCAATTTTAAATCTAGATTTTTCAAGAAAGCGCACAAGAAATCCCAAATGTTATAAACATAGAATAATTGTTATTATTCTTTCAGCTACAACAAAAATGGAATTAGTATAAATCAATACCAATTGATCTACATATTACCCATATATTATTATTATCTCTATCAGTAAATCTTTCAGCAGCAACAAGTTCTTCGAGCTGCTGAGCCTGCAAACGGAGCTGAGCATTTCCTCCTCGTGCACAACTTCCTCAGCTTGCCTCAGCTTCCTCTTCTGCCTACAACTCATCATATCAGTGGGTCTCTCTTTTCGCATATAGTTCTTGTCGCTCTATCCAATTGCTGTCGCCGCTGCTGTTGCTGTTGCGGATGATTTTTTTTTTTTTTCTTCTTCTTTTTTCTGTCGTGTTTTGTGTTTGTTTATTCCTCATGCAAATTTAATTAAATGGACTTTTTCTCCCATTGCTTGTTTTGTGTTTGTAAGCTGAGCCGCTACTGTGGCAGCAACAGGGGCACAAACAACGTGCGGATGGTGCTGGGGGTGCGGGTGAGGGTGCGGGTGCGAGGGGCGTTGGCAACTTAATTAAGTTGAGCCAGCCAACGCAGAATGCAAACTTAACGAAGGGTCAGTCGATGGCAAAAACTAAAAGGGTTGACCATCTGAACTTAAACAACATGACAATACAATTTGAACACTAATTAATTGAATTATAATTGTTATAGTCTGTCTTATCTATGCTAGAGATCGTGTAGGCAATTTTTAACCTAATAGTTGAAATTCGTGAGATTTAGAGAATGTCACAGATGAATATCTTCAATAAACTCAGCTTTGGTTTAAGATTAAATTTAATGAGTTGGGTTGTTGATTGATAATGATTGATGGACAAAATCAAAATCTTACTTAACTATTTCCATTCCATCTATTAATAACAATAAAAATAATCAATAAATAAACAATTAATCCATAAAAGCGTTAAAAATCAATATTATATCAAAATTGGTGGTTGATTGATAATGATTGATAAATTTTTTTTGTTGTATTATTTAATTGATGATTATTGATGACTATAAGTACAATTTCGTTAATTTATGTACATGATAAATAGTGTCAAAATATTTACACCTACTGTTGATTGATGATGATTGACAGACCAAAATATTACATTCATTATGCCAAATTGAGTAGATTTTTAGCTAACAGAGTTTTTGGAGTAATTTGCAAAGTTGTGCTTACATCAATCAAGTTTGATTGATATTGATTGATTGATTGATGCGCTGTTAAAAACACACTGTGCCTAGTATTTTAATAATACTAATCCTTTAAATAGAGTTCCCGCCCCAAGTCGAAGACACATATGTGTAAGATAATGGAACACCCTGTTCGAACATAATTTAGTCCACCTTAATACATGATTGCCTATAAATATTTTACCAAGCAATTTCCGAATGCATTTGATTTCGCATTACCTGAGCTATAGTTCACCTGTCTGGCAAAATGGAACACCCTGTTTGCAGTGGAGCCTTTGGCCTGCTCGTCGACACGTCTGTCAATGGTAATTCGATATTATGCCGCTTTTAAATATTCTCTTTGCTCAGCTCTCCGCTATACGCTGTGTGGAGCTGCCAAATTAATTACAGAGCGCTGCACCAAACGGATGAACGGATTGACAGAGGGTACCGGCTGAGCGGGTTAGCTGAGGGCCGAGCCGGGTCCGGGGGTCGAGCACAAATAAACCAACAAACACGATGGCTGAGATTTTATGCAGCACAAAAGCTAAAGCCCAGCAGAGCTCAGAGTAGGTTGCAGAGGCAAAGGAAGCAGCAGCAGCAGCAGCAGCGGCAGCGGCAGCAGCAGAAGCAGCGGCAGAGGCGGCAACAACCAACGCCCTGTAGCCGGGTCCAAAAAAAAAAAAAGGGCGAAGGCTGTAAACGGCAGCAGACGACAGAGGGAGACGAAGAGGGTGGCAGAAGCGGGAGCAGGAGACGAGGCAACGAGACGGAAAGCAGCTTTAAAACGGGCTCCGGCATTTTCAAACTTGATTTGGCAAAACAGCGGCAAGTTCTCAATGTGTTCTACTACACACACACACACACATGTATATATGTATGTTTGTATATATATGTGTATATTGTTGTGGGTTTGTAGGTCTCTACGAGTATTACGGTGCTCTGTGAAGATTATCGTTGTTGTTGTTGTTGTTGTTGTTGTTGTTAGCTGTTGTCGGCATTCAGCTGCAGCCGCCCTTTGTCTCAGTTAGCTTTTGTCTACGGCTCGCTCTTAAAGCCTGTCGATCACCAGGCGATGACAATGAAAGGAATATACGAATTGTTGGGAAAAATAAAAATACAACAACAACAACAACAACATAGGAAGAAGGCGATACGAATGATTAATGGCTGAAGTAAGCTGCGAAAATGCCTAGTAGTAAATACATACATATTGTATTTTAAAAGGACTATCATTACATAATTTATGAAGGCTTAACTTCATTAAATATTAAACAGACAAGTGGAGAGAGAGAGACCGGGAGAGTGATCGTAAGATAAGTCTAATTGGAGTCTATGCTGTTAAATCTGGGAGTTTTAATAAAAATTAAAAATTAAAAACAATTTTAACCACAATTCCCACTTTATAATTTGCCTGCAATTTCCCAGTTCTCTCACCAAGAATTTGTACTGTATATTTAAATAAATCACTTTTAATTATTATTGCCATGTACATATTTCCCAGCTGAGCGCTTTCATATTGAAATGGAAAAACATAAACACAGTAAAATCAGATTCACAATTTGAACGCATTACGGTAAATAGCTGTGTAATTTGCTCGAACGCTGTTAATCGCATTTGCGCTCAAAATTTACGAGTGAGCACCCACGCGACTCATCGTTCTCTCTCTCTTGCACTCGTGCGTGCAGCTTCACACCTAGCCATTGCCATTGCTGCTCATTACACACAAAAGTCAAGCCGCCATCATAAATATTTTGAGTGCTATTTCTCTTCTGTTTCTTTCTCTACTGTTCTGCTTGTGCTCAGCGCTCGCGGTGAGCGTAGCGAAAGCTCAGCTTTAGTGAAGCTCAGTTATTTTTGAGCGCATTCTTGCCCAGAGTTTCGCTCGTTAAAAAAAAAAAAAAAAACAGTTCAGTTTTTGTCTTCGGCTAGGTTTCGTTCTTCTGCAACGCAACGCAACTTGAAATTAAATGCGCAGTAAATGACGCAATTTTATGCTTCGTTAAATACGCCGCTGATGGATTTTCGTATTCTTTACACACGCTTTTGTCATGGCAATGCGAGAGTGCATTATATGGGCGAAGAGAGTGAGCAAAGCAAAAGAAGTGCAAGCAACATCATTTTTTTTTGACAGGCACTGCATTAATTACGCTTAGAGCTGGTCAATCATGCTTGATTTGGGGTAGCGCAGTGAAACGACAAAAGCTTTCGCTCTGCTTCGCACTATCTTGCTCTCGCTCTCGCTCTCTCGCTCGCTCTCTCTGGCACTGACACAAATGTTTGTTTTGTGGTCCTACCCCAATGTAACGACAGTCAACGCATAATGCAACGGAGCAACATTGCCGCAGGGCAGCTGCAACTGCAGCACACACTCTAAAAAAGAGTAAAAGACTTGCATAACAAATTCTTAATTGTGCAACAGAGTGCATGCACGCGCTCTCTCTCTCTCTCTCTAGCTTTCTCAGCTGCTGCTGTTCTCGCTTGTCTTGCTTAAACTTGTCCACTCGTTTCTTTGTGCTGCTGCTTCGCCCTGCAGCCATATTGCGGAAATATGTCAACGCTGTTGCTGCATTTGCTGTTGTTGTTGATGATGATGTTTGTATTGTTGTTGCTTTTGCCTCTGTTGTTTTGAAGTTGAAGTTTGCATCTCCTACCGTTGGGTTAGGTGAGGTTATGTTCACACACACAAACATACATACATACATACACACTTACACACGCATCGACATAAAAGCATGTCACGCATAGTGTAATTTCATGTGACGTAAATGCAAAAATATGTTAAAACTGACGCAGATTAAAAGCAGTTGCAGTTGCAGTTGCCGTTGCCGTTGCCGTTGCAGTTCACATTCACTTTAACTCCCAGACAGATGAAGTTTTTCTTTTTGAATCAGGGCTGTGCGAGCAAAAACTTTTCAACTGGGGTGAGTCGGTTTCAAGTCTTTTGAGATTGATGGGCTTAGTGTTGGAGAACTTTATAAATACCAGCAAGGGTAGCAAACTCAATGAAGCAACTGTCAAACAGCACAAAGACACAAATACATAGAGATTTTATGCACACACATACATACATATATGCATGCGCATTCTAAAGTCAATCGAGTGCACAATTGTTTAAAATTATGAATAGGGTGAAGAATTGAGGTTGACGAAACTTAACGAAACCTGATGGAAGTAAATGACCCTTAATGAATATTTAAAACTGTACCAAATTAAATTTGTCGAAATCAAAGAAGACTCAGTGAAACTTAACGGAATTTCATGAAACTTTTGCGCAAAATTTAATTTAACGAAGCCCAATGACACTTGACGAAACTTAACCTTTCATAACATCTTCAAATTGCAGCGAATGCTCAAATCTGATGTGAATAGTATGTGAGTTAAATATATAATTACTTAACGAAACTTGACGAAGACAATTTATTTAAACAAGAAAAAGGTATTACTAATAGGCCATCTACTGCAATTGTATATTGCACACTTTTAACAGATGTATATAATGCATGTTAACGAAGCTTGACGAAACTTAACGATATTTCGCCAAACCTTCAAATGGATGCAAGCACTCGAATATGATTTTATAAAGATGGCGTGTTGCATATTTAATAACTTAACGAAATATATTCTGAAAAATGAAAAAAAACAATTGAATTGATGTCTGCAAAACTTAACGAAAACACACAAAATCTGTACCATTTGATAACTAAATGGCATAAATACGGCAAAACAATGAAAAACTCATATATAAATCAACAACTTAACGAAGCTTAACGAGTCAAACCACAAATTGTAGCAATGCTCATCAATCTAAACGCAAAACGACTGTCGAAAGCTCAAACAGAAGCCAAAGAAAATCGCTTGACAGCGCATAAAATTGAGTGAATACGGTGTAAAATTTCCAACCGGCAACGCAAGGTCTTAACGCCTAACGCCTAACGCCCTAAAACATTATGTAAATTGGCAACGAAACGAACGACTTAACTACATGTTAAACTTATCGCTGCCATCAAGTAACAGTTTGGCCAAATAATAAACTGGAGTAGCTACTAGCTGGCGACAAGCAAGACTGGGGCGTGAGAGCCTTGACATGGTGAAGGTGAGGGAGGGCGGAAGAAAACGCACACTCGCACACACGCAAACACACACCGTAGTGTCAAGCATATTTGCCGTTGTTTGTTTCTCTGGGAACTAGCCGACGAATGGGAGCCGTAAACAAGTACGGGCAAAACAATAAAAGTAATAATAGCACGACTATATTACGTATAGGCATTCTCATCAGTATGACCGACTGTCGAGTTCCCGGGCAACAATGAAAACAACAACAACAACAACAATAGCATGCATGCAAATTTGTCAACATTAATTCCCGTCCCGCCCACAACGGAAAATATGCAGGTACAGTTATCATAATGTTGCAAAAGTAAACAAAACCAATTTGTCGCCATGTTAAATTTTGCAGTAAATCTTAACGGCAGTTTGCAATTTATGCTCAACTGTAAGGTAAACAGTAAAAGTAAAACAAGTTGTTCAATTTTTTTTTAATGTTCATGAATAAATTATGATTTTCTTTCTTCTTTGTCATTTCGAAGCGCGCGACAAGAAAAATAAATAATTTGAAGAGTCTGGCAGAAGGCGGAAACATTATTTCATTAAGTTGGAGAAAATTCGATTATCGGAATCAAGTTATTAAGCTTAGAAGACATACAGAATAATCAAAGAGATTTACTTTATTTATGTGTATAAAGAAAGTCTTTTACTTTATGAAAATTTTAGGCTTTATGAAAAAATAAATAAATAATTTAAAGCAAAGTTCATTAAATTGATTTTATGATTACAAAGAATTTAATGTAATTAAAATTTTTAATTATATTTATTTTTATTTATATTAATTATATTAAATATTAAAATAAAAATTATTTGAAAGTTTAAATTTTTTAATTAATTTTTTACATTTATTTTTTTTAATTTGTTTATTTATTTTATTTTATGTTTTTTTTTTTATTAAAAATTTTTAAGATTTTTACTTGCAGTAAAAAATCATGAGAAAAAATATAAAAATAATAATTTCTTTCTTTTTTTTTAATAAATAAGAACATATTAAAATTGGTTATGTTATAATATATTATATTTTTTAAGTCAATGAAGGTAAATATAAATTATTAAAAACTCAAGGAAAAATTAAGTTTTTAAAATAAATAAATATGTAATTTAAAAGCCTTCTTAAGTAAAGTTGTTAAACTAAAAGATAATTGTACGAAAAATGCGCAAAAGCTAAAAGTTTTCTTTTTTATATCAATCAATTTAAAACATAGAGCTCATTCTATTAAAAATATATCAAAAGTAATTTCCTTTTGTCTAATACAATTCAGTTTCTGATAGCCTGCGCAAATATTTGCGCACAAACAATTTATACAGTATAAATTGCATAAAGTCGTATTTAGAACTGCCTGAGGTCTTATCTTAAAAAAAAAAAAAGGAAAAATAAATAAATAATAAAAACAAAACTGAAAAAAAATGCACAGGCCAACAGAAGTCGAAGTCGAAGTCGAGTAAAGGTCTCAGCTATTTTTAAAACAAATTCCAAGTGCTAATTTCGCTTGAAGCAAATAAATATTGAACGAACAAAACTGTACAAGTTTTTCTTTTTAAAATTTAGTGTTTACTTTCATATTTATGCATCATCGCATACATTTATACATATATTTGTGTATATTTTGACAGGTTCAGTGAACCCTGCAAATAAATTATATATTGAGAAAAAAAAAGTATGCTCTATGAGTAATAAACTGGGCCGCAAATACGAGCGAAAATTGCCTCGTTCGCAAATATTTGCATTTGAGGCGCACGCCAAAATAAAAAAAAAAATGAATGAGTATAAAAATATTTAAAGAAAAATATTATTGAAGAAAAATGGTCGTGCATAACTGACAGATACTCCTTTTAAAGTGAAGGCAGGAAAAGTATTAGGTTTAAAAAATAAAAAAAAATAAATAAAAAAAATAAATAAAATAAAAATATTAAATAAAAATACAAAATAATAGTATTACATAAAAATAAAAAATAATATTAATAAAATGTAACAATTTTTATTATATTTCTTTTAGTTAAATAATCATGAAGTTGTTTAATTATTTATTTAAGTTTTTTCATTATAAATATATAATTTATGGATATAGCAAAATGCAAACTATAAGAAAAATAATTTAAAATCTGTTCTATATAAAAAAAAAAGAATTTTCAGATTGAACCAGTTTGACTGAGCCTAAAAAAACTCATTAAACGATTCCTCATTAGAATTTTTAAACAAGAGCAGGTAAGAACTAGCAGTCGGGTATTTCCGACCGCATAATAGCCCTTCATATGAAATTAAAACTATTTATTATTATTATTCTATTATATATAGAAATAAATGTTCCAAAAATTAGTTTAAATAGCAGCAAACTGGACGGACAGCAAGGGAGGCATTGCACAGCACCAATCAACTTTCTTTACTTTCGTGAGTGAGTATTAAAAAGTGTCGAATGTAAAAAATATGTAAACCAAATGAAATAAGGAAATTCGCATCGGTTTTATCTTCGACAAACATAAAGAGAAATATATTTGTTTATGGGGCTTTAAAGCTGTCTTACGACTTTGAGCCAAATATGCAAAATAATTTTGATACCATTCAAATATACATGGATATATACATCTACATATATACTATATAAAAATTCAAGTGATAAATTGTTTTGATTGAAGTGCTTGAAGGAATGCGCGACTCCGTTTGGTCTAGTTGACTGTCTTTATTTTTTTTTTTTTTTTTTGTGGCCAGCGCATTGGGTAATTAAATTTTTGTGGCTCATAAAATGTCGGCGGTTAGCGGGAAATGCCTTATGCTAGAATTTCATTTTTCTTCTTCTTTTCCTCTCTGTTTTTTTTTTTTTTTTTTGGTATACAAGTGAATTGCATTTCAGCTCCCTGACTAAATGGACCATAAAAATGCTGTTGCTGCAAACAACATTGAAATAGAGCGAGAGCGAGAGGTAAACTGAAAGAGAGCGAAAATAGCTTCATAAAAAATGTGGAGCTGCTGCAAAAGGGGCAACGATGCTGATGAAAGTGCTTTAAATTTAAATGGAATTGCATTAGGTGATTAAATGCGGCTAAAAGTAATCTCGCTCGTTTTTTTTTTTTTTTACACATAATAAGCAATTTGGAAAAAGATTTTTGAAGCCATAAAAGCCAAAGTTGTACTTTGTTAATTAATTCCCTAATTAATTGAATTTCAATAAAATGCTGAACAAGCGAAGGTAACTAAGTGTAAAACAATTGAATCTTGCTGTCAATTAAATCTGTATCTCGCGAAGTACATTAAAGTTTAAGTTAAACTCTATTTTATTAGGATAATTGCATTTGAAGCTTCTGAAAGCTCAAAGCTCAATTAAATGAAGAATTACAAGAAAAAGTTGTCTAGCCATTGCATTCTCTTAAGGTTTTTAATTGGACTCAAGAAAAGGAATACAAAATTTAATTTTAATCTGATTTTATTACTTGTTCTTTAAGATATTTATATTTAATTTATATTGATTGTCTTATGTGATTGTTAACTTTTCGAGGTAATTGGATTAAGGGCAATATCATTTTATTACTAAATTAAAGCTCGCTTAACTCTAGAAGATACCTAGATTGTTAGAAAGCAAAACTAATTCGCTGTTAAAGACTTGAAATATGAAACATATAATTCGTTACTAATCTGAATGTCTATATTGGCTATTTATTGGCTACATTCACCAGGGTTAGTGGGAAATTCTGAAATGTAGTGCACTTTCCAATGCAAATAGATATTTAAAACTTGGAATATTAATAAAGGATTTTCAAAAAATTTTTAAAGATATTTTATACATGTAATATTCATGTATTATTATATTATTATTCTTACATCAAATGAAAATATTTCCATACAAAACATTTTTCTAAGCATAAACATAAATTATATCTAACATTATTATTGAATATTTGTTCATCAAAAAAGTTTCACATTTAAAACCCGCTCAGAAAAAGTAAATTCAATTAATGGAACAACTCTAAGTACCATACATCATTATGTCCAATCTATTCGTTCGCATATTAAGAGCGATGATAGCAAAGAGATGGATATCTAGATGCTCATGAAATTTTCCCATTGAGCAAATACTGAAATGCTGCGGCTGTTAATGTTGGTGTCTCTGCCCACATGCTCCTATCCAAGCATTAGAGGCCAAATAAAACAGATTAATCTGCTGTGTAAATATGCCTCACGTATTTCACCCACACAGATTTCGTGGTTGACCCGCAAAATGAGGCAGCCCCCGGTGCCGGCAGCGACCCGAAGTCGACTTACTGCAGACATATTACAGCAAATAATTTCTAAATGCTTGCCCAGCACCGACACCAAAAAGCCCTAAGCCCGACACCGAAAAAAAAAAAAAAATAGTAATGTGGGCAATTGTTGTCGCTTTTGGACCGCAATTAATTTTCATTACAAGGCAATAAGCAAAATTAAACTCGAATCAAGTAGCACCCAAAAGACATGCTCGCAGATTGGGAGAGGAAGTTATAGTAGATAACAGGACATGTATAGGATGGCCGGACTTGTAGATGAAACGTGTTGACATACACAATTTATAAGAGTTTTTGCCTCTGATTTGTATTGTCCTCAAGTTGCGGCGTGGCAAGTTTCGTAGCATTTACAAGAAACGATAAAATGATAAAAAGAAAGCAAAAAGTTCAACAAACAATTGACCCCAAGGTCAAGTGACGAAAACTTACAAACATATTAGGGGAGCATAAGATGGAGCTGGTTAAGAAGTTTTCTTTGTTTTTGCTTACCTGCAAAGAGAATGAAAAGGATAATATAAGAATTAGTTTAGTTCAAAAAATGACAAAATTTCGATAGTTCATAAAGTTGATTATAAAGACTATTTGGTATATTATTAAAAGAACATATAGATTAATTAGTTAGATATTAAATATTTACATATATCTATTTATATAGAAGCATTGAATATATTGATTTAATAGAAATTTGGAAAAAGCATAAAATGTCAATAAACCATTGGGTAAACCTACAATTTTTAGATATAAGTAGATATATGTATGTTTATTTATAAAAATGTAAAAATGTAATTTATAATATATAAAATATATTAAGATACATATTTTTAATCATTTAATTAATAAAATTATGTCTGAAAATAAAAACAAAAACTAAATATGATTTAATAAGTTTAGCTCCTGCCTTAGTTATTATTATTTTTATACCCTGAACCCATTGACAATAAGTAATCAGGCAGAAGGAGGCGTGGCAGACCCCACAAAGTATAAATGTATATTTTTGATCAGTGCGATGAGCTGAATCATTTTAGCCCTGCCCGTCTGTCTGTCTGTCTGACTGTCTGTCTGTCTGTCTGTCCGTCGATTTAGCACGATTTGTCTGTCTATTTCTTCTAAGTATTCCCTCTACGTATTTCTTCCAAGTATTTCCGCTAAGTATTTCCTCTACTTATTTCCTTTACGTAACCTTTACGTAGTCCCTTTACGTAGTCTCTTTACGTAGTCCCTTTACGTAGTCCCTTTACGTAGTCTCTTTACGTAGTCCCTTTACGTAGTCCCTTTACGTAGTTCCGCTACGTCTTTAATGCTTAGCTGATCGATGACACACTCTACTGCACACTATTGCGCTGACCCCCAGCAGGCCTGGACGACTGAAGACTGACTGAAGAAATGCTGCAGCTGCTGCCCTTTATATAGCGACACTTTTACTCAAGCAATATCTCTCCCAAATGTTGAGCCGGCAGAGACGGCAGGTAGAGCTCGTTGCAGTTGAGCTTCAAGTGAACAATGGGAACGCTCTCCGCTGCTGTGAGCATGCTAGCTTCGCTTTACCTAAATACACGCATATTAATGATATAATCACGCGAAGAATTATTGGAATATCAGTTCTCCGAAGAGTTCAAGAGATTTTCCAGTCGAGCAGTCTCGACTAGAGCTTTCTTACTTGTTTTGTTTTGCTTTTTATATAGTTTGTATGTCCATAAATTAGCAATGAAATTAATAAAACGTATACAATATTTTTTATATAAATTATTAATAAATATTTCAAAAGTTTAATTTTATCCCAAAATTATGTATTGCTGCATATTACATACACCAATATTTCATAGTTTTATTTTTGTGCTTTTGCAACACTTTTGCTGACTAATAACATTAATATTTGACAACTTGTTATTTAAAATTAGCAATGCCTTCAATGTTTGCAAAGTTATTTCGATCAATAAAAAAATATATATGCATATATAAAACAATTTATCTATTTCTGCACGCCTCTCACCCACAATAGAAATACAGTCCATTAGTTAGAGGCCAAACGCATAGATGAGTTAACGAAAGAGGGAGAGGGACAGAGAGAGAGAGAGAGACATTCACTCACATTTGAATGTGATGAGTGTGTCGATGCAAACAGTCAGACCCTCAAACGGCACAGTTTTGCCCATGAAGTGGGTGGAGATTTATTCAAGTTGATTTTCAATGATTTATTTTTGGCAATCAGTTAGTTTTTTTTTTTTCTCATTCAAGCGGAAGACAATTGAAAAGACTGGCTGAGTGTTGAGTGCAACATCAGACGCATCAGCTGCTAATAACTTGTACTCAGAGTGAAACTCAGATGCATGCAACGCGGCGTATGAGTAATGAGTTTTTTCAGCTCTGATTTGTTTGGTTATACCCTATGGCTATTGAATATGTGAAATCAGGGTATATTAGTTTGCTGAAAACGTATGTACAGTAATTTTGATTAGGAATTTTTTATATTTATTCCTTTCACATCAAATTTTCTTTCTATCGATAATAATCGATAATGTGAGCTTGTTTTTCTAAAGCATAATTTGAATACTCTTAAAATTAGAGATTTTAAATTTACTGTGTGGATTCATGTGATGAATATATAATTACACATAATTATGTAATTTTTAGATTTTGGAAACCACGCCCCCTATGCCATCAATTCAGAAAGAGACAAATACTAAAGACTTGCGCTCTGACAAATACATGAATTTGAATGCAAATGATTTATTTACTAAATAATATTTATAGCCGGTAGCTGAAAAACAACGTCCACACAGATTTCAGGGCATTTCCTAGTCGAGCAATCAGGACTACATCACTTTTACTTGTTTATTTTTTATGTATTAAAAGACAAAGCACAACAAAAAAAATCATTCAATTTGATTTCAAACAATTTAAAAATAGATTTCTTTTGGTTTGTTGTCTGTTGTCTTTGACTGTGTTTGAGTTTCATTTTTCTTTCTTTTTTTTTCTATTTTTGATTGTTTGCTCTTTTCAGGGTTAAGTAGCTGTGAGTTAATCGAGCGTATGTCTGTTTCTCTGTGTGTGAATTAAAAGAGAATTTCGTGTATTGTTAGTTGTTTGCCTCTCCATGTTCGTAGATAAGCGAATGGCTCTGATAGAGTATCGCTATCAACAAGTAATTACATGTTGAAGTATTAAGAGATACATAAATCTAATGGGAAATAGGAATTGGTATGCTTAAAGTAATACAATACGCTGTGAAGCATTCGCATTAAATTATTAACTGAATTAATAATTAATTAAGATATTTCTATAAGTTTTCATTTTGAATAAGTATTGTTTATTGTTTGTTTACAGCTTTAATGTAGCTTAAAATTCAAGATTTTTAAACAGAAATTTCTACAATCATTCTTAGTTTTTCGTAGCAAATTTTAGTTTTATTTGTACCAATAAATATATACATATAATTAATTCATTTAAATACATACATTTATTTATTTTCTATTTATTTATTTATTTATTTAATTTAATTTATTTATTTAATTTTATTTATTTATTTAATTTTATTTATTTATTTGTACTATTCCTATTTAATTATTTTTTTAATTCATTTATTTACTTATTTTATTATTATTTTTATTTATTTATTAATTTTTTATTTATTTGCTTATTTTATTAATTTTTTTTTTTTTATATATATCCTAATATATCTACACAATGTTAAATGACACCCAACAAAATAATGATATAAGAGATTCTCAAGATAGTATCTATTTATATAGTATACTATTTATAAAATATTTATATACTTAACATATTTAGAATAACATTGTTTAAGTTTTTTAAATAAACTTTTGCTTATTTTTCTTATAAACCTTTTTTTTTTAAACTTAAAAATAATTCAATACAAAAAAAAAAATTTAACTATAAATTAATTTTTTAAATAACTCATTTAAATATTTCTTTTTTAAAAAAATTTTTCTATAGCCATAAAATTAAAAAAAAAAACTGTTTAAACAATATTCAGTATTTATTCAATAAATGTTCAAATTAAACATAATAAATAAAAAATTGTTCATTGTTCAATTATTTACTTTTAGGTGAAGAAAATAATGTCTTTTTCAGTGTATATTTAATAATTAGTGATTTTCGAGCTTCTGGGACACGCACTTTATTAGTAATTCAATTATATTTTCATATATCAAATATATGCCGTATTGCTGTGCTATTCGTAGTATCGCATGCTCTTCGCACAATAGAGAAGAATGCGACCAGATATAGAGTTTCAGACAATGGAAAAGTAAAAGCATTTTAGCACTGACCGGAAATAAAGCAAAGTTATAATGAAAGGCGATAATACCAACAACTCCTACGACACAAATATATATATAAAATGTATATATACAACCCAAAAATGTATTAGCATTCCCTTTATCCATTACGACTTTTTCACTTCCACATTGTCAAACTGAAAAAAAATAAACTAAACCTAGAATTGTAGTGTAGGCGCAACAAGAGACGACTGCCGCCTAATATTGATCGCAATTGGCAAGCCCAACCCGAAAAAAAAGAAAAGTAAAGAAAAAAAACCCACTGCCTCAAGTACACACTTGACAGAGTCTCGGCGAGTGAATCGAAGTCAGAGTCCAGAAATGATGTGGTCATAATTAAAGCCATCGAACAGGAACTCAAGAAAAGCCATTGACGTGGGCCCAGCACACAATGCGAGGGGGAAAAAATTAAATAAAATAAAAAAAAATAAATAATAAAAAAAACAAAGTAAAGTAAAGTAAAGTAACCAACTGTATGTAGGCAGCGTGCCCAGCTGAACTAAACCAGTCCAAGTCCGTTTCGACGTCTTTTTTTTGTTTGTTGGCTTTTGGCTTTTGTGTACTCGCATATTTCCTCGCTCTGTGGCTGACGTCAGCGCGTAAATATAACTATTTATTATACACAATATACATACATATATATATTTATAAAGGGCGCGGAGGGAAGTGTTTTGCCTTGTTCTCGACATTTATATATTTTTTTTTTGCTGGGTGCGAGCGAACGAACGAACGAACTGAGCAAGACATCCGCAGCCGCATTTGACCAAATGTCAAAATATTGTTTTATTTGGAGCGCCACGCACTGGAATTGACTTTTGTGGCGCACACTTCATTAAGTAGCCGACCCGTACGACGATCCCCCACATCCCGCTGCTACTGCTGCTGCTGTTGACATGAGTTCAGTGAACCGCACAGGACATTAACTTCTTACAGCTAAACACATTTATCGCTAGTCTAATTCATGCGCTTATCTAATCAAGGGCATCGAACGGCTCAACACGTGCCCATGGCTCAGATATGGCTCAATCTATTCGATTGGCATTCACACCTGCCTGCCAAATGACTACTGATATGGCCAATGGGGAAGTGAATACCTGGATCCACATACTATATACATCTATATATTTATTAGGCAATCATTCAATGCCTTTCAAACTGTCAATCAGTTTCAATAAGCAGTTACTTTTCTTATTATTATCGCTAATTTGATTGGATGACGCGACACGATTTGATGCAGGGCGCATCAAACAAGCAATTGCCAATAATACATATGAACATATATATATATATATATACATATATACGACCCAAGTCAAGCGAAACCGTTAAGCACATTAGCTTAAATAAATTGCGCTGTGACAAAGCTCAATTCTGATTGGAATTGTATTTTTTTTTTTTTCGGAAAATAAGATAATTAATGTTAAATGTTTTTTTGATTTCCGCACAAACTTAGCAAGTTTAAATTGAATATTTTTGATTAATCTTATAATGAGATTTTACATTGTACTATTATTATAAAAATTATATTATGTTATATATTTTTATAATAATATATTATATTATTATCATAAAAATTTAGCAAATTTAAGTCGATTTTTTTTTATTAACCTTATAATGAGATTTTATGTTTTATTATTATTATAAAAATTATATTATATTATACTAAATATATTTTTATAATAATATGTATATTATATTAATATTATAATAATTTAGCAAATTTAAATTTAATTATTTGATTAATTTTATAATGAGATTTTATATTATATTATTATTATATTAATATTATAAAAATAATACATTTTATTATATTATATATATATTTTTTTTTAATAATATATATTTTATTATTATTATTATCATACAAATTCAGCAAATTTAAATTGAATTATTGAATTAATCTTATTATAAGATTATATTATTATATTAAATTAGATCCGATTGTTGTATTGTATTCAATTAATTTTTTTTTATATCTCTCCAAGTATATTTTTGTCTTTGTCTGTCTTTGACGCATTTTAAAATCTTTTGGTTTATAATTTAATTTAAATAATTTTTTTTTTCTTATTTTTTTCAATTTCAATTTATTTCACGCCTTGTTAAACTACAGATTTTTTTGTAAATGGTATTATACAATAATTTAAGAGTTTATTTCTTAGCCTGCTTAGACATTTCTGATAATATTTGACATTGATGTATGCGATAACATTATTTTTAAATAATTATTATCATATATTTTATGGCATATATGCAAATCTAATTTTAAATCCTTTCCAATATATACAATATATAATATTAACACACAATGAATACCATCTTAAATTGTTCGACATTTAGCTACATCTGTGAAATATATTTTAAATGGATTTATATATACATATATTTATATTATTTATCTACATTAAAATAATCCAAAAATATATTCTACAATATATTATAAACAATCCACTTTTTATTCAACTGTACAAATATATCGCATACTTCAAGATGATATACATATATATATTATGCATATGTATTTTCACACTGTTCAGTTAGCTGTTATTCCAAAATTCCATCTAGCCCAGAACTAATCACTCAGCACTGGCTCCTACGCAGAGCGAGGCTCATTGGTCGCACATTTAGAGCACTTTTCTCGTTGGCAATAAATCAACGCCTAGACACACATACACACACACAGACAGACAGACATACATACATACATTCACTCACACAATATTAATTCAGTTCATTTGAGCTACACTGCCTGTCTCCTGCCTAGCCACACATCCTGTCATTCATATGCATTGTCTACGCTCCTATGGTATATTTCGACTGCTTTACTCTGATTTCTATTTGGTTACGTGGTAATTTAATAAATTGTTCATTTATTACTTACATGTGCGCGAACACGAGACGTTCTTACAAATATGCCCCTACTCTTACATTCTATCTCTCTCACTCTCACTCTTACTCTCTATCTTTTTCTTTTTCTTTTCATTTTTTTCTTTCTCTACAATTGTTCTCCTTTTCATTTGATATTTTTTGTTTGTCCATACTTTTATCCTTTATCCCTTGGCCTTTACCGTACAGTCAACACTCGCTGCTGCGCTATTGTGTAATTATTATGGCGCGTGTTCCTTAATTTACATTACAGCAAACAGTGGCGCACGTGTCACCCAATTGCCTCCGTAAATTGGGCAAATTATAAGCTGAATTTACAGGAAGAATTACCCTACTCTATGCGGGAATAGCCTTAATTTGAATAAGTTTAATGTCTCAGACAATGAAGCACAAAATTATATTTTTCAATTAATATTAATATTGTATAAAAATATTTATATTATTTATATATTAATATTTATATTTAAATATATTTTCTTGTATATGTGTATTTTTTATATTTGATTGTATATTAATATTTGTCTTGCATATAGTTATATAAACTATTTTTCATACGAAACCTTTATAAACCTTGTACAAATTTATGAATTGTGATTTTTATTATCAATAATTTAATGTATATTTATTTATTTATCTTTCCCATTTTCTTTTTAGCCCTTTCAAACAACGAAAGAATCATAAACTCCCACGCTTTTATAAATACTTCCATTTGCTTATGTTATTTTCTATAATTCATCGTCAAAACAATTTATTTTTAATGCTCAAAATGATGTGGCAACGCCTACGCATAGCCCTTTGCCAACACTCAACCACACACACACACACACACTCACACACGCGCAGCTTAGCATAGCTGAATATACGTAAGAGACGTAAGAGACGCAAGAGGCGCGAGATAAAAAGCTGACCGAACCAATTCAATAAATCAGCTGCGGCAATTGTAACAGTGTGTGCGTGAGCGTATGTATGTGTGTGTGGGCTGGCAGAGTTCGTTGCCAGCTTTTAGGCGTTTTTTTTTTTGTTGGTCCGCTGCTTGTATTTCCATAAATTTCGAGAACTATTGATGCCGTTTGTTATCGCTTTTTAAGAGTGACCAACACAGGCGCGGTCAATGCACTCCTGTCCTTCGCTGTCTTCCTTTTCGAGTGTTTTGCGCCGTTGTTTGCGACTTTGCATTGTTGTTGTATTAATATTAACCCACTTCAGCAGCCTCGCATACGCATTTTATTTGCATACATTTTCCATGCACACACACACACACTCACACACGCACACAGCAAGAGACAGCGTACAGCGCCTCTTATATTTTAACTCCCTCATAAAAGCTGTTGAGCTCACTCGCACCCACTTGCTGCTCACTTGCGCTCTCCCTTTTGCTCGGCTCGTTTCGAAAAGTGCGTTGAAAGCTTTGCGCGTATTGTGTTCACGTTGTTGTTTTTGCATTTGTTTCATTTGTTCTTATTATTATTTTGTTGTATTATATTCGTTCTTTTTTTTTACGTCTTTTCTGCTTTGCGTCGCATCGCTAGCTGTTGTTGTTGCTGTCGTTGGCGTCGCCGTCGTCTTACGTATGCATTGCCGCTGGCGTCGCTGTTGACGTTGGCGTTGACTTTAGCGCTGGCGTCGCTGTTGCCGTTTTGTATCTTGATTTTGGTTTCAACGGTGAATGAACTCAGGACCTGCGGACGTTCAACCGTCAAAAAGCGCTTTTTCGATTTGTTGCTTGCTCTTTTGCTTGTCGCATTTGTTATTGCTATTTGCTACTGTTCTTTTATTTGCCGCTTATATTCTTTTCGCAGCAGTTGTTGTTGTTGCTGCTGCTGCTGCCGTTGCTGTCGTTTGTTTTCGCCGCATGCGTAACACATTTTCATCCGTTGCTGGTTTTTGTCGGTTTTTTTTTCGCAATATTTTAACTGTTATTTTGCGCTCGCTTTACGCTCAAACCGAAAAATTGCAAATTAATTTAATATTTTTTTTTTTTACTTCTACTGCTTTGTCATATTCGATTCTTAGTTTTGCTTCGGTGTCTTAGAATTTATGACAAATGAAATATCTAGAATATGTACATACATATATTTAAATGAGATTAGACAAAGCTAGAGAGAAAGTGAGGGGAGTGTTTAGAAATTTAGTAGAGCGATCAAATTGTAGTAGAGCGAACAGTGTATTGAGCCAAGCTAACAGAACTTTACTAATCCACAGAGAAAACTAAGTTTCATTCTTAAGAGTAAACAAAACTTATTCAATCAATGTTTTTTATGCCCCAACGCATCAATCAAGCCAGCAAACCAACCAACGCCACCCAACCACCCACCCACTCCTACGACAATTACCATTTAGGGTACAAAAAACTTGCCAGCTATAAAAATTCAAGTTCAACGAATTCTACGCGCTGGGTAAATAACCTGAACTCGGCCAATGCAGTCAGCGTTGGCGTCGACAGCGACGCAAGCGCCAGCGACAACACCCAAAAAATACAACAACAAAAGAAAACACTGACAACAACAGCAACAAAATCCACATGACATCCTCCAAAAGTGTAGCGCTGCAAAGAAGAAGAAGAAGAAAAAATTGCACACCCAAAGCATAACGCGAGAGCGAGCCTAAGAGAGGAGACACAGATTGGGAGAGAGAGAGAGAGCGCAAGGAGAGTCAGAGAGCGCGCGCGACAGCAGAGACAACCTTGAACTTGAAGCCGCGGCATTGCCAAAAAGGAAAGGCGTAAAAAAAAAAGTTTCGCTCAAGACTCGAGAAGATGTTTGTTGTTGTTGTTTTTTTTTTCCTATATTGACGCCTTCCTTTTGTGCGACCGTTTTCTAGCGCCGCAACTTATGCAAAGTTTTCGCCGCAAAAGAGAGAGGAGGAGAGGGAGAGAAAGAGAGAGAGAGAGTATTTTTTTACAAATTACGCACGTACTTGAGTCATTTGGTAATGGCGAATATTACATGGCAATTGAACTGAGCAGCTGAGCGACACGTTTCAACACGTTGCACATATACCTATACAGACTTTCTAATATATGTATGTGTATGTATATGTATGCATATATTATGGATGTATTAGTCGCAGACATTTATATTTAAATTTATATCGAGTGTATAGTCAGTCTGCTTGCAGGCGTCACAGCTGTGCCTTAACTTTAAAGGGAACGTGCCCCATAAAGCTTTTGCCTCACGCAAGCTAACTCATTTTTAAGGATATACAGCTCATATTTTATGAAGCATTCACTCAGTAGGGGAACGGAGTGAAGGAAATTCAGCAAGAAAAATTACTTTCAATTAAGCTAGAATAATTATTGTAAAAAATGGATTTTGCTAAGGAAATATTCGATTATTTATAGGAAATGCAAATGCAGGGTTGATAAAGTGCATTTCATTGTGATTTCTAATCTGAAAAAATTGCTTATATTCAGAATAATTTTACAGTTAATTTAAAATTGACTAATATACCTTATATGATGCTGGAATATTCTAGAATATTTGAGCTAAAATCGTTAAATCTAGCAGCTGCTTCTCCAGTTCCATAGTAAGGTCTATAAAACCCCATCCTTGAAGCATTTCCAATCGAAAAACAATGAATAAATTTAGTTCCCTTTGAGCTAAGTCCTTCTTAAGAATTCTTTCAATACAAATTGAAAACTCCATTAACTTCAGTCACACTTCAAAGCACAAGCGATACCAAACTCTATCTAAATTCAGCCTCAATTATAATCTTATTTGTAAGGGGCCACACCCACAGAGGCAGCATAAATATTTGAGTTTTATTTTGGGGCCGTTGTATGGAGCCTTATATAGATGGATGCAAGCATGTATGTATCTATATTTTAATATATGTACCTATATATGTGTTGGTTAGTTAGTTAGTTAGTTAGTTAGTTAGTCTGACGGTATCTGCAAGTCATTTCCGCTCCGGCGCAAAGCTGCTTTAAAATTAATGCAACAACTTGGCCAGAGCGGAGCTTAACGGTGCCCAGCGGCTGGTTGGCAACACCTTCGATGTTGTTGAGAGAGAGAGAGAGAGAGAGATAGAGAGATATGTACATGCTATGCATGTGTGAGTGTGATGCACAGATAGACGATATCCATAGACACTTATGGCATACATTTTAGCAGCATTAATTAGTTTTGCTAATTACTGGCGAATATGAGCAGCGGCAGCTTAGCTCCTGTTATAGCCAAATGACAGTCAGTTGGCCCATATATACATATGTACATATATATAGTCGTATACAAATACATTCATGTATTATATCATTATGCTCTGGCACTGTTAATAGGACAAACTGTATTTGCATTATTGTCGCCGCCAAGATTTGCAGTTAATTCAAGTAAAAAGCGCTGCGACTTGAGCTGTAGATGGCTAATTATGATAATATGGCTAATGATGATTGTGGCTTACGGTTACTGCTAGTCAAATGACAGTCGCAACTCTATGCTCTTACAGTATATACATGTGAGTGTGGGGAATAGGGAAAATTATATGAAAACTGGTTTTCTAATGACCTGTCAAACTGTACCGCAAGTGGTATAATGCTGACAGTTAATATAGACGCTCAACTGTCAGTTGACATAGTCAAACTGAGAGATATGATGAGAGGGAGAGAGACAGCCTGAGAAACTGAGATAGAGAGGAAAAGGGAGACAGAGAGAGAGAGTGAACGGGGATATGAGAAGGAGAAAACAATAATGCAATCGAGAAACAACTAAAAAAAAGAGAACGAGTAACAATTCTCTCATCAAAATCCGTAACACTTTCCACAATTTCAGGCTGCATTCTCATTTAAGCTAACCCAAAAGAAATTGCGAAAATCTCATCATATTTTACTTTAATTTCAGTCCAACTGTCTCAGCTGTCAACTTTGCTGTCAATTGTAGCAGGCAATTTTGAGGAAAGGACATGGATAAACATGCCCCATCATAATAAGGATGAAATGTATGCGAACACAATCAAGACAGTCAAAAAACTAAATGTTAATTTCATTTTCTGACATGACATGACAAGGAAAACAACAAAAAGTGAGTGAGTGAGTGAGTGAGAGAGAGAGAGACTTTGACAGTCAGTTTGTCAGTTAGTTAGTTAGTTGGTCTGTCGAGTGATTGGAGCCCTCAGCTTTCAGACTGCATATAAACTTGGTCAAGTCAAGCGTGCAGTTTTAGCCGCTTCTAACGGTAAATAAAAAATACTTATGAGAAGCAGCAGGAAAAAACCAAAAACAACAAGTAAGAAGGCTCTAGTCGAAACTGCTCGACTAGGAAATACCCTGAATTCTGCGGAGAGCTGATATTTCAATAATTCTTCGCGTCTTTCTGCTTACAAAAGAAACACATACACGCACACGCAAACACACATACATAGACACCCATAGGCACGCACGCATTAACAGGCATGTGCTCAACATTTGAGAGAGACAGTGCTTGAGTAAAAGTAAAAGCAAGGAGAGAAGAAGTGCAGAATATCATTACAGTTGTCTATGTATGTGTATGCAGCAATTCTCATTTGCTATTTGTATTTAGTAAAACGAAGCTAGAAAGCTCACAGCAGCAGAGAGCGTTCCCATTGGTCACTCGAAGGTCAACTGCAACGAGCGCTACCTGCCGTCAGGCTCAACATTTGAGAGAGACAGTGCTTGAGTAAAAGTGGAACTATATAAAGAGCAGCAGCTGTAGCAGTTCTTCAGTCGTCCAGGCCTGGTGGGGGTGTGCGCAACAAAGTGAAGGAGAATGTGTGATCGATAAGCTAAGGAACTACGTAGAGGAAATACGTAAGAGAATTACGTAGAGGAAATACGTAAAGGAAATATATAGAGGAATTACGTAAAGGAAATAAGTAGAGGAAATACGTAAAGGGCATATTTAGAAGAAATAGAAATCGACTCAGCTCGTCACCCTGATCAAGAATATATGTATGTATATACATTGTGGAGTCTGCCACGCCTGTTACATACATTTCAATGAAACCATTATACCCTGATTTCCCATTTTCAATGGGTTCAGGGTATAAAAACAAAAACAAAACAAAGTAAAATACCGTATGAGTAGCCAAGGCAGCCAGAGCCAGAGCCAGAGCAGCAACAACAACATCCAAGTTGCAGTTGCTAAGTGGGCGCGACGCCGACGATGTTGTTACTGCCTTGTTCAACAAGGCTAAAAGCAGCAGCAGCAGCAGCAGCAGCAGCAGCAACAACAACATCGGCAGCAGCAACAACTTTTGTTGCATTCCTGACCTACTCTGCCAGCTTGAAGCGAGACAGCGGGCCGGTCTGGTCAGGCGCAGGGTCGGCGCGGCCTGACAGACAGGTGGGGCCCATACGTGCCACATAACTGGGCGTCATTGGCTAAAGGATATGGCAACTACAGCAACAAGCAACAAAACAAAAATTGCACACATATACATACACATATAAAACTTTAGCTCGCTGCTTGCCTCCAAAAGTAGTTAAACTTCAAAGCCAACATAGGCAACGGCAACAATAGCAACAACAACAACAGCAACAACATCTCCCAGCGAGCCATGTCAAAAAACAAGTTTTCACTACTTTTGCCTATTTCACAACAACAACAACAACAAAACGCATGAATAACAACAATGAAGGAGCTTCTATATTTGGTAGGCCGAAGCGCAAATGCACTTTGAGAGACATGAGCTTTAAAATGAAAGCTTTTTTTTTACTACTGAATATGAATAACTGTAGAGCAAAAGTTGAAAAGTATTTAGCAAATATATATACAAATGTATTCTATGTGTTCTAATATACGCACTCTTTAAGAGCATTAAAAAAGCGAAGTAAATATGCAGCGAAGCAAAGACAACAGCAACAGCAGAAATGCAGTTTTTTTATGCAGCTACATTGGGCTGATGACGTATGCACAGTGGAATGAGACATACTTTTAAGTAATATATTATTTTAATAATATTCCCTTTTAAAATAATGTCATAAAATGTAATATAAATTATATTATATATTTATATCTACTTCAAATAATTTACTTTATATTTATTTCCATTTTTCTAACATTTATTAAATTGCATATTGCATTGTATATAATTTTATTTATTTTATATTTCATATATTCAACAAAATTTCTTTACATTTTATCACATTTCTTGTAATAATTTTATTTCCAATAACTTCATGATTCGCCCCACTGTAAGTACTCTGCTCGTGTGGCTGAGTGCCTGCACGCTTTTATTTTTGTTGCTGCTATTTTTTTTTTTTTTTAGCCATAGTTGTTTGCAGGCCTCTAATCCAGTTTTGTGAAGCGTTATTATTATTATTTTTTTTTTTCTTTTTCATTGCCTATGTTTTCCAATAAGCCGCGTCTTTCCAACCAGAGCTTGTTCGCCCTCTTCCTCTCGCTTGCTCTGCCGTTCGCTGTCTCTGCATTTCTCTTGTTTGCCGCATGCAGCTTGAACGAGTTTACAGCTAGTTGGCAACAACAGCATTACAACACGTTACAAGTGCACAGCCAACGCCGATGGTCACGTTGCAATGTTAGACATACTTTTTGTTTTTTGTTATTTCATTTTTTTTTTCGCTTCTCTCCTTTGCTCTTTCTCTTCGCTCTCGCCGCGAACTTCACGCGCCTAGCAGACCCATAATTTGTTTTACACAGTTATTTTTGGTCTTCGACTAGCTGCGAACTGTGTGTGTGCGCAAGTGTGTGTGTGAGAGTATTACCGCACAGTCTCGCCCCTCTGTGACTGGCTGCCTGGCTGCCTGGCTGCATTTGCCGTTAGATGATGACGCTGAGCGCCGACGTCGACTGCGAAAGCTTGTCGTGCTTTTGATTGTATTTGTTTGAGAGTTTATACATATATGTACGTATGTGTGCGTGTGCATTTCGTGTCTGTGTGCCAATGTCGTTTATAATGAAGTTTCCTGCCGATAAACTTCAACTCCAAAAGCTGGTCAACTTGCAGCTGTGCTATTGCGTGTATATGAGTGTGTGTGTGTGTTTGTGTGTGTATGAGAGAGTTGGCCAAAGTTTAAGGTGGGCTTTAATGGCTTTTTGGGCCAGTTGTTGTAATCGTTGTGGTTTTTGTTGCTTTTTTTGTACACTTGTTCATGTTTTTTGTTTTTGTTTGCTTTTGCATTTACTCTAGCTATTATTTAGGCAGGAAATTGTGTATATTACGTTGCCTTGAGCTCGAAGTTTGCTTTTATTTTGATGTTTTTAGGTAAGTGGAGGAAAGTGTGCACATAAAATACTTACATATAAAAAATATTACTGACTATTTTAAACTGTAAAAGAGAATTTGTGCAGCAGAAACTAAAGAGAGTGAGAGTAGCTTTAAAGCCTATCGATATATAATCGATAATAATGATCTAAAATATGCTAGCCTATATTTGTTTTCCCTTAGCATTGGTAACCATAGTAACAATAAAACACAATAACTAAGAGCTTATAATTTTAGTTGAATATTGACTGACTAGATTATTTAGTTATGTCTAACAAGCCTCAGCTGCTTTAAGGCGTAAACAGCAGATAAATCGCCCGAAAACCTCCACCCAAGCTCAACAGCTCATCAATGCACACACAATGGAGAAAGACCAGCCCAAAAAAAAATAAAAAAGCAATAAAAACAACAACAATTAGCCAACGACACACAAGCGAAACAGCAGCCACGTGACGTAATAGGCAGCAAACAGGCGCAGCAAACAACAACAATAAAAGCAGCAGTCGCAGTAGCAGCGCAGCAGCAGCAACAAACATGCAAAAGCAGCAAAGTGGAAAGAAACGAACAAGAAAAGAACACGTCGCGTTGCGTCTACGTCAACGTCAGCGTCAGACAAATTACACACAATTTCAAATTGTAACAAGATCAATACGTTGCGATAAGCAGAGCGCAATCAGGCAAAATGAGAGTCAGTGCGTGCGAGCGAGATAGCAGCAATGCAGCTGTGCTTGGCACAACTATGCGAAAACACACATACAGAAAACATAAAATGACAAAAAAAAAACACACACACACATAAAGCGCCAAAGACACTAAACAAAGTGCAGCATAAAATCCTGACACATTACATTTACAGTTGTGTAAGGACACGCAGCGTGCAGCATAAAAGCGTCACTAACACTACGTCCCACTCCCTGCGCCTACGACCTACCTTACAACAAAACAAGACTCCAGCATACCACACACTCACATACATACATATATACATATATACAAGAGTGAGAGCAGTTTGCGCTGGCAGCGAGCGTAGGCTCCGCGCTACTACGTCAACAATGAAACGTATGGCATTGGAACGCAACGTCGACCCATTGCCATTTTGTTTGTGTTTGTTTTGCTCCAATTAGCAAGATAGCCAACTGTGTGAGAGCAACTGCAATTTGAGCACGCTCTCACTCTCTTACTCTTACTCTCTCTCACAATTCACAGCGCTGCTCTCTCAGCACGCCTTGTGGCGCTGTCGCTTGCGTCATTTTGTGTTTGCAAACACACAAAAGAAATTACTAAGCATTGCAACTTTTGCTTTTGCTTTTGGGCCTGGGCCAGGGCACTCAGCGGTGAAAGCTTTTCATCAACACTTGGGAATCCAAACAGCTGCTTGTCGCTTTGTCGCCGTGTCGTGCAGCTCTAGCATGCCGTTGTTTGGCTGTTTTTGTGTGCCTCTGTGTTTTGTGTATGCGTGTGTGTGTGTTTCATTGTCAGCCGCCCCATTCATGACAACGCCGCCAACGCCGACGACGCTGCTGTCAAAACGCCGGTTGGGATAGGGTTCCAAACTTCTCCAAGCCAACATTTCTGTTATAACAGAGAGAGGCAGAGAGTGAGTAAGTGAGAGAGCCGGACCAAACTTTGACAACAATCTACAGTTACTTTTACGAATTTCTTTTAATTATTATAGCTTGTTGCCTGTGCTTTGTGTCTTTATATTAATGCAAATTTTCAGCTCGATTTGGCCACCCTCTTTAACTGTCTCTCTCTCTCTCCCTCTTTCTCATTCACTCACATTAGCTGGCATTATATCTGCGTAACGCTTAGAATCTTTTTTATATCTTTGTTTTCGTAATCATTTTAACTGAATTAAATCATCATTTTAGCTTATAGTTTTATGTTGGAGTTATTTCTTTGCGTTTCTTTGTTTTTGTGTAAGAATTGCGCAGTTAACTTGACTGAGCCGTCCGGCTCCAACGACCGCCAAAAATAATTTCAAGGAACAAATGTCCTTTCTCCCTCGATAACATTACGTATGTACTTTGAACACGAAATGGAAATTTCCTTATGCGATATTCTCCGTTTGTTGTTGTTGTTGTTGGAACCAAACGGAAATAGTGGGTCACGTTTTAGGATTGCACAAATGGCTTGAATTAAGCGGAAATGAAGAATATTCAGCAGATTTGCTACAATTCTAATTGGATAGCTTGTGCGTGCGTGCATCATACATGTAGGGCAAATGAAGGTCAATTGAAGAAATGTGCATTGGATAAGCTTTGATGCGGACAAAAATCAAGTTTAAAGAGTTATTTGAAGAGGTCCTTAACGAGGTCTATAAGATTTATGGATAAGATATGATGCTGTCAAATCTAGCTGGTTATTTAAAAAGATCTTTAAATAATTGTTAAGAGACCTATTTAAAGACCTTTCAGGCACTAACCTCAAAATGTATTTAAAACAAAATTATATTCTAACCTCTATCAGCTTAACCAATTATATTTGGTATATTTGGTTGCTGACTTTTTTTTTTGATAACCTTATCACGACATTTTTAATCAACGCGAGCTCAGCTCATGAAATTGTTTTATAATTTAATTTTTTTTTAGTATTATTGCATTTGTATTTTTCTTTTACTGATATATGTATGTATTTCAATCGGCGTTTTGTATTTCTGTTTTTATTGGCAAACATCAAAAGACAATAAATAGATCAAACTAATTAAAAAGCACTTAGAAAATACATTTGCCACCAGCACAATCAGTGCATAAATCTTTCAATATGACAATCAGCGAGAAGAGTTTCGTATTTAATTTTGTATTTTTTAAATGAATTTTTCAAGATTTATGTGCGAGCTTTTTAATTAACTTGAAAGCGCTATGGACAAAATAGTTTTGGATGAGCTCTACAAATTATATTGTTTCACACCCAATGAATTGATTTGCCAAACAGAACAACAACAACAAAAACAGAAACATAAATTTTTAATAAAAAAAATCTAGAAAAATTCAAGAATAAAGAAAAATACGCATTCTTAAGTTTATGGCCCGAAAACATGATCCTAGGCATCTGGTTTTATCGTATCATATGTGCGCACACACACACACACACACACATGGTTTAAAGGGGTCTCAAGAACAAATCCCAGTTTTATGAGCGGGATTAGTTTAACGCTCACACACACACAAACACACACACGTGTACTTATAGTTCTTTTTTTTTTGAGTTGGTAGCAAAATGCTCCATAAAACTGTCAAGATTTTTGAAGTGAGAACATGAGAAACTTGAGAGCCCGTCGCGCATTATCACAACTTTAATGAGCTCCAATAGCGAAACGTAAGAAACAACAACAGCAACAGCAAGAAGAACAACAGCAACAACAACAACAACAGCAGCAGCAGAGTATAAGAGGAAGCAACAGCAGCAGAAGCATTGGCTAAAAAAAAGTTGTTTCTTTTCAACACGTTGTGTGCTGTGCTTGGGCTCTCTTTGGCTGGGGCGAAACGAACGAAAAATGCTAACGAAACGAAAATGCAAAATGTCAATGTCCTCCACTGTACAGTTCAGCGCCACAATTGCGTCGCAGTTTTCGTAGCAGCTCCAACCAAAAGCAGCGCCAAGAAACGTTCTTGTTCTCGTTGCGCGCGGAACGCTGTGGCAATTGGAACACGCGCGCGCGACCGCTTGGCTCGCCAAAGCGTACGTAACAGAAATGGGAAAAACAAAAACAAAACTAAATGGAAAAAACGTAAGCAAAAGGCGTTGCGTGGAGTGAGTAAACCGATTGGAGTTGCTGTTGAGCATATGTGTGCGGTTGTGTGTGTGTGTTAGTGAGAGCGCGCAACGTCTGTGCTTGCTGTGCTTGCGTGTAAGTGCAAGTGCGTGTATGTGTGTGTGTGTGCGTAGTTTTTATACTACGACGAGCTAAAAAGTTTCTTGAGATCCCCAACAAATGCCATAAATCCACAGCAAATACAAATAATGTCGTTTGGCATTGCGGTTGCTGCTCTCCTTGTTGCTGTTGTTGCTGTTGTTGTTGCTCTTATTATTGGCTTTTTGCATTGGCCGGAGCAAGTTTTTTAATAAGCGCCATTGTGGCTAACAGCAGAGCAAATGAGCGCGCCATAGAAAGGAGTCAAATAATATATGACTTCTTCGTTGCCAATAATTTAGTGAAAAACGGAAATGCCATATTAGATTTATCGCCTGATAACAAACCATGGACATGGCGAAAATATGGGTAGCTGCTAAAACTACGTATTAACAAATCGGTAACAAATGTTGCCCAACTAGTTCCAAAAGCGTGTTCTCAAAATGTGACAGAATTAACTGTAAAGAATGTGCCAGTTATGTATGTGTATGTATGTATATGTATTGGTATGTACATATGCATGTATGCCAGACATATCAAACTGTCAAACTGTCAAATACAATTATCTTAACCAACTTGGCGATTTTACCGAGAATATGTTTTAGCCATTTGACAGAGGCAGAGGCACGGAATTATGGGAATCAGGGTACTTTAAAATAAACATTAAAAGACTTAAATAATTTACAAATTTTGAGAAATCATAATTTTTTGAATTATAATATAAGAGAGAATTCTAAATGAAATGTAGAATTTTTTTAATTTTATAAATTGTAATACTTTTTTTACTTAAAAAAAAAAAATAATAATAATAATAATAATAAATATGTATTTTAGGTTTACAATTTTTTATTTAAAAATTGTAACACTTTTTTTTCATAAAAAATATTTTAAGTTGACCATTTTTAAATTGTAATACTTTTTTTCATAAAAAATATTTAAAAATATTTTAAGTTTACAATTTTTTACTTTTAAAAATTGTAATACTTTTTTTCACAAAAAATATTTTAAGTTTACAATTTTGAATTCTAATATTCTTTTAAACTTAGATTATTAAGTTAAAAAGAAATAAATTTTTTTAGATTACTTTAAATTTAAGCATTGCATAAATAATAATATCATTTTTTTGTAAACTTATTTTTAAAAGTTCCTAATCATATAAATTTGTCTAACATTAATTTCCATTTTTTTTTCTTTTTTTTTGTAAATATTTACTTATTTAAATTTGTCATTAATATCCATTTTTTGTTTTTTAAATATTTACTTTTTGAATTACATAAATATACATAACTAAATATATGTATATATATAAATATTTCACGGTAAAGTTAATATAAATAAATAATTGTTATTTAACTTACGCTAACTTTTGCTCATAAATTATCTCAAATGAATTACATCAAATACATACCTGCAAAGAGAAGAAAGAAAATGTATAAATTAAATACAGGTGTGAAACAATAAATGCGTCATTAAAATTAAATGATTTTTAAAAGAAAATACAAATACAATATTTCTCAGAGCACAGAAAAGGAAACCCATGAAAAAAAAATAGCTAAGAAAATATCAAAAGCGAAACTCTCTCAACAAAGCACAAAGAGAAACCAACAAATGGCTAGACCAATCAGCTTGTTGTTGTTGTTGTTGTTGTTATATGACATTGTAATTGTTGTAATTGTTGTTGTTGATGTTTTGGTCTGTTGTCAGCTCTACACGTGTAATCAAACACAATAAGCCATAAAAAATTATCATAAAGCGAGGCGCTGCATAAAAAGCTAATAGAAAAAGGAAAAAAAATTCAAAAGCAAAGAGAGAGGGGAAAAGCATGGAAAATTGTAAAATTTCTATATGCACACATATTTTTAGAAACATAATGTGAAAATGAGTGAAAATGGCAAACAGCTTTGGCAGCTGCAACAAAAGCACAAGGCAAAAAGGTGAGACCCGAAAATCCTTTGGCACACACAGACGAGGACGAGACGAGGCGGGATCAGGAGCAAGAGGAAGACAACAGTCGACGACGACGGCAAGTGGCATAAATTAAGGCTCCGGCTCAACATGTTGTATACGAAACCAATACACAACAACAACAGCAACAGCAACAACAACAACAACATCACAACGGCAACAGCGACAACAACATCGATAACAAAATCTACAAGTGTTGACACATTGCACAGTGGAGCAAGGCCTAATGAACAGTTGAGCAAAAGCCAAATTAGTTGAAAACCAAGTTGGGCATTTAATTATGGGTTATAAATATTTATCTAAATTATATCTTATATTTAATATTAATATATTTAAAGATTTGCTTATTGTTTAGTATAAGTCAGATTGCAAATATAAAATAAAATAAGATAAAATATCTTATATTTAGTATTAATATTGTATATTTATTTTTAATTATTATTTAAAATTAATTTAATTTGTAATTTTTTAATTTGTATATTCTGTTTAATATATAATTAATTTAACATGTATTTATATGTCTTTTTTAAATAATATATCGTCAATCAATAATATTTGCTTAATTTTTTATTTTAATAAATATATGTATATTATTTTTATTTTACTAAAAATATATTATTTTTATTTTACTAAAAATATATTATTCTTATTTTGTTTTAATAAAAATAAAAAAAAAAATAAATATATTTTTAAAAATTAATATTTCTAAATATTTTCTATTTTATTTTATTTTGTTATTTACATATATATATATAAATATTTATTTTTAACAATTTATAATTCTTAATATATTTTTTTTTTATTTTATTTTATTATTTATATAATAGTTTTTTTTTTTAAATTAATATCATTTATTTTATTTTTTAATATATAATATTAATATTTTTTTTATTATTTATATACAATTTTTTTTTTTTAATTTATATTTTTTAATATTTTTTATTTTATTTTTATATTTATTTCACTCCCTTTAAAATAACAATTTATTGTGCATATTAGTATAATTATCTACCAAAATTATTATTATTTTTTAAATAATAAGCGACATAGAAAAAGTCAGCGAGAGAGAAACAGCTACACACAATTTGTCAACATTTGATTTTCTTCTCATTCATCAATTCACCTCTCACACTGTCTCTTGTCCCACTGTGCAAATTGCGTGGGCACTGTGGCTGTGTCAATTTGATGATGTCCTTGCTTTGGCTTCGCACTCGCCGCACTTGTTTGTCCCGCAATGTTGCCATGAGATCGTGCTACACAAAAGCAACCGCCCCAGTTACCCCCGCACCGCACCGCCCCTACCCGCCCCTCGTTTAGGCGTGTGTCAACAACAAGTGAAGGAGACAGGCTCCTCGTAGTTAGCATATTTTACAGTGCGTGCCATTTCCAGTGAAACATGATGTTTTGCTAATGCGACAGATTTACACGCCGCTTTCCATTTGATTTGCTAGTTTATTTACAGGCGATTTTTACCACCTTCCCAGCACCCACACAATATGGCTGTGAAAAATTTTTACCATAGACTCACCCTAGAGACCAACTTAAAGTCAAGTAATTATTAAAGTTTGCGCCAGGAGGTTTCAGCCACACCCAAAAAAAAAAACGAATAAAAATTTGTCTGGCATGCAAAACTTCGTAGCCGAAGTTTCGCGGAATCAACTCGACCATAATTAGTGGGCAGGTATACATAGATATTATATGTATATACACACATATGTGGTCAAGCTACACCTTGGTATAGATATAGATATATTCGAGTGTGTGTGTGTGTGTGTGGGTTGTGGTCACTTCTTGTGGCTGGACAAGGAGAACCCAAAATGTACCCAAACAAAGAACCGCGATAGGAGTTCAAGAAAACAAAGGCTAAATTGCACACAGTGGGTAGAGAATGTAAATGCGTCGTAATATTTGAGTTATAAAACTTGATGATTCAGAGAATCCGGACATTTTATGCGTCGTTAATTAGAGAGTGAGAAATGAAATGGAAAAATGCGTTAAGAGCAAGCATTACAGTAAATTTTACAAATAATCTAATGTAAAATACATAATATTTCAGAATATATTACAAAAACTAATAAATTAATCATATGAATACTCATATGATAAAGAAGAAATGAATATATGAAAAATAATAAAGAGAAATTAATTTTTACCAAATAAAAATACAAAATATAATAATTTTTTTTTTCTTTAGTAAATGTGAATAATAATTTTAACATTTTTACTTTTTGTGTTTTAAAGATAATTAAAAATCTATAATTATCTTATTTATTTTTTTTAAATCGCAACTCTAAAAAAAATTGTATTTTTTATTTGGTTTTTTTTTTTTTTTATAAATGGGTTTTAAATAAAATTAAAAATCTATCATCGTGATATTTTATTATTAGCTTTAATTTAATTAATTTAATTTAATTTATTTATTTTTTTTTTTAAATGGAAATTCTAAAAAAAAAATTATCTTTTGCTTATTTTTAAAAGTTTTTTTACTTTTACATAAATATAAAATTTAAAAATTATAACGAAAATTTTAGAAAACAAAAAAATTTTTTGTTAAGACTTGAAAATTACAAAAGATTTATTTTGTTTTATAAATTTTTCGTTACATTTTTTTATTTATTGTATAAGGAAAAGTAACTAATAAAAAAATGTATAGATTTTAGATGTAATTTTGTAATATTTAATATTTAATATTAATTTATTAATATTTTCTTCTTTAAATTTGCATTGTATTTGATTTATATAAAATATTTTCATATTTGTTTATTATTTGCTATAAATATTATTAAATTATTATTATAAAATATTTTCATATTTGTTTATTCTTTGCTATAAATATTATTATATATATTTTTTTAAATTTATAAATTGAAAAATATTTTATGAAAATATAAGATAATAAAATTCGTATATATATTATAAAATAAAATATTTAAATCTTCAATACAGAAAGAAATACAAAAAATTTGCATGCGAATAGCAAACATTTTGAACGCATATATATTTTGAATATTTAAAAATATATTTTTTTGTTTGCATTTAGTTGCCTTTATTGTTCTCGTTGTTGTTGTTGTTGTTGGGGAAAAGCTTTTATGTGAGATTCCGGCTGGCATTCCGGACATTCAACTTGTTTAGCGCGTCATGGCGTAATCGGAGAACTTGCAAATAAAATATAAATTTGTTGCAAATATGTGATGACGTCATAATAGCAAATTAGTGACTCCAAAATGAAAAAATAAAAAAGTTCATTGTCTCTGCTGTGCAGTTTATTGCACTTAAATTAACAAAAACAACAGAAAAAAAAAGAACAAAAATATCACGAAATGTATTTTGCTCGCATTCAACAGATACAAATACGAAATGCAAGCGCTTTGCTTTGGTTGGCAACACCTACCACAGCTACAGCTACAGATACAGATACAGATACAGATAATGAATTATTAGCGAGAGGGCAAAAGTATCTGCCGGATATTAGCGCAAAACAAACAACCAAAGCGACAACATGTGTCGCGTCATGGAGATACGCGCACAGGAGACACTCGCTACACGGACGGACAACTACCCGAGTTCGCCAGAACTCATCAGCAGCAGAGGGTGTGCATGTGTGTGTGTGTGTGTGGGGTGGGAGGGGTGCTTAAGGGGCGTGTCTGCAGCTCTCTCTCTCTTGTGAATCACAGCGCCTGCTGCTACTGCCGCTGCTCCTCCTGCTCCTCTTACTACAGTGCTTCACTCTTTCATTTGTTTTGCTGCTCTTAATGTTGCATGGCAAATTTAATTTCTAAATTGCAGCTGTTGTCGTCATCAGCAGCAACAGCAGCAACAGCAGCAGCAACAGCAGCAGCAGCGCCTCTGCTCATTTTGTTCGGCGTCTGTCGTAATCTTTCCAATAGAATCATAAATCATATAAAAAGCCATTTCATAAAAAAAAAAATCCAGTCAAGACAGGGAACAAAAAGAGACCAAAAATAAGATGAAGAGGAAGCATGGTGGTGCACAAATGTCTCGTAATTCTCAACAATGTAAAAACAATTAATATGTTTAAAGTTCTATGACAAAATCCCTTAGAAATAAATTATAAAGGTAATTTTAATTTTAATATAATATAGCAATGTAATAATAGTTTTTTAAAAATTATAAACTAATCAATTTTCACGTTTGCTTTAGTTTGCAAAAAATGCTTTTAAGCATAAATTAATGTAATAAAACAAATAAATAAAAACAAATGTATATATAAGAGTTTCAATTAGTAAAGCTAAATAAATAAATATTTCAAATTGATTTCTCCTTTTTATTTGTTTATTATTTTTTTTTATAGTGTTTATTATAAAAGTTTTATTTTCTTAAAGTTTTTATTATAAAATTTTTATTTTATTGTTTTTGCTTTTAATTCGACTAAAGCAATACAATAGTTAAATTATGGAGCAAAAAGAATTATTATAATTAAATTATATCATATATTATATTATAATATTTTAGCTCTGACACATTATAGTATTATTGTGAATATTAATTATTTTTAAGCTTTTTCCTATTTTTCATTATATTTTAACTATGTTATTTTAAAGGACTAATTTTGTAGAATTAACAAAGCTTTTTTTGACTTACTATTTTTATAAAAAAAAAATAATAATAATAAAAATAATAGTAATAAAACAAAATAACAGTAAAAAGAAAATAACAATGAAAATAATATAAAAGAAAAAAAAAACAAAAAATAATAATAATAATAATAAACCAATAAAAATAAAATAAAAAATTACAAAAAATAATAATAATAATAAAATAAAAATAAAATGAAACCAAAAAAAAAAAAAATAAAAATAAAATAAAATAAAAAATAATAAAATTTAAAAAAAAATTTAAAAGGTATTCCTAAAGAATGTTATTCTACTTTAAAACAAAGTTTACTTTTGTTTTATTTAATTTGTCATTATCTGATTAAAATAAAATAAAAAATAAAATGTAATCTTTTACATTTATATTTAAAGTATTACATTTTATTATTTTATCATTTTATTTATAAAAAATCAATTTTTGTACATTTCTTTGTAAAGTTCTGGAAATAAAAAGTCCCTGCTTTTTTTCTGTAATTTAATTGAAAATTAAATTTCTTTGTCTCACATGTGCATTATATACAATATTTACATCATATACATTAACAAAACTATGTATATATATTTATGTATATATCTCTGCTTATAAATTTGGCTTTCAATTTCTTTTAGCATTTCAAGCAAGAAATTGAATACCCAGGCAAGCAAACAAAGAAAGTAAATTAACTGACTCACACTTGCTGGCAATGCACATATAATGCGAATGTATATCTTACAGATACAAGATACATATGCATATACATATACATGTACATACATACATATGTATGTACGTGCTTCAGTCATGTGGCGAACTACCAATTACACACATAAGCAGACAGGACTGCACCTATGCTTTATGGCTGGCCCGAATTGCATGTTTAATTGCAATAAAAACAAGCACGACCACGACCACGCCCACGCCCACTCTGGGTGCTCAGCCCTCGCCGAAAGAAAAGCACACACACACAGTAGACAAAGAGAGTCGGAGGCGAACCATTTTCATTAAATTTTCGCACAAAACTGAAAGATACAAAACAGCTGCAGTGCAACAGTGAGTGCGTCGTATGCAGCGAGGAAAATTGAAAATGAAAATGGCAGCAGGCGAAAAAATGAAACAGAGCGAAATGCATACATATACAGCAAAGTGGGCAGGGCAGGGGGAGATGGAAGCAAACAAATGTACAAAAGTTGGGCAGCTGGACTGGAGCCGTAGAATGCGACTGTAACGGAGACCACATGCTGTTTAATAATAATAATAATAACAAGAGGAAGAAGCAGAGGAAGTCGCCGTGGAGGAAGCACAAGCAATTTGGCAATGCCCGCCACGCCCAAACAAGCACAGCAATCTACAGGCAGTATGACTAGCAGATATGCTGTTATAAGTTAATACTATTTTAACCGAATAATATAAATGATATGATATGTATTAGTTACTATAATGTAATAACTTGTTTAAATAAGATATAGATGTTGTGCAACTAAATGTAAAGCTCTATAAGCTAGAGTTATATATATAGAGTTTCTGAACTCTTTGGTCTCTAAAGAGCTATTGGGGTTATCTGTGCTAGCTGAATAAATTTCAATCGATTTACTCTTAAGCTCGTTGTATTTATTATATTAATTTGCCAAACAATTTTTTTTGCTAATTATTTTCATTTTATTTATCTTTTTTTAAATTATTATATTTATTTTACATATTTTATATATATTTATTTTATATATTTTTATATATTTATTTTATATATTTTTCAAATTATTTAAATTTCATTTTATATATTTTTGATATTTGTTTTGCTCATTATATTAATATTATTTATTATTTTATTTATTTTTATTTATATTTTTATATTTATTTTATATATTCCTATATTTATTTTATATATTTTTTATATTTATTATGCTATTTTATTAATACTTTTAATATTATTTTTTATTTTTCGTTACTCATAACATTGTTTCTATTTATTTTTTGTATATTATTATTTTTAATTAAATTATTTATTAGAATAAATTCTTTTTTTGTTTGATCAATTTTGTTACTTTTTTATAATGTTTATTTTTATATAAAAAAAAATATATAAAATAAATAATATAATTTTGTATTCATTTATTTGTCTTATTTTATATTTTATTTATTTATTTTTATTTTTTAATTGATCAATGTTGTTACTTCATTATATTATATTATATTATATTATTTTCTATTAATATATTTGACTTGTTTCATATTTTATTTGTTTATTATTATTATTATTTTTTTTTCATTTAAACAATTTTGTTACTTTTTTTATTATGTTAATTTTTTTCTTTTTTATATTATTTTATATTTAATTTATTAATTATTATTCTGATTTGTTTTTAAATTTATAATTTGTAAAATGTTATATTTAACTATCGGAACTACTTTGAATTATAAACAAAATTTGATTTTAAAAGTAATTCTTGAATTTCATAATTTATGCTTTTTCCACATTTTCGGAATGCTTTTCAAATTACTTATTAATTTATGAAAACTTTGATCCACAAGAAAACGTAATTTTCAATAATCTATGAAAAACTTCTTTTTAAAAAATCGAAATTTCAATTGCTCAATACCAAAAATTCAATTAAACCCAATTGTATTTCAATTGAAAATGCAATGCAATTGTATTTCAATTGAAAATGCAGCTTAAATATGCTTCTCATTTGATCATTTGGTTAATTGAATTTTAATTACAGGGTATACACACCAACAGAGGTGCATAAGCCACGGCTTGGCTCATGACATGCTAAAGGCCAATAAATAACCCGCCTAGTTTAATGCAGTTTTAATGAGGCACAGCTATTAAAAAAAAAAAACAAAACTACAAAATCAAAAAGACAAAAAACGAACTTGCAAAAGATACGGTTAATATTTATTACATTTATTCTTAAGCGGAAATTGCTGCAATTAACATAAATGGTAAAAGAACAAAAACTATAAAAACAAATTATAACAATTATAAAAAACTATGGTTAAACTGCAATTAAGATTTTTTTTTTTTTTAAATTTGTTTCTCAGCTGTTCTTTGTTATGGTTAATTTTTTATTTTTTATTTTTATTTTTTTTAATTCAAAAGAGGTTCAATTAATTTTTTGTTTTAGTTTTAATTATTGAATGACTTGAAAGACCTTAAAATTGTATGTGAATCATGCGCGCTTGAATCGTTTGGTTTAGTTCTGATGCCATTGACCATCGATCCATCGATCGATCATTGGCTTGCGGTTTCATTTAGTAAGGTCGTGTTAATTACTGAGCATTCTGGATAAGTTTTTTTTTAAGTGTAAGATATCGAAGGAATAGATATATGTATAAGAAGTGTGAATAGAAAGAAGTGAAAGAAGGAAGATTTTTATGGTCGGGTTTGAAACAGGAAAATTAAAAAAAAAAAATGTTTGCTTTTAATATTAATTAATTATAAGCATTTAATAAAAATTACTATCCATTTTAATATATATTTATTTACTTATTTTCCACCATATGTGGCAAATGCTTTCAATCAAAAAAATAAAATTAAAATTACATGAAAAAACAAATAAATAAAGAAAAGGAAAATTGCAAAACAAATAAATAAAACTAATACTTAAAATGTACAGCACGAGAATTAGCCATAATTTAGCATTGTTTTTGCCATTTCATTCTGGCAGAAAAGACACAAAATGAATTATTGAAATATGCATTTAGCTGGGCAATTGTTGCGGCGCGAGGCTGAATAGTGAGTTGATGTCGTCTGTCTGTCAGAGAGCATTTGAAAGGATGGCGCAAATATTTATTTAATAATAATTTATGGAGCAATAAACAGTCATTGTTGCAGTTGTTAATTTAATTGATGGCCTGTTGCTAATTGTCGGTGAAATGTTTTGCATAATTAAGCCAACACAAAATGCACGATATTATCGCCATATATATAGGTGAAAGTTAAGTTAACATAAATATAAATCAAGCTGTGCCTATTTTTTATGTATTGTGAATGCCAGACAGATTTATATATAATATATATGTATACATATATATTCAATATATTCTCAACAGAACTCAAACTGAAGCTGATGCATACCGAAAAGTCTGGAGACGGCAGCTATGATGAGACATGAAACGAAACGACAGTTGAGTTGATGGACCAGACACACAGCTCTTATGTATATACATGCAGTGCCATATACACATACACACACTTATGTACATACGACTGGTATGCATCATTGTGCCAGATATTTCTTAGCTTTTATTACGCATGGACCCACAGACAAAAGCAAGCGAGAAGTCGACTTCTGTAAAGAATGTGCAGCAGCACTGCGAGCATGACCTACCCCAAGGCAAAAATTATTATTTTATTTTACTTTATACGATTTTTATTTTTTTTTATTGTTGTTGGTCGCTCGCTGCCTGGCATATTTGCCTTTGGTGTTATTACATACACCAAAATGAAGCAGTAAAATTATATACGCATGCTGAATCCTCAGCTTTTTGTGCTCCCTTCTCGTTCGCTTGTTCGCTTTCATTGTTTCAAACTGCAAAAGGCAATAAATGAGTAATATGGGCATTAAGACAAAGTTTTGCTTGCACACAGTCCGTCCAGGGCCCGCAGGCCATTGATTATATTTGCCATGCACTCAAATTCTACGTATGGCCATAACAGAGACATTCTAGCCGCATTTCTGTGGCCGAAACGAAACCACAAACTGTGGCTACAATTGGCTAGAAATATGAGAAAAAAAAAAGTAGACGAGTAAAATTCTTGTTTATAACTTTAACTAGTAAAGCGCAAAATTTGCATATGAATAGTAAAAATTTGTGTGTGTTTTATTTAAACTTTTGTTTTAACGAGCGAATAACATTAATTATGTTAAGTAGTTTATCTATCTGAGGCAGAATAGTATGCCCTTAATGTATAAGTATAAGCAAAATACTAGTTTGGGTATATAAACAAAAAATAAATACATATTTAAGTATTAATGTATATATTAAATAAAACTATGAATTTTATCGAATTATATGGATGCTTATGAATAAAATATTTTATATAATAAAAATATATATAATACATATAATAATATATTAATTTATAATAATCAAACTATCAAGTTTAGATAAAATCTAAAAACGATTATTCTATTTATTATTTCCGTTTAAAATATTTTTAAATATAATTATATAGTTATATTTTTCTAATTATCATTTTATTTTATTTTTTTTCTGCCATTCAATTTTATTGTCTTGATTTGTAATTATTAATATTTTTGTATAGTTTAATAAATTTGAAAAACATTTTTAATAATGTATTATTATTTTTTGTAATTATTTTCCTACTGCCTTTTGCTTTGTATAATATGTTAAGCTTTTGCTTTTATATTTTAAGTTGATAATTTAATATTTAAAATGAAATATAAAAAAAAGATATTTAAATAATATTAATACATTTGATAAACATTTTGAATAATGTATTATTATTTTTTAATATTATTTTTGTATAGGCTTTGTTTTGTAAATTATTTTAAGCTTTTGATTTTATATTTAAAATTAATAATAATATATTTAATTTAATATTAAAAATTAATAATAATATTAATAATAATAATATATGTATATAATATTAATAAATTTTAAAAACATTTCTAATAATGTATTATTATTTTTTTATATTATTTTTGTATAGGTTTTGTTTGTTTTGTAAAATATTGTATTCCTTTATATTTAAAAGTAATAATAATAATCATAATAATAATAAGATATTTAAATAATAATCAATTTTATTTTAATATTTAAAATGAATAATAATTAAGAATAATATATATAAATAATAATCTTTTTATATAGTTTACTGAATGTTACGTAATATAACAAGTATTTTTCCTGAATAAACAATATCATATATATTATATGAAATGTGTATAAAATATTACCATAAAAACGTAAATTCTAATTTAAAATCTAATATAATTCTCCCCACACAAAGCCGAGGAGGGGCAACATAAAAAAACATTGACTTTTTCAATTCCCTAACATAATTCAACTAAAACATGTAATTAATGCTCAAGCCGACATACAGATCTTTAGATAACCTGAACCATCCAAACGTACCAAACGAAACAGAGCAATAAACTAAACCCCAAAATGGATTGCAATTAATGTTAGACAATTATGAATGTGACATATATTGTATATATGTATGTATGGATGTATGCCTGTACATAGGTGCTGAACACACACAAACCCCAACATTAAACACACCTATTGAAACTCGGCTACCGTTGAGCACACGCAACTGTGATAAAGACTCAGAGTGCACACGCATCGTGTATTGCAATGCGGCGCAGTTAAACATAATTTGCCATTACTTTTAATGCCGTCACATATCTATGAATTTATCAAATAATCAGACCGTGTCTAATGCCCAGCAATGATACTGCAAATGAGCAAAAAAATAAAAACATAGCTAATACAAAACTTGGTCATAAAACACTCGAGGAAAACTGAAAGCTATTTGCTGCTAGTACTTGCAGAAAAAGCTAAAAAAAAAAGACAAAGGCATTAAATTACAAGTGGCTAATGTTGCCAGTCAGGCAGTCAGTCAGCCCACCCTGAAACGGCAATCCGACTATTCGCCATATACACTCGTCTAGATGTATATAAAACTTGGCATAGTCGCTGCCAAAACTCCGTGCTTGTCTAAACTTGATTTCAAAGTTAAACCAACCTTAACCAACATTTATAGACATCAAACGTTGCAAAAACTATGCGGCGTAAAGAAGCAAATGCGGCGCAGCTACAAAAATTAAAACCGAAAAAAAATAACAACAAAAAATAGCAAAGATTTTATTTTTTGGTATCTCGTTTTCATTTCTGTTTAATTTTTTTTTTGGTCTTTTGGTTTTAAACTTGATTTGCAAAAATTTGCGTTGAAGGTGAAGTCTTGTTATTGAGGCAGGCAAGCAGGCAAGCAGGCAAAATGTTGAGTACACGACGCCAAGTAATGAAAGATGAAGCCCAAGAGCAGTTGATGGGAAGGTAATTAAGCAACTTTTTGAGGCTGTAATGAATGAATGGGAAACAGAGTGCCGAAACGAACATTACAAAGGCGAGAAAGAGCTGCCGAAAAAGACCTTGAAGCTGCGGGCAGCGGGAACATTCTTGGAGAGTGGCAAAACAGAACCCTTTATCAAGAAAAAATAATATAAATGTAAAGAAGGGCGAGAGTGAGAGTGAGATCGTGGTTTTACTAACTAGAAATATTAGCCACAGCTCTGAGCAGCAGTTAAAGCAACTAGAATGCCTTCTAGCCGAAAGGCTAAAATACCAAATAGATAAATCAAAAGAAGAAAGAATTTATAGGGTAATCAAGTAAACGTCTGTTTTATAGGCTACTCTTCTGAGTTCATTGTAAATATAACATGCACTTTGACATGTTGATTTAAAATGTCTAAAAATTACTTAATTTCACCCTTATCGTTTGTGTATATAAATTGTAGGCTCATATAATTTTAGTAGTATCTCAAGTGCATTGTAAAATTGCCATGCACTTTGACATTGTTAAAGCCTATTATATATTTATTGAGATATTTACATAATGCTAATTGCAAAGTCAATCTTTACAAAAGTTGATTGCTTTGAGGCCATTGTCTGAAGTAAGTTTAATATTAGAAAAAAAGAAATAAATAAATAAAAAATTAAAAATTAAAAAATAAAAAATAAATAAATATTAAAATATAAATAAATATTTAAAAAAAACTGAAATATGAAATATAAAAGTATTAAGTATAAAATTGTAATTTGTTAATTTTGATATATAAATATGAAGACAACTTAAGAAACACTTTGACATGTTGTACAGCTAAGCATATGTATATTTGTAAAGACCTCCTTAAATTAATATAACAAAACAGTTGTATTTTTATACCCTGAACCCATTGAAAATGGGAAATCAGGGTATAATGGTTTTGTTGAAATGTAAGTAACAGGCAGAAGGAGGCGTGGCTGACCCCACAAAGTATATATATATATATATTCTTGATCTGTGTGTCGAGTTGAGTCGATTTAGTACTATTCCTCTGTCTCTGTCTCCGTCTTCTAAGTATTCCCTTTACGTAATCCCTCTACGTAGTTTCTCTACGTCTTTAATGCTTATAATTCACACGCTCTACTTCACATTATTGCGCTGACCTCCACCAGGCCTGGACCACTGAAGACTGACTGAAGAAAGGCTGCAGCTGCTGCCCTTTATATAGGGATAGGGTCACTTTTACTCAAGCACTGTCTCTCCCAAATGTTGAGCCCAACGCGTCGGCAAGTAGAGCTCGCTGCAGTCGAGCTTCAAGTGGGCAATGGAAGCGCTTTTTTCTGCTGTGAGTATTCTAGCTTTGTTTTACCTAAATACACATACCAAATGAGAACTGCTGCATACACTTAGACAACTTTAATGATCTTCTGCAGTGCTTCTCTCCTTGCTCTTGCTTATGCGTGCGTGCCTATGTGTGTCTATGTATGTATGTGTGTGTGTGTGTGGGTGTGTCAGAAAGACGCGAAGAATTATTTAAATATCAGTTCTCTGAAGGGTTCAGGGGATTTCCTAGTCGAGCAGTCTCGATTAGAGCTTTCTTACTTGTTATTATTCAGTAAGAATCTATTTTTTATTAAATAAATTAAAATATATTGTAATAAAAAATATTGATAATACAATCGATTTTTTATATTTTATTTTATATAATAAATAAAAATATAATATCATAAGAACAATTTAGTTTTTACATATATTATATTTTCATTTATTTAATAAAAAATATAACGTTATAATATATATTTTATTTCGATATTTGTATATTTGATTTTTTCAAGTTTATTGTAAATTTAATATGTATGAAAACATGTTTATTACATTTTAAATTTTACAGTTATACTTGACCAAAATATTTAAATGTAAAATATATTAAAATATATAAATTAAATTTTTTTTTTTTTTTTTTTTTTTATTTTTTTTTTTTTTTTTTTTTTTTTTTTTTTTTTTTTTTTTTTTTTTTTTTTTTTTTTTTTTATAAAAATTTATTTTTTTTTTTTTTTTTTTTTTTTTTTTTTTTTTTTTTTTTTTTTTTTTTTTTTTTTTGTGTGTGTTTATATTATTTTAAATTTTACAGTTATACTTGACCAAAATATAAATATGTAGTTTAGTTAAAACTAGCGCTTTAATATGTTGATAAAATTTTAAAATATATTAAAATGCATAAATGATATATGTATATATATATTTTATTTTCTGATGCATACAGGCAATTAAATTAATTAATTTTTTATCAAAATATCAGGCCAAAGTCCAGCCCACTGCAGCTCTAGTTGTTTCGTGCTGTCAACTTATTTATGTTTCAGGTGCTCAGCCCATTTAGTCCCATTCGAAATGGCTCTGTCAACACGGCTATAGAGTGTTGACCGGTCAACGGTCTGCATACAATAAATATTTGATAATTGCAACAACGGCAATTTCCAATGAATAATGAATAAATTGTAATAAAAAGACAAACAGTGTGAACTGAACAACAAATGTGAGCGAGCACCCCCAAAATGCATTATGAATGTTTAAGAAACGCCTCGCTCGCCTCGTTTCAAATGGGCCAATCGCTAATAGTGAATGACTTCTTCGCACTGTCCCCAATAAATGTGGGAAATGTAACAAATGCCATTGGCCCTTACATAAGACTCTTGTAGCAGCTCTAACTACGTTATCTAACCAGCCAAATTCTACCATACAGAGCGGGCGCGTGGGTCTATTGTGGTTGCCTGCGGCCTATGGGTAATTAGAAGACGTCTTGTCTTGCATTTTCTCTGACTTGCGTCTGGTCAATGTCTGCGACTGCATCAGCTGCTCAGGTTCACATTACAAAAATTGTTTGACCGAAGAGTGAAACAGAATGAATATAATAAATAAATAAAGCGAAATACTAGAATGAATTTGTGAACTCGACATAGTAAATACCTCGTAACTGTAGCGTATTTCTTGATATTTCAAATATGTTAAGATCTTTGAAAAACAGTCTCTACATATCGATATATTAATAGAGAGTAAGCTTATTGAATTAGAATTGCATTTTCATTTAAAATTTTCTGACTTTTCACTTCTATTTATCGATGTTTTCTAAAAAGAATTCTCTTTGAGTTTATATAAAATATATGGAGAAAAAAGTCTCTGTTATAGAAATAAATAATAGTTCACTTAGCGATATATATCAATTCCATTTGGATATATATAATATATATATTTATTGAATAAATTTATCGATATATATCGATGTAAAATATATGTTTATATAGTATATATATATTTGTAGCATAAATTTAATAGGCTTATAGCAATGTGAACTAAATATCATATATATATATATATTTATATTATGAATTTATCGATATATATCGATGTAAAATATATTTATATATGGTATATTATATATTTGTAGTATAAATTTAATAAGCTCAGAGCAATGTGAACTAAATATCATAACATATCATCCTAAAGCAAATGTACTTTAGGTAATGCTAAGGATTTTTTTTTTTCTCATAAATTTTAGAGGTTATAGCTCTGATATATTAAATTTTCGTTGATAGGAAAATTTCCGTGAATTCAAAAAATGACGGCATTTTGAAATATTTATTAAATTTGGAAATAGTTAATATTTATTTATTTTTATTAACTCTTTACTGCTTAGAGAAAAAAAATCCTATTTAAATTCTGTTGAATTCATCATTTTCACAGCTATCACAAGTGATTTATCGATATATATCGATGGCAAATATGATATATATAAAACTATTTAGCTCATAGCTGCATTAGCTAAGTATCATCATAGTATATCATCGGAAAATTAAAGCAGTTTAGGTAAATGTAATTATCATGTAATTAATATTTTGGCATTCGAATTGAATTGAGATGCTAAAGAAAGATAATCATAATAATAAATATAATAAGCATTATCACTTAGACGGATTATATATCAAATTTTGTTTGTGATAAACAACACACGCCAGTTCATCTACTCAGTTAGCGCGTTGTTGTTGTTGTTGTTGTGGGTGATTGACATATTGAGTCATGTGTTGTAGTAAAAGTCGTAGGCGCATTTAGGTCTATGGCATCCATATATCGATATATGTATGTATGTATGTATGTATGTATGTGGGTGAATACACTGAAGCTGGTAGGCGTTCAGAAAGCTGTCTACGATGCTTAAGCAAATTTATGTTAGTATCTTTACGTAATGCTGACATAAACTAGTTGAATTGAAATATATTTCATAAAATTTAGACAACAAACAAACTAGAGAGATTTTTTCGACAAGTTTTAGTAAACATAAGAAATAGAGAGAAATTATATATTTTGTACGCTTTTAGAAACTCCATGCTATATCATAAATATCACTTTGTATTGCTAAATCATAAGTTTTAGAATAACACTAAGGAGAGCTACAAATCATATAGAAATATAGATTGTATAAGAGACATTTGAACTTTTTTGCAATATAGAAAAAAACTTGAAACTTTCGACATATCGACATTGGAGTTACATACACACCAAACTTGCCACGCCCATTCGGTTTGCTTTAAGCAACCAACATATATTAAAAGCAATTTGCAATGCATACAGCAACCGCATAAAGTGTGTGAAAATGAAAATAATTTTTCTTTTCTCTAAATAGAAAACCCGAAACGTAGCGCAAAACTGCAATTGTGCTGTCTGCATATAAATGTTGTAGTGGGAGAGCTGGCAAACCAGCAACAACTTAATAGTCAAAGTCTTGCAGAGAAATGCGTCTGATAAGCAGATAAAAATAAAATGCAATAATTTTATTCCCAAGTACAGCGCTTCTGCATTAGTAGTAGCTACTGGCTACAGCTGGGGGAGCGTATGGTCAGGGGTTTCTAACAAAGCAGAGTCATAAAAAAAAAAAAAGTTTTTCTCTTTTTTGCGCGCGCTGTAAATGTGGTTGAGTGAGTGAGTGTGTATATATATATATGTGTGTGCTTGTGTGTGGCGTCAACGCGACGGGCACATTGGAATTTTCATCAAAGTTTTTTCGCAGTTCAAAAAGAGCAGCTTAAGGCGCCTAGAAGCGAGCTACATAACTGTCTCTCTCTCTCTCTCTCACTCTCTCTCTCTCCAGCTATATATCTGTTGACAACATTTGATTGATGCGGCCGCCTTCCACTTGACCACGCCCCAGAGCACACCAATTAGGGCGCACTTAAAATTCAACTTGAACAATAAGCGACAGAGAAATGAAATAAATAACAAGCCATATTCATAGGCATTGATTCTTATGTAAGCGGCTTATATATTTTTTTTTCTCTTTTTTTTTTTTTTGCTTTCTGGAAAACTGATTTCGTTTCGTTGCTAAGCTCGTGTGGGCGTTGTTTGTTGTTTCTCTAGATGCTGCTGCTGCTGCTTGTTATTGCTTCAAAAATTATATGAAATTTGCAAACGTAGCTGGGCCCCAAATGGAAAATATGTGTTTCCAGGCACTTAGAAACAAAATTATAGATGATATCCTCTGCTTATACTTTACTCTATCTCTCTCTCTCTGTCTCTTGCTCCTCTTTTGCCTTTTGGTAAGTCGTGCACAAGTAGTATCTTAAATGCTACAAGCCACAATTTAAAATTGATAAAAACAAAAAAAAATCGGGAGGAAGGCAAAATAAAAGATTAAGCTAGCCTTCAGCGCTCAACGCAAATTGTTTTGGGAAGCGTGAACAGTCAATTGTTTTGGGCTATTGGTAATTTGAATTTCAAATTGCAAAGCAGCTTGTGGGTTAATCTAGAACAAGTTGTGGGTGCATAGAGAGGGCCTAAAATTGCAATCAATAAAGTCGAAACTTGATTCAATCAAGCTGCTGTTGCAGCTGTTTCTTGCGGCTGTTTCTTACTATAAGATTGGGAGATTATTATGGAAAGTTAGTAATTTCAATATGACACTGAAACCACTCATTTGTAAGGTATGACATCTAAAATATCAGACTGAAAGCATCGCAGTAAAATGCTAATTAATATATCTCCCATATATGGACAGAGTTCTGATTTTCATAAAAAGAGTAGAGCGACTGAGCACAATATATATATATTTTTTTAAACAATTTCTAACGAATTTTAAGATTAACATATTTTTTATTGTTAAGCTTAAAATATGATTTTAATTATTAATTTGATTAAAATTATAATATTTCTACTGTTAACATATAACATATTTTTATATTATTAAAACTTGCATATTTATTTTAATTTTCGTTGTTTTATTCCAAATTTAAGTATTTTTTTACTACTAAAAATAATACAAATAATTCCATTATAATTATTATTTTTAATTATTATAATTATTTTTGATTATTAATATTTACTTTTAATTATTTTATTCTATCGTTATTTTAGTAAAATTTATAAACAATTTGAGAATAAATAAATTGCATTTTATTCATATTTATTTTTCAGTAATTTTTAAATATTTGCTCGATCGAGTGTTTCCTAATTATTAATTTGTTTGTTATTGTATTAATTTTTTTTTTTTTAACTATATTTGTATTTGTATTTTTTATTTATTTTATTTTACTTGTATTTATTTATTTACATTTATATTTTTATTTATTTATTTTTTAAATTTTATTTATTTATTTTTTGATTTTGCTTATTTATTTTTTAAATGTTATTTATTTATTTTTTAAATTTTGTTTATTTATTTTAAAAAATTTTTTTATTTTTTTTTTTAAATTTTGTTTATTTATTTTTTAAATTTTTGTTTTGATTTTTAATTTGTATGTATTTTCTTTATTATTATTATTATGTGTTATTTCATTATTTATTTTATTTTAGGTTTATTTATTTTTTTATTTTTAATTTTATTTCTTTAATTAATATTTTTTTTTTAAGTTTTATTTCATCATGCTTCCTGTGGACTCCTCTGGCCACAATCCTGCTCTGGTATCGTAATATCGCCCTTTGGGTTTTCAATTAGACTTCGATCGGGGCACTGAGCATGACGTATGACAATGCTTCTAAACGGTTTTAGCTGCAATTTCTGTTTTCATCACTCAAAAGAATTAACTGCAAAAATAATATTTGCTAAACTTAATCGATTAAGTTGTTAAGCTTTGCATTTGGCAAGTTTTTAGCCGCAATTAGACAGAATGTTATTTAAGCCGCAAAACATTTGCGACAAGTCCGGCTATAAAAGTAACTAAAAGCGCCAAAAAGTCAAGTAACAAGTCGAACTTTTAGCTTCAGTAGTTAAAAGTTTTGGTGCTGCTCGATTTGACAACAACAACAACAATAACAACAAATTACAGCAATAGCAATTAAATTGCTTTTTGCTTTTAGCTTTTCGCTTTTGTTGTAGGCTCAATTCAAGAGGAGCGCAATTAAAATGAGAAACTTTATTCATATAGTCGACGTCGACGCCGACGCCGACGTCGCCGTTGTTGGCCACACTAATTGCAATTGACAAAAGTGAAAGTGGGAGAGCAAAAACATTCCAAAAATTAATAGATTTATATGAGCTACTAAATTTAATTGAATTGATGTATAAACATACATACATATACATGTATGTGTGTGTATGTATTTATAACAATGTTATTACGTGGGCGCAACAAAGCTTCAGCTTGTTTTGCCATTGATAAAAATGCGCAAACAAAACTAGGTTTTCATTTACTTTTTTTTTCCCTAAATTTTTTTTTTTTTTCGTCTTCTTCTTTTTGTTTTTGTTGGCCGCACAAAGCTTTTGGTTTGTCTACAGTTGATGAGTAATTTGCAGGCATTTTTCTATGCCAAGTTGGATTTTTTTTTTGCTGCCTCTGAAATAGTTTCGGTTTCGTTTTCAGTTTCAGTTTCAGTTTTTCAGCTTGCCATGAAATATGAAACAACTTTATTTCATTGTCAGTGGGTCTCTATGCGGTTGGAAAAACCGGCTAAGCTGGAGCTGGGCCCAAAAAAAAAAAAAAACAGCCTAGCGCGTTAGAAATAAAAAAACACAAAAAAAAAATGGTAACGAAACGAAACCAAACGAAAGTGAAAGTAGGCCAAACTCATCAGCGTGGCCAAGAGAGGCTTCACTGTGTGTTTTGTAGGCCTAAACCCAAAAACCGTTTGCACTCGTAACTCTATCTGTAACGTCCATCCCACTCGAACAATGTGGCCCTCTCGCTTTTTCGCGCATAGATTGAAAACCTCGCGCTTTAGCTTTAGCTTTAGCGTCTTTCGTTTTCATTTCACTTTCGTTTTCTGTTGCCGCATCAAAGAAAAGTGAAAATGATGCAGTGAAAATGTTGTACAAACGTTGCGTTGATTTAGTCATTAAATGCTGCTCGCCAGCTTGCCTGCAAACTGGGAAAGTGGCATAAAATTCAAATGGATTTCATAGATACATAAATATATACACATATGTATGTATACACAATCTAAATTGAGTGGAACGTTAGTTTTGTATGTTTACATAACTATAAATCTATGTATATATGTATGTATGTATGTACAGCTAGTTTGTGGTTAAATAAAACATCTACAACATTTACTCAGAGATCTTAGTTACTGAGTCTTAAATTAAATTTTAAGTTACATTTAAAATTTTGCCAACATATTTTTTATTATACCCTGAACCCATTTTCGATGGGAAATCAGGGTATAATGGTTTTGTTAAAATGTATGTAACGGGCAGAAGGCGGCGGGCCCCCCCCCCCATATAAAATATATTCCAGCGCGGGGCGACGGGAAAAGAGATCCCCCCCGCGCGCGCGCGCCCGCCCGCCCGCCCGCCCGTCCGCCCGCGCGCGCGCGCGCCCGCGCGCGTGTGTGTGGCCGCCGGGCACCCCCGAAACACAAAAGCTACACACACACTTTATAAAAAATTCCGTATATCCCCCCCCCACATATATTTTAAACAAAAAATATAGATACTGTTCTTTTTTTTTTTATGGAAAAAAAAACCCAATATAATATTAATAAAATATATCCCTTTTTTTTTTTTTTTTTTTTTTTTTTTTTTTTTTTTTATTTAACTAAGCTTAATTTTAATGCACTCAATCAATCACATGATTTAGTTTATTTATTTATTTTTTTTTTACTTTTTTTTATCTATTTAAAATAGCTCCCACGCCGGCAGTAAACCCCAAAAATGCTCATCTAAATATATATAAAGACACGCGCATTTGGTGCAAATCAAATCATAAAAAATCGCCACAAATTTCCACTCGTCGTTCAGTTTAACCGATATAAAAAAAAGTCATAAAATCAATTTCAATCAAAAAGGCGAAAAACAACAGCAAAACACAGCGAGAAACAAACAAGAGAAACGCCAAATGCCAAAACATACTTGAGAAATTATGAGCGGCAATAGAAATATGCCGAAATATGCCACAAAAAGCCAAGAAAAAAACGAAAAAAAAAGAAAAGAAATGAAGCAAATTGGAAGCTATAAATCAAAGACCAAAATATGCGCAAAAATATTTGAGAATAAGTAAGAGTAAGCTCCGTTAGGGAGTGCCCAACTAAGAGATGCTCTAACCTAAATTACGATATGCTCTCAATTATGATATTGTTAATCATTTTCAATTACCTGATCGGCATAAATTTACATTTTGATATTATTTACTCATCATCATGATCAATATTCTGGGCATCACTTGGAATGATAATGATGACTGATGATATTATATATTTCAAAGATGTTCATTTACAATGATTATTTACTATGGTGATGATGATGAGTAATATCATCAGATTACATCATCATAATGAATATTATCATCTGATTATCATCTAGAATAATAATGATGGAAATGAGGAATATTATAAACTTCAAATGATGATAATGAGTAATGTAATTATGTACTATGATGACTAATATTATCATATACAATAATGATTATTAATATTTATTTGTTGAGAATAACTATTAGTATTATCAGGTTTATCATCCTCAGAATAATTATGATTAGCTTTAACATTTACATGATGATCACTAATATTATCATATACAATAATGATTATTAATATTTATTTATTTTATTTATACATATTTATTTATTTGATGAGAATAGTATTAGTATTCTCAAGTTTATCATCCTCAGAATATTTATTTTCGCACTAGCATTTACATGATGATGATTTACATACATATATTATTATCATTTACATTACTGGTAATTCTTATTAATATTCTCAGTTCTTATTGTACTCAGAAGCATTTCTACTACAATTCGTTCTAATTATCATTAATATAATTTTCTTTAACATTGCTATTTTATATTATTATTATTATTATATAATATTATTATTATAGTATCCTTTTCATTAGTATTATAGTAATTATTTATTTATTTATTTATTTATTTTTTTTTTTTGCAAATCAGGAACAGCCCAAGAAATTTTTTCTAAATAAATTATTGTTTTTTCCATAATCAAGTTGAATTTTGTATGGGCCCATAATAATTTAAATATCGTATTTATTGTTTTTCTCCAAGCTGGATTAGAGAACATATTTGGCACCTCTTTTGTTCTCTCTATAATGAAGTTGATTATTTTATTTTTCCTTTTATACCTTAAATGTCTTAGGCCTAGCTAACTCAATTTAGTGTATGCCCTATCTTAAGCTATATATGCTTATATATTTTATGACTACGCATTTGCCTCATTCTCCTTCTTCTTCTTCTTCTCCTTCTTCCTCAGCCTGTTACATAAAATGTCTGAAAACAACTCCATCCTTAAGCATTTTAGGGTATTCTCAGATTGAGTCACAGACTGCACTGAATCTACACGTTGCTCACTCTCTTCCACCTTCTTCTTCGCGCTTGCTCATTCTCTCTTACTCCCTCTCTCTCTCCCTCTCTCTCTGTCTCTCTCTCTCTCTCTCTCTCTCACTCATGGCATAGCTAAATTCGATGGCAAGGTGTCGTAGACTTTGCGTGACCTGGCGTCGCCATCGCCGTTGCCAACGGCCAGTTAAGTGGAAGATACATTTATATTTGGAGTATTTCGTTTAGTTTGTCGCTACATTTCTATCTCTATGAGCGTGTGCGTGTGCATGTGTGTGCGTGTGAGACAAACACAATGACAGACTGAAGAACGTGCAATTAATGATTACTGATTTTGGGGCGTGATGTCGCAATATTCAATGAGCTTCTAATGACTCGCACATGAGCCCATATATCGTCTGCTACTTCACAATTTCTTTTTTCGTGCCTGTCTGCATATACAGTTAGGTTTTTGTCTACATATTGTATTTGTGTATTTCGCTTTGTCTAAGTCTAGACCAGGTAAGTCTACAGCTACAGCTACAGCAGCTGCTGCTACTTAATTACGACGCTGAGCAACGTTTACCATGTGATGTCGTGTGGTTTCTTCATGGCTTTAAGAATGTTGACGAATTCACTTCGGAATTTCCTAACAAACAAATTGTTGAAGGCTCGAAATTAGCCAAAAGGTATTTCGAAAATATGCCAGAAATTTCGTGTGTCAAATACAACGAAATTGTAGATAATTATCAATTCTGAATAAGAAATCATTAAAAATTATGTTTTTGTGCTTTTCAGTTTTTAAGTTTCACGCTAGAAGGGGTTAACAGACACAATAAAATTTGAGGAAGACTTTTTCAATGTCTTAAGCAGGCATTTAGGCTTTAGTTATTCGTTTATTCATTTAGTAATCAAATCGAATCATTTTGTTTGAGAAGGTCTACTAAAATAGAGTATATACAAATACTCTTTTTTTATTCTATAATAAAATTTTTAATATTTATATTTAATACTATTATTTTAATTTTAATATTAATTTATAATTTATAATTCTGTTTTATTACACTTTTTAAACATTAATTATATATAAATATTTTTTATTATTTTATATATTATAATTATTTTTTATTATTTTATATATTATTATTATTTTTTATTATTTTATATCTTATTACTATTTTTTATATTTTTATAAAGTGAAATTTTTTATCATTAAATTTTTATAATTCTACTATAAATTTGATTTATTACACTTCATTTTAAATATTATTTATATTAATATTTTTATTGTTTTGTATATATTATTATTTTTTATATATATTTTTTTATAAATATTAAATTATTTATAATTCTCTTATAATTTTAATTTATTACAGTTTTTTTTTAATATTATTTATTTTCTTATTTTTATTATTCTTTTAAATATATATATATTTAAATTATTATATTTAAATTTTTTTAAAAGCTTTTTTCTTTTTATTTTGAAATTTTGTATTATCATTAAATTTTTCATTATATACATATGTACATATGTATATTCATTTACAATTTTTATATTTTTTGTTTTGTTGTCTTATTTAATTCTTTGTTTTTTTTTTTTTTTTTTTTTTTTTGAAATTTTTTAATATCATTCAATTTTTTATAATTCTGTTATAAATTTAATTTATTACACTTTTTATTATATTATTTATATTCATATTTTTTGTCTTAAATATATTATTATTTTTCATATTTTTTTAATATTATTACTTTTTATTTTGAAATTTGATATTATAATTAAATTTTTTAGTTTTTTATATATTTCTTTATTATTTTTAATATATTTTACAGTTTGTTTTTATTTTATGTTTTGCAAAATATGAAAATCTTCTGTTCAATATATGTTACCTATTTTATTTAAATTTTTCCCCCATATTTAATTATTTCTGAACCAAACAACAATTGCCCAAGACAATTGCCTGGACTGGCACCATCTGTCATTTGAGACATCAACACAACTCAGTCATCTTAATGGCACTCGTTTTTCCTTATTTTATCTCAAGTTCTTTGTGCTCAAGTCTCATTTACTCCTGCTCAATTTTGTCTTTTTCCTCTTTTTTTTTTTTTTTTGTGCACTTACCCTGCATTTTCGGCTGCAGCAATTGACATCTGTTGTTGGGGCTCATCTGTTAGCTGCAGCGTTAGATGTGCCCGTTGCTGTTGTTGTTGCTGCAATCGTTGTTGTTGTTGTTGTTGTTGCTCGTCGTTGATTTGTTGTCTAACTGTGGGGGGCTACACATAAGAACGCGCTACCAAAACGTAAATGAAACACTGCAAAGAGAAAGAGAGAAAAAAAAAGAATTTTTATTAACATTTTCCAACAGTTCTTTTTAATACTTTTATGACAATTTTTTTGTTGCTTTGCTTTATATATATATATATTTTTTTTTATTATATTATTTTTTAACAAAACGTTGTTGGGCTTGACATAAGTTGCCACACTCGACAAACACACACGCACACACACACACACACATACTCGCATTTTGCCTCGGGAAAACAAGAAAAACTGGCAAAAGCAAATGCCAGCTGGCCACTTGAAGACTCAAGTTACAAGAAACACTTAGGGTCGAGCCGTCTTCGACCCTGCCCCGCAACTCTTTCACATGCCCCACCCCCGACCCACTTCACCTCATACCCTACCGAGGTGCCCAAAAAAAAAGAAGAGGAAAAAACAAAAACCGTATAAAACCAAGCGAAATTAGTAAAAGGCGCCAAGTGTGAATTTCTCTCTTTCTCGCTCAATGCAGAGATTCGGGAAGGGTTCTCAGGTTCGTCGGGGCAGACATTATGTAGGGGCCTTTGTGTGCTTGCCGCTGGCAGAGTGCAAGTTTTTCTATTTGGCCAGCAAGGGTTAACGGTTTAAATCGCATGTCTCTAAGTGCTCCAAATACGCACAGTGGTAAAAGAAAATGTTTATGATTTTGACATTACCAAATCTTAATTCGAATTAGATGTGGTTAGCCAAAAAGGTGAATATATATATATATAAAATCGTTGAAATATGCACTAATACAAGGATATACTAAATGTGATTTTAAAGAAAAACACCAAGCAAAGCTTTGCGTATTCCATTTCGACAGAAATCTGTCTAGAGGCTAAGTAAAGCGCAGAGATTAGATAGAAGGGCAGCTTGAGCTTAGGCTTTTTACGCTTTTCTTTTATATGAAAGATTTTCTTATTTATTTTTCTTAGGAAATATAACTAATATAAGTATATTTTTATCAATAATCATAAAAACATATATTACAATTATATTAAATAATCTTTTAATCTTCTTTCTTCAATATATACATATGTTATGTAAAAATGGAATCAGCTGATTTTTTGGTACATATTATGTATATTTATTTTATTTTATATGTATTTTTTTTTCATATAAAAATAATATATTCTGGCACAAAGTTTTTTTTTTTAATTTTCGCATTTATCTTTCTGTTCCATTTTTCGTGCTACTTCTTTTTTAAGCTTCTTTATCCTTTCTTAGTTTAAAGTACTGACGGGATATCATATTATATGAAATTATCACTTTTTTTTTGTTATTTTTTTTTATTTTGTTGTTATTTTTTTTTATATATTTTTTTTTTATATATTTTTAAATGATATTTTTTATTATATTTTGTCTTATTATATTTTTTTATTATATATATATTTTTTTTTTATTATTATATTTTTAAAATTATATTTATTTCATTTTATTTTTTATTTAATATTTGATTTAATTTTTTATTTAATTTTTAATTTTATTTTTTTATTTTATTGATTATTTTATTTTATTTCTTTGTTATATTTTTTTTTATTAAATTTTTAAATTTTTAAATTTTATCAATTTAAATAGTGAAAAGTTAAAAATTGTTCATCCAAGATTTGTTATCTAATACCTATAATCATTCAACTCTTTAAATTATTTAAAACATTTATATATAATTATAGAATAATAAAATACTAAATATACCCTATTAATTATTTTTTGTTTTAAATATAATTATAGAATAGCAAACATTTTTAAATTCCTCTAAAGAAATTTTCTTGCAATATTTAATCAGCAGAACTGCGAATGCTTAAGCCCATAGCCCTATAAAGATCTCTTGATGTGCTCTCTGTATAAGTGAGTGTATGTGTGTGTGTTTATGTGCTTTGAGTTTGAGAAGCTGCTGTTGAGGCTCTTTCTTTATCTGCTTTGCTTGTCCTTTCCTCTCGTAAGCTCATCAGCTGCATAATCCGCATGTGAGACAACGCATTCAGCTGTCATATGTGTATCTGACTGAGTGTGTGTGTGTGTGTGTGTGTGAGAGAGAGAGTTATTTTTCCCTTGTTGCCAACGTGTCGTATACTCAATGCAGCCACCACCCAACAAAACAAAAATTCTTCTGCTTTTTTTCGTATTTATTGTTCATCTTTTTTTATTTTGCTGCAGCATTCTTGGTGGCTTTATATATTTTTTCGCACACAAATGCAAAAAGAACGAGAGAGAGAGAGCCGAGAGAATGCTTTATTGTATTTGCTCTTTAAATAAACAACAACATTTGCTGCGAACACACTCACACACACACACGCACGCACAACAACTGCAACTGCATTGCGTTTTTTTGTTGTTTCTGTTTTGTTTTGTTTTGTTTTCTCTTATTGTTTTTGCCTTTGGCTGTGTCGCCCTGCGTTCCCTCTTAGCTACCCCAACCCCTTCTCTTCCTCATACCATCTCCCAACTGTTCGCTCGTTGCTCGTTGCATTGCCCTGCCCCGGAGCAGCAAAACATGTTTTATATAATTTCCTGTACGCGTGGCACAAAAGCAGAAGCATAATCTCCATTGCTATCTCTGTCGCTTTCGATGTCCGCTGTCTCCCTCTAGCACGCTGGGCATTCTTTTGTCATGTGTTTTTACTGATAATAATGCATTTGCTGCAGTTGTTGCTGTTACTGTTGCTTCGCATTGTTTATAATTGTTGCTTTTCGTTGCGTTTTGTGTGGGCGCCTTCAGATACATACATAGATACATACATACATATGTATCTCATATCTGTCACATAAATATACATTTATGTATGCATGTTTATATATTTTCTTGTTCTGTGTAAATTGCATTTCTGATATTTTTTCCTGGCTTTTGATTGATTAAAACAAAGCACAACAACAACAACAACAAGTGCATTGTTTTCTTTCGTGTCTGAAAAGTTGTGAACAAAATATATAATCAACTCGCCATTTATTATTTTTCCTTATGTGGTGGGCGTGGCAGTCAATGAGAAAACACGCAATTTACAGCTTGGCTGCTCTGCAGAAAGATTATCAGTTGACAAGCAATAAACAAGTTGAGGGAAAATACTAAATTAAATTGTCAGGAAAATGCGTTCCTCGGGGAGATGCAGAGAAATTAATAAAGATGAAAAACTGTTAAATGAAATAGTTTTAATGGGAACGGGGCTTCAGAGTTGTAAAGATTTTATAAATCTAATTGAATTTCTAATATAAAATATAGATACAGAATACTATTACTATTAAAACTAAAATTAATATTTTTATTTTGAAATTTAAAATTAATGTTAAATATTAATATTATTATTAATTTATTTGATATATCAATAGATAATCTTATTGTATATCAAAATAAGAACCGAAAATATTTTATTCTCAAATATTCACATATTAAAACGTTTACATATGTATATGCTATACATTCTAATATAATCATTATATAATATAATAATATAACAGTAATAATAATTTTAAAATTTAAAATAATCCATTACATTAAATAAACCATTGTTGCATTTATGTAGAGTTCTCAATAGCACTATTTTCATGAACACAATTGTATGCGTCATACACAAATACATATGTATGTAAGCTTAGCCAGCCTAAAGCTCAACGCAGCTTGAGTGCAGCAATACAAATCAATTTACACTCCCTCCCACACACACACAGACTTTCTTTCTCTCTCTCTCTCTGCAGTCGAACTTACTTCTTTGAAAAACAGAACAAGTTGCTTTACCTGTTAAATTTATACCCACTGTTTTAGCTCCACACTCACACACACACACACACGCATAACTCTGAGTATTTTACAGACAACGCATAAATCCCCAAGTCTCAATGCCTCAGCCTGCCCCCGTTTGGCTTGATCCCCACAAAACCAAGAAAAGCAACTTTTGACACTAGCTCCCAGGCTCACCGCCGCTGCAATTGAGTGTAATTTTAATTTAATTAAAATCTAAGCACGTCTGCAAAATATAAGAAATACTATAATTACGTTTTCGACATGAGAATTTTCGCTGAAATCGCGCCACACTAAAGCGCAACAGCAACGGCAACAGCAACAACAAAAACTTCTTGCGTTTCTAAACGGTGATTTAGCCATTAAGCTAACGGTAAAATGTGCAGAATCTTGCGCGCAGACAAAGCCAGCAAAAGAAGCTTAAGTAGAAGTATTGCCAGTAATGTAGCAAACGAAGTGAGAGGGAGGAAGACGGGCAGAGGTAGGGTCGGCGCGCAGGTAGCCAGCGTTGATTTTTTTCGTTTGCGCGTTTTGTGCGGCTCTTCGCAGCGCGAGCATTGCATAACTGAATCACTCTCTCTCTGGCTCTCTCGCTTTCTGCTAGAGAGCGAGTGTAGTAACTAAATTTGAAGCTTGCATTGAGTAAGCTGAGCTTGCTCTCACACAACTTTAAGCGGAGTTTTATTCCCCCCTCTCTAGAACAGAGCCGGCTATTGCGTAGCATGGCTCGGCGTTATGTAACCAAAAAAAAAAAAAAAAAAAAAAAAAAAAATGAAACGATAAATACAGGGCGCACAAAGAGACAGGCAGACAGGCAGCCGCAGACAGCTAAACTATGGGGAGAGTGAGAGCAGTGAGAGCGAGTGAGTGAGCAGGGCAAACTGTTTACGTATGTGTGTGTGTGCATGTGTGTTTGTGTGCGGACTATCAAAATGCGTTTTGTTTACGTTTTGCCTGCCACTCGATGCAGTTTGCTTCTTTAGTTACTGATAAAATTGTAAAGCCACAAACAACATTTGAAGCGACGACGTGGAGACGACAATAAGGAGACATACAAAAACCAGACTTGTGTAAAAAAATATATCAAGCGCAAAAAGGCAAGAGACATGAGACATGAGTAAGAAAGAGATAGGGCGAGTGAGAGGTAGAGCGAGGTGAAGCTATGCCACAAACGGCACTTTTAATTAACATGGCTTTGTGAAAATTTAGTGAATTCCATTTAATGAAGTGGCGTGTTAATTAACAGTACCAACAGCTCCAGAAATACAGATCCATCGGTTTCATATATGTACTATCCATACTATATTATGTAGCTTATCGTAATAAGTAATTGTTGCTCCATGAAATCACTCGCTTGGAACTAATAGCTTCAACTTTGATCTTAACTGCATGCGTGTACCTAAGTAATTGTCATGGTATAGGTGAGTTTTCCTTGAAGAAACCTCTCTCTCACTACTTTTTATCGGTATGTTACGTATGCCTGTATATGTGTGAGTGTTACAGTTAAGGGCAGAGATAAGCATACTAAATGTTAAACCACACATACGCATATGTTTATAAAGCAACACATTCATCCTATTGAATGTACATATATTTAAATACTAAATTTTGTTGTGATAAATAGCTTTCATATTTTATCTTTATAATATCAATTAAACAACTTTTTTTTTAGCAAAGATAAGTAATACAAATTTTTATTTTATAATTTATTTGTTGGCTTCCTCCTAACATTTTTTGTTTTGGCGATGAATATTAAAAAAAGAAAAGAACTATTTTCCGTAAAATAAAAAATTGTACAGTTCTTTCTTTTTGTTAAAAAGAAAAAAAGAGAGAATCAAATTTTAGTTCCTATTTAGAGTTCATTTGATTTAAATTTTTTTTGTTTTTATATCAATTGTTTTCAATATTTATATTCTTTAATCTCTGCTTAAATTTTTAAAAAATATTTTCCCATATACATATATATATCATTAAAATCAAACATTTATTTTAAAAAATAATTTTTTTTAAACCAATAAATAATTAATATATGTATATATGATATAATATAAAACAAAAACATAAATAATATATTTAACCGAAGAGTATATTCTATAGACTACTCGAGCATATAAATCTATATCTCTCCTTCATTTTTTTTTTTTATTTATATATTTTTTTAGATACCTTTAGCATACTTGAGATACATTATGAAGCGCATGTGGAGTGTGCTGGCTTTTAACAGAGATAGCATTTCGTTTGTTGTACAATTTCGCTTATTTACTTAACATTATTAATGCCTGATTGTTGTTGTTGTTGTTGAGTTGTTACTGTTGTTTGTGCTCCTTATTTGGGGCACAGCGCGTCGCTGTAAAAATTGTTGTACGTTTTCTTGCGTACGCGACAGTAAAATATTTTCGCTTATTTTATATATGTATGCATATACTTTTATTTGTTGTATTTTTTCCATTTTTGTATATTTTTATTATTGTTTGTGGAAAGAAAAAACAAAAATAAATGAGTTTATGTATTTTAAACTGACCTCATTACGAGCGATTGCTCAAGCAAATTGTTGTGTTGTGACAAATGTCGCTGAAGATTGGTTTGGCATGTTTAAGCTGTTCTTTAGAAGATGGATGATACGAGCTCTAGTTGTAAAAGTTGAGGGATCTTTTGCGGCATGCTAACATTTATAAATAACAGAGCTTTGCAATCGGTCAGGATTGCGTGTAGAATACTCATTCGCGGATTCGTTTCCCTCAATTGGAATATAAGCATATGCAAAGCCAGTACACTCATTTAACTCTCGTGAATGAGTATAGAACAACATCGACCGATTCCTACTGCACAATTCAAGTGCCTGATAAACCACAATGGAAACAACTCTGCGCTTATCGGGCTCTGTTCATTATGATTATTATTACCGTATATGAGTTGTAAAAGCAAAATAAGCACTTCCATAAGAATTTACTGTAGCTAAACGTTTTTCACAGGTGGACTCCATTGAATTGCTAAAAAATAACTAATGAAGGTCTTTCAATGTGTGTCTGGATGTCTCGTAACTCAGCCTGAAAGTCAATTTATCAAATGTATACGAAAAAAAAAAAGAAATAATAAAAAAAAAAATTATTCCGTATATAATTTACACATAATTTACGGTACAGGTCTTTTCCGCTCTGTCGAATTACTTATATAAGTAATTGTTTATTTTATTTCGGATTAAATATGATTGGTAAAAATGTCACGTAAATATATACTTATATATAGAGAGAGAGATATATATGTATATTTATTTAATTTTGTTAAGCTTTTGGGTGGGTCGCTTAAGCAAAGCACGTGACGTCGTTGGGATTGTAGAAAATCCGTGCCAGCTTACATAAACTTAAGAAATTTATTAGATATGATAAATTTCATAATGTGAGATTATATCTTTGAGTGTTAATCAAGAAATTTATGAATATAACTGAGCTGGCTACCTACGAAAAATATATATAAATATTCTTGATAATAAATGAATAATTCAGATAAAGTCGAAAGATATCAAATATGAAGAATCACTTGGAAAATTTAAATTTAAATTATGAATAAATATTTTATGAAGTAGAAGAGAAAGAAGTAGTTAATATTTAAATATATTTTTATGGGAAAGAAGAATTAGGTAATAAATTTATAAAAAAGTTTTTAAAGGTTAGAAACTTATAAGAGAATAAAAGAATAATAAATTTTTAACAAATATTTGTTTTTATTTTTTCTTTTTTTAGTGAAGTTTCGTTTCCTTTTTAGTTCCCTGTTAGAGATCTTTGATGAAAACTAGTTAATCTTCTAGCTTTAGCTAATCTGTCTGTAACATGTTTACATACATTCCTAAAGCTCTTTGTTTTATAGTCAAATTAAAGTTAATTATTTGTTCACACTCTGTGTTCAAACAGGATATGTCCAGCGTTTAAGAACTGCCTAAGTTCAAGCACTTTGAAAGTCATTAAAATTGCACAAGACACGCTCAAAAGACGAAGACAACGACGACAACTCCACGATCATTTTTATTGGCCATTACCTCAGGCGCATAACAATTTCCAACCGATCCAAAAGCCCCGACTTCAGTTGGAGCCAACTTATCAGTTACCAAAGTATTTCCGCATAGCGCACAGCCCAGCAGAAAAAGAAAAAGTAGAAGAAGCAGCAGCAGAGGTAGAATAAGAATGAATAAGAAAAAGTACAAGAAGTACTGAGAGCTATCAAACTGCGCTCAAGAACCATGAAAAGGCCCATCGCAATGGAAATGTAAATGAAAATGGGAAAGAAAGGTCTATCTATATGCATGCGTGAGCGTGTAGGTGTAGTTATATGTATGTATGTGTGCGTGTCTGTGTATATAGGGGCACATGTTTTGCATATCAGCGCCGTCGGGGTCGGCCACAGTCATAGCCATGGTGGGGGTGGGTGGGGATACCGTTGGCTCAAGACCATCATTTCGAATAGATACAAAAAAAAAAAAAGCGCAGCAACAAGTCAGCAAAATTACGACGGGAGGTGTGCTCGGGTTTACGTGTCTGGAATGCTTGACGGACTACGAAATACAACTGAGAAATAAAATACAACAACAAAAGAGGAGAAGAAGAAGAAGAAGAAATAAACTGAAAAACAAAACAGCACATGGCATAGCATTTGAATGTTTTTTAACTGTTTGCAATGCGTTCGCGGCAGCTGTTTAAATTTTGTTACTGATAACGCAAACGTGAAAAAAAAACACATACGAATAGGAGAGGTAAAATTTAAGTGCAGCTGAACGAATATTTCATACACTAACAACCAAGTAAAGAGATATTAACAATTTTAAATAATTAAAATTATATAAACATTTATGGTTAAAGATAAAAATCATATATTAAAGTTAAATTTAAAAGAAAATAAAAATGAATAAAAATTGTCAGAATTAATTTTGTTAAATTAGTATAACAATAGGTGATATAACTAATGAATATGAAGTTTTGCATTTTTAAATTTAATAAATATTATTAAAATATATTAATATTTAAAACAAAAAATTAAATATATTTAAAAAATAAATATATTTAAATAAAAATGAAATATACTAAAAAAATAAATATATAAAATAAAAAAATAAAATAAAAATAAAATAAAAAATTAAAATAAAATTAAAAAAAAAATAAAATAAAAAAATACAAATAAAATTTAAAAAAATACAAATAAAATAAAAAAAATATAAATAAAATAAAAAATAATTATTAATAAAAAAAATATATATATAAAATAAAAAAAAAAAAAATGGAAGAACTAGAAATGAAGCAAAATTGAGAAATATTTTGTAAAATAAGTACAACAACAAAAATAATATGACTAATTAATAAAGATTTTAAATTTGGCTTATATATGAAGCAATACAAAAAATTGAAAAGAAATTCTTTTTTTAAATGATTACAATTATATTCAATACAACTAATATTTAATGATAATTTTTGTATTTATGTACATATACAAATTAATAAATATCAATTATCTATAATCAATGTAGCTAATATTTAAGTATAATTTTTTTATTTATATGAATATACAAATAAATAAAAATCAATTTTCTAAATACTGCCATATAGTTCATATACTCTATGAAAGTGTATCGAAAGGTGGTTTTAGCATTTCAAAAACTGGCACATACGCCATGAAACAGAGCCCTGAACAGTGCCAGCCAGAAACCCGCTCTGTTGCGGGTGTGTGCGAGGCACTGAGGCACCTCACAAAAGCCTTTTGTACTTGCGCAAATGTATTTTAGCATTAAATGTTGAGTAAATACAAATGTTTGGTTTTTCCAAAGTTAAAAATGGGTTAGTTTGCACAAAACCGTAACACACAAAAAAAAATAAAAAATGGCAATAAAAAGACAACAGCAGCAACAACAAATGGAACAGTTATACGCACACCATGAACATAAATCAATGTAAACAATTTGTTCTTTCGAGACTTGAGCAAGAAAAAAAACAAGTCAAAGGCATTTATTTTCATATACTTAATTTGGGTAAAAAAAAAAAGAAGAAAGAATAATTTAGATATTAACGGCGCATTGGCATGCGAACCAACGAAACCAAAATTAGTTGGTGAAAAGAAGTTGAAATGCAAACGAGAGAAGATAAATTGAGAAAAACTTGTGCAGACTGCTATTGATTTTTGCTTATTTGAAATGCGAATGCCCATTGCTTATATTGAAATTATATAGCTGCATGCCTTTAAGCAATGTGAACACAGTACATTAAAATTATCTTTATAAATAAATACAAATTGGGAATACTATAATTCTGAACTATTTTGTTCGGTTTATTTTTTTAGCAGCATTCTTCCTATTAATAAAATTTTTAAAATCAAAAGTTAGCGTATATATTATATATGTAACTTTTATATGATTTCAACATTAATTATTTGAAATTTAAAAATTTATCTCAATATTAAATATATTATATATGTAACTATTACATGACTTCAATATTCAATAATCTAAAATTTAAAAATGTATCTCAATACTAAAATGTTCTAAATGTTAAATAAACAAAATCACACAGTAGAGGGAACAAAATTAAAGTAAATAAAAAAAAATATATTTTATATATACATATATAAAAAAAAAAATGAATAAAATAAAATAAAATATAAATTAAATAAAAAAATAAAAATAAAATAATAAAAAAAAAATAAATAAAATAAAAAAAAATAAAATAAAATAAAATATAATATAAATTAAATAAAAAAATAAAAAAAAACTAATAAAATAAAAAAAAAAATAAAAATAAAATAAAAAAAATTAAAAAAAAAATAAAATAAAATAAAATATTTATTAAAATAAAATTCAATCTAAAAAAAAAAAAAATTAAATTAAATAATATATAATTTTGTTAAAAAACCAATTAAAAGAGTCTAGCTGGATATATGTGTTTTTAATATATCAATAAATATTTTAAATGTTAACAACAAATTCTAAACTCTTAGAACAGCAAAAAGCTTACGCAGTTGAATTTAATATAAAATTTTATTTCTAATGGTAAACAAGAACAATTAAATATTTTACTACAATTATTCCAATCATATTTCGTACTAATTCATTTCATACAAGTAACATGATTGCTGTTGAAATATTATTAAATGAAATATATTTTTGTGGTATATGCTGCCAACAGATTTTTTAGATTTTTTGTAGCTCCCATTTCGTCTAACAATCAATTGTGATCCTTTTTCTAATGATATTTAATTCCAAATCAAAGTGTAAGCAGTACCCAAATCAAATCGGACTGTCAAAACTTATTATCCACAGATCAAAAATGAACTCCTAATGCCCGGAAGCACTTTTGAGAATCGAGAGACCCAAAGGGTAGACAGCTTATGGCAGTGAGTAGCAAGTGTTTAGCCCGATAATAGCAACAACAATAAGTACAGCTAATGCTGTTTCGTCTTGTCAATTCATTAATCACAGCTAAGGCAGAGCTAGACAGAGAGAGAGAGAAGGAGGGAGAGAGAGAGGGAGGCTGTCCATGCCAGGTTTTATCTACATTCTGCTTCATTTGTGCTAAAACGTGTTTATGTCAAATTCAAGTAATTAATCAAAACAAAGCGAGACGGGCGAAAATATATATGCAGAAAAAAAAAACAAAGTGCGGCTAATTTTCCATTATTCATTGCGGCTGCCTGCTTCCGGTTTTATTTATTTTTCTTCACACCATATCGTCGTCATGAAAATTGACTTGTTTTCCATTTGCACGTTAAACTCTCTGACAAACTGTCAAATGTGTGTCTCTGAGTGAAAAGTGTTGGAGGCGACCAAATTTAATTGTATCCATTCAACTAAAATATCAACATAAAGCAAACAATACAAATATAAAAAAAAATGAGCATAAAAAAAAAGATAGATAGACAAACTGAAAACAATTCGAGAAATGTTTTTTATCTCTGTGCTACGATCTCCAGAGGCAGCAGAAATTTCATTTGTAAAATGAATTTTGTTCTTTTTTTTTTATGGGCCTCTCTCTGCCACAGTTTCACAAATGTCGCCAAGCATTTTTATGTCGGTCATTAAATTATGGGCAAATGTTGTAAATTGTAAGTTTTAGATATATGTAGGTATGTATGTGTTGTTGTTACTAGGGATTGTTAAGATCTTAGGTAGTTGCAAGCCATAAAACTTAATTAGCCAGAACAACAAATTCTTCGATTTCGATAGAGAAGGGTAAGACTGCTGAAGGCTGAAGGCTGAGAGAATCTAATTATAAAAATGATATATGATATGATAGTATATTATAAATGAATTTGTATTTTATAATATTTCATATATAACAAGTAAGAAAGCTCTAGTCGGGAGTGCTCGACTAGGAAATCCCCTGAACCCTTCGAAGAACTGATATTTCAATAATTCTCCGCGACTTTCTGCTTACAAAAGAAACACACACACAGAATGCTTGAAGCAGCAGAGAGCGTTTCCATTGGTCACTTGAAGCTCAACTGCAACGAGCTCTACCTGCCGTCAGGCTAAACATTTGGGAGAGACAGTGCTTGAGTAAAAAGGGCCCTATATAAAGGGCAGCAGCTGTAGCAGTTCTTCAGTCGTCCAGGCCTGGTGGAAGTCAGCGCACTAATGGGAAGTAGAGTGTGTGATCGATCAGCTAGGCTAAGATGTAGAGGAACTACGTAGAGGAATCACGTAAAGGAAATACGTAAAGTAAATAAATAGAGGAAATACTTGGGAGAAATACTTGGAAATACGAAGAGGGAATAATTAGAAGAAGTAGACATACGAATAGTGCTAAATCGACTCTGCTCGTCGCCCTGATCAAGAATATATATAATTTGTGGGGTCTGCCACGCCTCCTTCTGCCTATTACATACATTTCCCATTTTCAATGGGTTCAGGGTATAATTACATATTATATATATATATTCAGTTTTATAGTTTCATATTCATTATACTAGAATTTACTATATATAACTAAATACTATATTTTAATTTAATTAAAACAAAAATAAATAAATAAATATATAAAAAATAAATACTAAATACTATATTTTAATTTAATTTAAAAAAAAAAAAATAAATAAAATATAAATAAATAAAAAATAAAATAAATAAATATATATATTTGGAAATTTAACGTGAAATATTTATAGTTTTCTTCTAGCGCAATTTACTAGATCTATCAGAAATATGCAATTTCTTCAGCTTGATTGAGCAGAAAATATGTTCAAAAGCTGAACATTTGCCGAAATACAATAAAAACAAATATTTCCTTATTTATTAGTATTTTGTTGTTGAGAAAATATTTGTATTAGCCGAAGGTCTCTATAGCCGGCGCTTTACTTAAGTTATTTATTCATATTAACTCTAACCTCTAAATAAATAAATAAAATTGTGCATTATTTTCATTATTGTTATTTTTAATAAATTCCAAAATAAATTCTAATTAAACAATTATATAAAAACTTTAGCTTTGGCAGCTTCGCAACGGCTAAAAGTAATTATAAATAAATTAATAAACGAGCCCATTGAAGCTCATTTGAATATCGTGTAATTATATGAAGTCTAAAAAGTTTGCTAAGCATGTAGAAATCAAATATGTTTGTCGTTTTTTTTTTTTCACAGAACCCTCCGGGGGAAGTTAGACACATCTACATATACATACATATAAGTATGTATGCTATATACTAATGCTGAATTCATTTTGCAGACAAATCCGTTTCACACATGACTGACAGCGATTTATTGATTTTTATCAGAAAAACTCTACATTAGGACGCCCTCAAGTATGCAATTAATTGATAAAGTCTCGGTCATTACTTAAATCTAGACTTACGAATATGTATATATATAAAAAAAAAACACCTCACTTTCAGCTAATGGCGAATCACAAGTCTAAGTAGCTGTTACAAATATATCTGCGTATAGATAGAGCTCGAGTCTAACTGCGACACTTAATTGAATTTCAAGATTCTTGAATGCAGGCGACACGTAATTAGTTGACCAAAAATAGCACAAAAAACAAAAAAGTTGTCATGGCAAGTCACAAGTCGAGTGTGTTATATGATATATATGTATACATATATACCATTCTATATTATAATATAACACTCTCCCGATTGAAGCTGAGCTGTCTGCTGTCTATTCGCAGCTCTTGGACTTTGGTTCGTAGAAAAATTCCATGACCAAAACAAATTTAATTAAAAATTTATAACGCGCAATAACACAACAACAACAACAACAACAACAAAATACAACAAATAATTAAATGGAATTGCGTGAACGACTCGGAAAATATCCTACAAAATATTAATTTATGAAAGATGTTCGATAATCTTTATGCAACACTTGATGCATAAATTAAATTTGCATTTCGATTTATTCAACAACTTTTATGAATCACTGCACACACATCTCAATTTTACAGGGTATATACACAATAGATTTCATATCAATTTGCATTTGACTATGCAAAGAGTCTAGCCAAATGCGAAAACAAATAGAGTAGAGCACTAAAATATTTGCTGTCTTTGAATTTCCATATGCCAAAAGCAACAACAACAACAACAACAACAGCAGCAGCAACAACTATATAATATTGATGAAGAAGAGGAAGAACTCGTCATCATTAGAGGCAGGCAGTTATTGTTACGATTTTGGATGGTCTGGCCATTTTTGGCAGACCTCTTGAGAGTTTCGGGCACACAATTCGTTCACACGACCAGTGCCGATTGCCCCGCCCACCACTGTGCAACGCCGCCCATCAATAAAATAATCGACAGGGGGAAGGGGGGTGCGTGTAGATCGCATTGCATTTGAATTGGGTTCGAACGGCGAATGGTTTAGTTATTTTCTTCATTTTTTTTTTTTTGATTGTATAAAATATGCAACAATTGGAATGGAATGGAATTTTCTGCCCCATTTGCAGTTCAGCTGATTTGCATTGGTGCGTTGTAAACAACAACGATATAAGATACAACATTTTCACTCACCCCATATACATATGTATGTACATATAGACATGTATAGATCTAGTTGTTTCCCTCACCCCCTCAGCCATGCGTCACACTAATTAACTGCTAAAGATTTTGGCATGATTTATGCGTTGCGCAGCGAGCGGACTGTCAATAGAGTCCACAATCCATCATATTCCTATATACATGTGCATAATATACATATACATATATACAAATATATATGTATATCTGTGTGTTATTCTAGAGGGAAAATCTTTCGAGTTTTTTAAGAACGTCATTTGAATGGGATATTTTAAATTGTCAAATATGTTGTACAGTGTTTTTAAGGGAAAGAAAACATTATTACTATTAAAACTCTGGGAGGAATATTTTTGTATCTTATTTGATTTTATAAGTAACACTTATTTATAAAAGTAATATTATAAACAGTTTATCGAAGTAAACAAATTTTAAGCATAAAAGCCAACAAAAACAAGAATAATAATTTTTTGTAAATATATAAATATATATATAAAAAAAAATACAAAAAATATAAAAATAATATAATATTATATACAAAAAATATATCCAATCATATGAAAAAAAAAAAAAAAATAAATATAAAAGTATATTAAAAATTAAATCATTTATCTATCTATCAAATATATAATTTTTTTTATTTTTTTTTATATATATATATTTTTTAAATTATTTTATTTTTTTTTATATATATTTTTTAAGATTTATTTTTTTATTTTCAATTTATTTTATTTTTAATTTTATTTATTTATTTATTTTTTAAATTAAAATTTTTTTTTTTATTTATTTGTTCTTTATGTTTTTTTTTAATGTTAATTTGTTTTTTATTTATTTATTTTTTTTTTTTTTTAAATTAAGTTTTTTACTGAATTATGTACTCCGTCGCAATTCAATTTGCCAGCCCATTTATAAATCATATTTTCACACCATATATTGTACATAAGTAATATCTATTTAAAGAGTATTTAATTACCGACTGACTAAAGATTTGTTTTTATATATTTTCTCATATTTTATTTTCGTCATAATTACGCAGAGTGCGTATTACACAATTTTCAGACACATTCGTATAAGCATGAGTTATTCTACACACACACACATACACATACACTCTCACACAGCTAGCTAAGTGTATATCTCTATCTCTATCTGAGTTCACTTTATTTATTTGGCTTTTATGTAAATTCACTTTGAATTGCTTTAGAAATTTTGCTAACCATAAATAAAGCTGCGTAAATTTGACATTTAGCACTTGAATGAGCCATTTTTATGGAGGGCCTTAACAAGTTGTTTATGCCCAGATGGATAACCGAGCCAAGAGAGAGAAAGAGAGAGAGAAAACGTCGAATAAATGGATTTTTAATGCTGGCACTCGAGGAAAAACTGATGTCAGAGAACCAATCTGTGTACAGGTTGTTTTGGGGTAAGTTTTAATGGCTCGATCGAATCAAAACAGAAAAACAAATATTCAAGTAATTTTATTTCTATCTCGAGATAAGTGGAGCATAAATGTTTTCCAAAACATATTTTTTTCCTATTGGATCTAGGTTTGTTAGCAAATTTATTACCATTGAAATAGCCTTCTGAGATGCAGTAAATTTAAATGGTAAATTTAATTTTAATTTAATATTTTAAAGGAATTTAAGGTTTATCTTTTAACTTTAAATATTTTCATATATTTTAGAGAAATAATTTATATTTATTTGTATATATTTATTATATTTTTATTTAATTGAATAATAAAATAGCAAAGCAAATCATATGGAAATATGATAAATTTTTTGGTGAAAATTTATCTGAAGTATTATTAAATGATATATTACAGCAAAAATATTTATATTTTGTAAATAAACTTGTCAGTTCAGTGTTTTATGCTTGTTAAGATAAAAACCTATCAAAAAGCTGAAAGTAATTTTTGTTGTGCCTTTTTATATCGAATATCCTGCAACGCCCTAAATTGTAAAGCTTCCAGAAAAAACACTCAACACCTTTCCGTTTGCAGTTTTTGTGGCTGCTATAGTTTGTGTTGGTTTTCTTTTTTTATTTCACACACACACAATAGGGGAAAAAAAAGCGAACCGACTCATTTCCAACAGCTGCAAACTACACACAACAACAGCAAAAAATCACAACGAGAAATTTTGCTTACGCCAAAAAAAGAAGACAGGAATAACAACAAAAAAACATCTAATAATTTCTAAAGATGCTGCCGGACTCTCATTGTCTGCGATATAAGATTTTTTTTTTGACTGCCAGATTTGAATACGCAGCGGCGCAGAGCAGTTGTCGCCGCAGCAGACATAAATCTTGTTTTGATTTATTTATTTGTGGATTTTCAACAACAGCAGAAGCAGCGCAGCAGCAGCGGACGTCGACAGAGCGCAGCGAAAAGGAACTGCTTCAAGTTCAATTCAAAGCTTTTGGCGCATAGTTTACAATAAAAATGCGCGCGTCGCTCTAATAATCAACGTGAAGCTACATAAGAGGAGAGGAGCTAAGAAGAAGAAGAAGAAGACGAAGCAGCATGAGAAGACAAGAGAGCAGCAGCAGCAACAGCGGCATCGACGTCAGCAGCAACAGCAGCCGAAGACAAAGAGCGGCTCAAATTTCGGCAAAGGCACGCAAAGGGCGCCCTATGCTTACGCTCTCTCTCTCTCTCGCTCTCTGGATGTCTCACACACTCAACGACGGCTGTTAGAAGCAGCGACTAAGCAGCGAACGCTTTGCTTTTTTCGGTTAGCTTGTCGTTTTTTCGTTGATGACCTTGAAAAAGCTGTATCTAAAAATCGAGTGCAATCAACTTTATAAACACTCACACTCACACACACACGCACACAAACGCAAATGCTGAGAGCCTCTGCAGCACACATGCTCATTAATATTTCCCCTACATTTCACACACACACACGCATGCAGTGCCCAGAACGTTAGGTAGCTTGAAGCCCCAATATGCCGCCATCTCTCTCACACTCTTCCGTTCTTTGCCGTTTGTAGTTGTGTGCGTGTGTGTGTGTTTGAGAGTCTGTGCATTTATTTGTGTGTGTGTTAAACCGCATATAATAATTATTCTAGATTCTGTGCTCTCTCTCTCTCTCTCTTCTTGCTGCTGCTGTTGTTGTTGTTGTTTGTGTTAGTTGTGCTTTGCTTCTTTGAAAGGTGGTCGCTCTGACGTTTTCGGTCTGGTCAGTCGCCGCTTTTTCGGAGTTTATCTTTCGCTTCAGTCTTTATTCTTTTTTTTTTTTTGCGCTTGTATGTGGTAATAATAGAGTTTAGCGGCGTTTACCCGAAAAAAAACGAAAACAACAAATTGCGCTTAAAGTTGTTTGAGGGCAGCGCTCGGGCAACAGGTAGCCAAAGCAGCAGAAGCAGCAGCCGCAGCAGCTCAACATCTGAGGCAAACTTTTGTTTGTGCAGAAAAACAGAAAAGCAAAAAAGCCGAAACTAAAAACCAAAGAACAAACAAAATCAAAATGGTCGCTAGCCATTTGAACTCTCCGAGCTTAGTGAGAATTGCGAGCTGCTCTTTTACGCAATTTAACTGTCAACTGAGCCTTCGCACAGCCATTAATATGAAGCTTGTAAGTTATATAGGAATTAGAATTTGGTGGAATTAAAGCTTTTTAGGTATGTTAGATATTTTTGTATGAGACAGCCTGAAGCAGTTAGACAAGTTAGTTTCCAATTAGAAATCTAATAGGAATTCAAAGCGAATACAAAATTCCAATAGGAACATTTCTGAAATTGTTAGCGCATTTAGAAATGTTGGAAATTCTGTTTTTAAATGAATTTTCTTTAGCAACAAATACAGAATGATACTTAAATTAACTAAATACAACTAAATCCGGGTTAAAAATATAATATAAGAATATAATATATGTATATATGTATATATTTAAATACATATTCTGATAAGAAATGCTCCAATACAGAGATTGTCTTAAATGAATATAATTAAAGCAAAATGATGATGTTTTGCTATTGCCATAACTCCATAATATTACGGCAAATAATCAGAAATTACATTAATATATATTGCTACATACATATACAACTCTGAGAGGAAGGCTCTCAACTGGCTAATGCTAATGTCTTAGCTGTTTATTTATATGGCATTAAATCGGCATTCCTTCGATTTGATGCTTGCATTAGCTCACTCACAGCTTCAAGCCGAGTGCGTGCCATAAACATTTTTGAATGCCAGTTAACAAAAGAACCTATGACATCAACATTATTTCAGCCCAAAAAAAAAAAAAAAAATAAAATAAAATAAATAAATAATAATAATAATGTATATATGTATGTAAATACTTAACATACACATACATTCATTGGAGCCACCCTTTAGAGCTCTGTTACTATCTATATGTAAGATGTATTTAAAATTTACATTACCGAAAAACAATATATTTACATTTGTATGTATCTCAATATTCATATCAAGTATATTGTAATTTTTTGTTTTAATTAGTTTACAGTGAGTTCTATGCATTAAATTAAAACGCAATATATATTTCAAGTTATATAATTTAATAGCTTTTCTCACGTTCATAAACAAAACAGACTAAAAGTCAAGTTTAAGCCCTGCTTAGAGCACGACTTGTTAGCCATTTGACTGATGTGGATTATTTAATTCAGCCGAAAAGAGATGAGCAAATCTTTGTTGTTGTTGTTGTTGTTGCTGTAGCTATTACTCGAGTCTGACTCTGGCCAACTTTGACTTGAGATTTTTAATGGAGATAATTGTAGTGAGCCACACACAAAATACAAACGTCAGTCGGTAGCAATACTTAAGTAAATAAGGCTAATTCAAAAGGGGCAATAAATAATTAATAATAAACGAATAGTTTATACTCTGTACAGAAATTTATTAATTTATTTATTTAGAAGTTAGAGTAATATAAAATATATATAAAAATTATACTACATTTTTTTATTAATTTTTTTTATGAATTTTTTTAATTTTTTAAATTTTTAAATTTAAAAAAATTTTTTTTTTAAATATTTTGTATAACAATTATTATTGTTAATTTTTAAAAATTTTTTAATGATTTTTTTATTATTATTTTTTTTTTTATTAATATTTTGTATAACAATTATTATTGTTCATTTATATGCTAAAAAATCCCCTAAGAATTTATGCTCCCACCTAACTCCTATGATTCTTGTTGAGGGTATTTAGTGAAAATCTGAATCATAGTTTTCCTAAAACTTTTCCTCAAATGAGCTGAAACATTTGTCTCGCATTTGCGGCGTGTCCGAAATGTCAGTTTTGTTTTTTGTGAAAATTTAGGATAAACACAGACGTCAATTAGTTAATATGCTTTTAAAGGCACATCACAAATATACATACATATATAAATGTACACGTATTTCTATATATTATATATGGCTGAGCACATGACATTAAAATCAGGGCGTACAGTACGGCTCGACAAAAAATGCGGTAAGCGCTTGCAATTTGATTTTTTAGCTAAAAAAAAAAAGTGTATCAAATCAAATTCGTATGAAGCAGCATGTAGAGTATATACACATACATACACACACACATGTGTGTATACCTACATATACATATTTATATATGGCATACATAATATTAAAAGAAATCGCACCCAAAAAACCAAATTGGCATAAACTACGCCGAAAATAAATTGAAATCTAAAAATGAATTTCAAATGCGGCAAACCCCAAAAAAACGCAAAGCAAAACAAAACAAACATCAAGCTGAGTGTTTGCGTGTGGGTGTGCGAGAATGTATGTGTGAGTGTGTGTGTGTGTGTGTGTGTGCTGAAGGAAATAGTGTAGTTAAGCCGACAAATGACAATCGCAGTTCTTGACATTTGTTGATACGTAAATGTGCCGAGTGAAATGTAAGCAAAACGGAATGCAACGAATTTTTTGTTGTTGTTCTTGTTTTTTGTATAGAAACTCGGTTTCAAGATTAAAATAGAAAACAGGAATGTGCAAGACAGAGAAAGAGTGATAGAGATAGTCACAACCCGATTTGTGAGTGAACTATGCATCTATGTGTTTGTAGATTCTTAAACCATGCTCAAAATATATACAGAAATGCATATGTATACAAAATGTTTTTGTTTTGTTTAAAAATAGCATGTGAAGAGCTCTCCAAATATAGATATTATCTCTAGTTAACAATAAATGTTATTATTAACTGAATACTGATATTTTTATAACTACTATTTGTAGTCATTTATTTATAACTCTTAATTTTAGAAAGGCTATTCAGGAATATGCAAAATTCATTGAAAATTCATAAAAAATTCATTGAAAATGTTACAGATGTATTTATTGCAATATTAGTGTTGGTCAATCACTTATAGATCTATTACTATTTTGTTAACACATCTGTAAAAGATACATAATATATTTTACGTTTCATCCAAACATAGATATTATGATAATGAGGCAATTCATTAGTCTGTGTTCACAAAAATAGTAGTGTTGACATCTAACATAAATACTACTATTTGCGTGCATGATATATTTCTTGCTTTATCCAAAGATAGATATTATCTCTTGTTAACTATTACGATAAATATTATTATAATGAATGTGCTCTGTTGCCGCTGCATGTTAACTGATAACTGATATTATTGCTGATACTATTTGTTTTTATATAGCTAAGATGCTCAGAGATTAAAAAAAAAATAACAAACGATAAAACTATATTTTTTGACAGCCACAGTATGTTAGTGTTCATGAAAATAGTAGTATATTGTAAGAAAATAGTAGTATGTAGTAGTATGAAAAAAGTATGTAGTAGTATGAAAAAAGGAGTATATAGTCGTAAAATAGTAGTATGTAGTAGTAGTTAAAATAGTAGTATGTAGTAGTAGTAGTAGTAGTTAAAATAGTAGTATGTAGTATGTAGTAGTAGTAGTTAAAATAGTAGTATGTAAAATAGTAGTATGTAGTAGTAGTAGTAGTAGTTAAAATAGTAGTATGTAAAATAGTAGTATGTAGTAGTACTAGTAGTAGTTAAAATAGTAGTATGTAGTAGTAGTAGTAGTAGTTAAAATAGTAGTATGTAGAAGTAGTAGTAGTAGTTAAAATAGTAGTATGTAGTAGTAGTAGTAATAGTTAAAATAGTAGTATGTAGTAGTAGTAGTAGTAGTTAAAATAGTAGTATGTAGTAGTAGTAGTAATAGTTAAAATAGTAGTATGTAGTAGTAGTAGTAGAAGTTAAAATAGTAGTATGTAGTAGTAGGAAAATAGTACTATGTAGTCATATAAAAATAGTAGTATGTAGTAGTATGAAAATAGTAGTATAGTACTATCTGAAATGTCGATATAGTAGTACTATTTCCATGATCGCAGCTGTAGAAGACGAATTAATTTATTTGATGCATTATTATACGATCTTCCACACAAACAAAAACAATCAACAAATAAAAACATTATCAATAATATACGAAATGCAGTAGAAATAATAAGTTTTAAGTTTAAGTTGAATTATTCATAGAAATGTAAAAAAAATCGTTTTACTTTTTCAACTTTTAGCTCATAATATATTTTATACTTTTTCCTAATTAAAAAATGCAGTTAAACCCTAAATGCAACATATAAGTAAAAATAAAAACAATTTATAGAAATTTGCAGCAATTTGTTTTTTTTTTTCTCTCTCTCAACTCTGTTTAATGCTGCATAGCAATCGATCATTATCATTAAACCGATATGAATTCGTCTCCCCTTTTTGTTTCTTTTTTCTTTTTTTTTTATAGACCCAATATCGGTATCCACTGAGCTGCGCACTGGAACAATTTGAGACATTTCAAAAATTATTTAACTACTATTTAAATGGCAGTCATGAGCGGGGCTGAGAGGCCTTCAATCCATTTACGAAGAACTTCAAAAAGAAATTAAAATTATAGCAAAACTCATGAAGCATACGAGCAAAAAAAAAAATGAGAAATAAAAACAAAAGGCAGCCCAAAACCTGTTTTTTAGCTGGAAAACAGCAACAAAAATGTTAACGAAGAAACAGAAATTGGTATGATATTGTACGTAAGCAGTAATTGAAGTTAACGTAATTATAAACGTGGCCAGCAGCAAGAACTTGCAAAAAAAATTAAATAGAGCTCCTTATTTTCTTTTTTAAGTACGAATATTAAATACACTTAAATGATGCGAAACAATGTAAGAGATAAATAATATGCTCGTTTGGCATATCTAATAATTGAGAAGAAACAAAGATGAGATAAAGATATTTTAGTAGATTAAATAGTTTTGCCAAGGTGTTTAGGCAATAATAAATAAATGAATAAAAAATAAAAAATAATAAAAAAGATATATATTTAAAAATATTAACTTCATATATTTTTAAATATATATTTTATTATTATTTTTTATTAATTAATTAATTTATTTTTATTCATTTATATATTTATAGGTTATATATAAATGAATAAAAATGAAATAAATAAATGAATAAAAAATAATAAAAAATATATATATATATTTAAAAATATATTTATGTTATATATAAATGAATAAAAATAAAATAAATAAATGAATAAAAAATAATAAAAAAATATATATGTATTTATAAGTTATATATAAATAAATAATGATTAAATGAATAAAAAATATATATACTTAAAAATATATGAAGTTAATATATTTGAATATAATTGTTTATTATTTTTTATTTTTTATTCATTTATTTATTTTTGCCTAAGCACATACGCTATTTTATAATTATAATTACAAGCTCTACGATATTGATTATTGATTATTAAATAACAACTAAATGAAATATAAAAATAAAATGATAAAATCCAAATAATTATAAATCTTATTATAATTTTCTATAAATATCTAATAATATTAAGTATTTTATTTTTAATTTTTATTATTATCTATTAAATGTATCTATTAAATTAAATTTATATATTATGGAATTCATTAGTATGTAGACTATAAAAAGCTATTATAAAAACCACTCATATTTAAGCTCATTTTGGTTTTTAGAATTCATTTTGCGCCAGACAACTGTAACTGAAAGCCCGAAACATTCCTCGGGGGGGACTACGCTTATTTTCGCAATTAACATGGACAAATATTTGCTTTTTGAGCGAGTAAAATGAAATCTTATTCATTTGCGGCTCACATCAAATTGTGCAACATTTTATGCTTTGGGTGCCAAGTCAAGCGCAAGTGGAGCACAAGTTGCTTTTCTCGAGTTGTAAGACGAAAAACGTGCGCTTTATGTTTTTCCTCAAAACCAGAAAAATGAGAAAACGAAAATGAATAACGAAAAAAAAAAAAAAAATAATAATAATGAAATAAAACGACATTCAAGGTTTTGAGGACATTGACGTAAAGTTCAATGAGTGAGTGAGTGAGTAAGGAAGGAGAGATAGTAAGTGTGTGAGAGAGAGAGAGAGAGAAGTTGAGGCGACAACAACAAGTTTTTATTGGATGCAGGCAATGCATATAGAGATACAGATACATATATTTATAATTTATTTTATTTACAACTGTTTAAATGCATATCAAACAAGTGAGTAATTCAAGGGAAAGAAAACTATATAAATAAATATAATTTTATATTTATGAACTATAAACTGTTGTTTTGGTACAACAAAAGTTTTTTGTTTTTCACATTGTTTTCATTTTTTTTTCACTTTTTCATTTATTTTTATTAAATTAAAATAAAATTTTTTTTTTATTAATTAATTTTTTAATTTTAAAATTTTTAATGGATTTTTTTTTTTTAATTATGAATAGAATATAATAAAATATTCAGCTTTAAAAACTTGTTTTCTGTTTAGTTCTTCAAATAATAAAGTAAAATCTCTATTTATTTGTTATTGTTATTTATTACATTTACAACTCAGAGAACATCAGGAAAGTGGAATTATTATATTAATGAATGTAGAACAATTGAATTTTTATATTAAAAAAAAAAAAAAAACAATAAAACTTCAAAATAATTTACGTTTTATTTTTGATTTATTTTTATTATATTAAAGCAATATTTAATTTAATTTAATTTTAATTTCTCAGATTTAAAAAAATAAATAAATAATAATAATTAAAATAAATAAGTAAACATATTTAATTTTCCGTTTACAAATATATGTATATTATTAAATTCAAATTTAAAAACAATTTAAATATCCTCTAGTTTGAGTCTCTCAAGTGAATTGATTAATAGTTATTTGTACAATATATTCTTTTATTTCAAAACAATATTTAATTAGTCTTAAATTAAATTACGCAGCAAATCACTGCAACAGTTTGCTATAAAACATATACAAAAATATTTAAATTTGTTATTTACTTCTTTGCATTTTGTTTCATTTCATTTTTCTTTTCCTTCTAAATTTTTCGCTATATTATGACGTAGTTTGTCTTCAAAAATAAAAACATTTTAGCACGCACACTGTATGAATTCTCTGCAAAACTCTCCTTATATAGCTCTCCCTTTCCCACTCCATGCCCCTTGCCCAGTCTCCCTCTCCCTCTCTCTCTCTCTCGCTGTCTATGCGTGATTGTCTTATCAGCAAGCAACGTTTACGCTCCCTCTCTTTCACGGTGTGCTTGCCTACGCGCTCTCTCCCTCTCTCTCTCTCTCTCTCTCTCCATCGCCCTATCTCTTTCTCTTTCTGTCTTTTGTAGTTTCAAAACAAAGTCCATTTGTTATTGTTGGTCAATTTTTTTTCAACGTACAGTAGAGACAACATTTAAAATGCTATTATCTAATCGCTGCTGCGCCTCAGCTTGTGTGTGTGTGTGCGTGTGTGTGTGTGTGAGTGAGAGAGAGTGAGTGCGCACTTGCCTTGGCGATAAGCCTAAGCGCAGTGTTTAGTTATTTTTATTAAATTATGAACAGAGGCAATTAAGTTGAGGGCCCGAAAATAAAAAATTTAATATACATACATACATTGTTATGCATATACATACGCACATACATTAAAAACTGACGAACAAACTATTTATAAAGAAATTTTTTGTGTGTGGCTCAAAACTGGTTTAACCTGTTCGCAAATGCTGTGGGCCAAAACGAAGAGGAAAAAAAATAAAAAAAAAAAACAACACCATCTAACAATAAACTAATTAAATCAAATCAAAATACGTCGCAAAAGTGCGCACAGAGAGAGAGAGAGAGAGAGAGAGCGAGCGAGCAAGAGAGAGAGATTGCGAGAGGAGAGGCATATAAAAATAGCTCAAGAAACTGTTCATTGAAAATTATAAATAAAATGTTTAAAAATGTTTTAAATATATATACATATAGATGATTGCATATATGTATAAAAAAAAGAAACATTTACATATAAACATTTCAATATCATATGCAAAATGTGCGAGATAACAAAGCAAATTGGCCGACACGCTCGTGTGTGATATGGGCCGCTTTTGTTTTGTATTTGTATCTGTTAGATACTTGCCGTGTATCTGTAAGATACACGCACTCGTGAGCACTCTGAGCATTCTACATATCCACAAAGCCAACTTCAATAGGTCAGTTTGTCAATTTGGCAATTTGGCAATTTGTCCACTTTGGTTAGTTTAGTTTAGAGCTTTGCGTTTCGCTGTGTGTTTGTCTTGTAGATCCGTTAAGGCCGTCTTAATGCCCAAGTTTGTTTGCTGCTGCATTAGCTGCGTAGAGGTATTACGACTGAACTCGCTTTGTGATTATGTAATATCAATATAGAAGTGTTATACACTGAATGAAAATGTTGCTAGTTCTCCAGCAGAGACCATGCAATGAATATTTGAAATGATTTTTATAGCAACAACTAGAGATATAAGTAAATTAATCATATGTAATTCATATATTATGTGTATTTTATATGTTTTACATATTATATAAATTGTTTACTACAATTTCATATAAAGAAATTCATATAGTTAACAATTAAAAACATATCTAAAAATCAAACTGCATTGAGATTAGATTTATTTTATCTACAATGCATTAATTTATTTATGAATAGTTTTTATAGAGTTTCATTCATTCCAATACCATTCTCAACTCCACTTTTTCGCTCAGTGTACACTTTTTGCCATACTACTCAATCTTATGCACCGCAATCGCTTGCCGACTTTCTGATAAGCGCCCTGCCCTGCAAATGTCTGATAAACGACTTCGACTAACTGAAGCAAATGCAATCAACAATTGGAAAACACAAATAGACTACGACGACAACGATTGTCTGTCTGACTGTCTAATACGTGTCTAATAGACGATGATACACACACACACCCACACACACTCAATGATGATTATTTTCAAATATATTAAATAAGATATATTGAGAAAAAAAAATAATAAAACATATTAATTAAAATAAGAATCTAGTATAATTAATTATTGCATAAAAATCTAGAGATTTGTTTTATTATTTTATTTTTTATATAAAAAAAGTTGCTAAAAAATATCCCTGTTCTTTTGTAAATATTTTAAATATCCACATTTATAGGATTACATTAAATATACATATATAGATATTTTATTTACCTTTTATTTTCCCAATTGTTGCAACTCCAAGAGCTCAATTAATATTTAAATGCGTTGTAATCCAAGTTTCTTATCTGAAGTTTGTTTAACTGCATTTTAAGGATCTTATTTATAATTCATATGCATTTTATTTGTAATTAATTTATATAATTATTTAATTAATTTGTTGCACATTTATTTGCACTTGATTCACGGCACTAGGCAACACTGGCCTAACAATTTATATATATATATATATGGTTGATTGTAAATTTATGTTGTTATTGTTGTTGTATACAATTTGCAAAGTGAAACCGTTGCGTGTATATATATACTTATGTAGATTTATATGTATGTACTACTCTATGTGTTGCTATAAATTTGCTTTCTATTGATTTAATTTCAAGGCGAACTCGATATATTTTTGTTTTTATTTTGTTTTGTTATATTTTCAACTTGTGAGAATTTATATATTTATATAGTATAGATATATAGTATTTATGGATTTCTTCTAGAAAATTATATAGTACTTGTCGTATAAGTCAGATCTACAGAGATTAAAGTGTGGACAAAGACCAAAAAAAAGAAAAAACAAAAACAAAAACAAAAAGTGAAGAGACTATTAGTAAAAGAAAAACTTTAACTTCATAATATTAAGAGTGAGAAAGGGGAACGCTGGTACGGGGGTACGGATGGCGTACAACAAGGCGAGAGTGCGAAACGCAATGGAACCGAAACAAAATATAAATAAAGATACGCGCAGGCGGCAACGACAGCGGCTGTGGCTGCGGTAGCGACAGCGACGTACGAAGACGGACCACAAAACGAGTGACGGCAATTGGATTATGAAACGCGGCCGACGCGGCAAAGCGACATAAGAGAGCGCGGCGACACACACACACACAGAGAGAGAGAGAGAGCGAGAGTGTTGATGAGAGAACCCGCGCGCGCTCTGAGACGAGCTGGCAATGAAACGCGACACAAAAATTCCGTAACCAAGTTGAAAAATTGTTGTAAAAAGCAAATAGGCACACGAATTAAATACGTTTTCCAGTTAGCTTCCTAAAACATATATATTCTAATACAATAAATGTGGGTTTTATTGTGAATAATTTGCATTGCAAAGACTCCAAAACACACGCACACCAACAATCACGCAGGCACAGACGCACACACGCTCACAATTGAATGCACGCACTTTGCATCTTTTGATTTTTTTTGTTGGGCTGCGCCAAGTGATTTGCTTTTTGCGCACTTTTTTATAGATTTTCAAAACTGTAGATCAAACAGCCCAATATATTCACAATTGTTTGGCTAGTTAGATGTGAATTAGATATTTGCAATTTAGGCTGGGGAAACACGCACGACACACGACCGAAAGACACGTCGACAGTGGGGACAGCAGAGGCTGGCACTTTTTTTTTTTTTTTTTGTTGACTGCCTTGCGTGGGTCCAGCCAAACAACCTTACCAAACGAAATACAAACTCGAACTGAAACACGACGCAGACATACACCAGCTGTGTGTTTGCGCTGTCTTTCAGTTCATTTTGCTTACGCTCTCAATCGCTCGCTCCACTCACTCTCTTTCTCAATCCCACTCTCTCTCTCTCTTTCTGTGTGCCGCGCTCTGGCTCTTTGTGTCAAGTGTCGTGCGAGCGCTAAAGTTTTTATTGCCTGTTGGCAATGCTCAACAATGGCTGCGCATAGTGCGCCTCTGCTTACACCAGGGCATGACTACCTCACAATTAAAACGAGATGCAACAACTGCTGCTGCTCTGTGCCGTTTTACAGCTAGTGCTGCGCTCTTCCGCTCTCTGGAGGCTACTGCCGGCATTTTCATTTTGCGTGGTGGCCCCACAATTAGCGTATCTCTCACAGATACGCGGCGCTTAACGACAGCCAACGAAAACGACGACGACGGCGGCTACGTCAAGAACGGTAAGCAAAAACAAAAACAACTATTGCTGTTGAGCGTTTTGTTTTTGTTGTGTTTTTGCAAAAATTTAATGGCGGCTTTTGAAAAAAAAAATATATATACAAATATATAATTTTTCTTAAAAAAAAAAATATCTTTTAAGACAACAAAAATATAAAAAATAAGCTAAATATATGACATGATAATATTTCATAATTATAATGCACTATAAAATGCAGCATGAATTTCCAAAAAACTTTCCGTCAACAAAAATAATAAACCGTTGATCATCTCACACGTCACAAACAAAAAGAGATTACAAAAAAAAAAATTTCACCAGCAAAACACACGGCAAATGCAACAAAAACAAATTTTGATGACGAAACACATGTTGTGTTTGTGATGAGTGCACAAACACAAACACAAACACACATCAGTAAGTCCAAAGAGAGAGCGCAGAGCGCTCGCTACTGCAATTGCTACTCTCGCTCTCTTTCTCTGTCTCCCTCTTAGTGCTTCGGCAAGTCGTGCTCATTTGCAGCTTTGTCGCGCTCCGCAACGACAAAAAAATGTAAGCACAAAAATAAACAAAATGGAAAAGCTCTCAACGCCATCGTCGTCGTCGTTGTCGTTGTCGTCGTCACTGTCGCCTTCAATTTCAATAGCACTCAGTGTGTTCCTATACACGCACAAACACAAGATACGTATAGGTACATATGTATACAAATTTGTATATATAGCTAGGCATATGCATATACATATACATACATAGTTTTATTGGCAGCTATTTTGCAGCTTTTTATGGCAATTTTTTAAGCAACGCGCTATCAAAAATATTTTTTTTTTTTTTTATGTTTTCATCTGAAAATAGAAAATTTTGAATACTTTTACTGGCCGTAGGTTCGCATTCCTGATAAGAAAAGTTGTGCATGTTTGAGCTCTTTTGAATGATATGCAAAGCTTCCCTAACACTTAAATATCTACTTGAAAAGCTTAATAATTGCTTGACAATTAACGAAATTTTCAATTGCAGACTCTTGTCAATTGATAAGAAATATCGCGAGTTCAGCATAAAAGAGTTTTTCGTTTATGGTCAGAGATATGATAAGCAATCTTTCAAATGGGTCAACTCAAGATTTAAGTTTTCAATATAAAGTAATTATTGTATGAAAATTAAATTAAATTAAAGTAAATGAAAAGGTAAGGATAAAAATAAAAAATTAAGTACATTTACATATACTATAGTAAATATATAACTTAATTTTTAAATTACCTTAACTTAACGTAATATATCTTAAAATTATCAGAATGTAATAAATATATATACATATGTATATAAGGTATATAATAAATATATGTATATGACAATGATTCATTCATTTATTTGTACACATATACATACATATTATATTCGTAAAAAAAATAAAATAAAGTATAATAAAAAGTTTTCGAAGCATATAATGCGGATATTTATAGAAAAAAAACATTTTTTTCAATGACAGCATAGTGATTAAATTAAAAAAAAAATAAATAAAATAAATAAATAAATGTATTGCTAAAAATATATATTTAATAAGATGATATTAATATTAATTACAACTATTAAATTAATATAAAATAAAATAAATAAAATATTATAGAATATAAAGTTTTCGAAGCATATCTGAATGCGGATATTTATAGAAAAAACATTTCTTCAATAACAGCAAAAGTAATTTAATTAAAAAAAAAATAAATAAAAATAAAATAAATAAATAAATGAATAAATGTATTGCTAAAAAATATATTTAATAAGATGGCTAGAATATTCATTACAACTATACAATATATTTAACAAAAATATTTTTCTTTATTTATTTGTTGTTCATCAAATTTATTTTTATTGGAAAATGAATTTAATTTTAGTAAAAATTACTCTAAAAATATAAATAAATAACATATATACATATGTATAACAAAAATAAATACCAAAATTAAATTAAATAAATTTTACAAATTTTTTGCAATAATAAATGTTAATTTTTATGTATTTATACTTCATATTATACACAAAAGGCTTAAAGCATATTCCTCTTCAGATGACGTCATCGCGATAGAGTTATTTGCCAAGGCCAATAGAACGAATTCAATTTTCTTACCACTCAATTTGCAGTTGGGATTTTTTTCTTTATTATTTTAATGGTTTTTTTTTCGGTTCTGTCGACACTAGATTTTGGTTAAGATTCTTTTTAGCCAGCCTTAATTATGCATGACAAATGCAGTTAAGCTGCTGATTGTATGCACATAATTACCACAGACCAACAACAACAACTACAACAACAACAACAACTAAAACACTTACCAAAAACTGCCAACAACAAAGAAAAGCCAAATGGCAAATGTGCTACTTTAATTGCTGACAGTTTGAAAAACTTTATGCTCGCCCAACGAAATGACAAAGCGAGCATATTGGTACGCAGTAAATTATATATGAAGTTGGAGACTTGAAATATGGAAAGAAGCTGCGACTGGCACTTTAATAATATATAATGTAGTTAAATTATATATATATATATATATATATATATATATATATATATATATATTTATATATATATATATATATATCTATATATGCTCATGTGGACAAGCATTATGCAGTCGGTTCTTTATTGATGTTTCACTTTAGTATCATTTTCTTTTTCGTTTCGTTCTTTTATATATGTATAAATATATATACATATTTTTATACATATATAAATACATATATATATTTCGTTTTTTTTTTTACTTCATTTTTTGTTTGCTAATATTACAAACAATTAGAAGCAAAATGACGAGAGACAATGCTTAAATGAGAGAAGAAAAACGAATTTGATGAGCAACGAGAAAAACGCAACTGTTGCCAACAGCAACACAATTTCCCAAAGTTTTCGCTGGAAAACTGTTTGTTGGCATTGAAGACCTTAGCCATTTGCTGCTAGATGAACTAAGCGTAAAGTAATAAAGCACTAGCAGATACCCTAGAATTGTTTAATATAAATGAACAATTAATTAATTAATTATTGTTGCTTTGTTTATAGTTATTAAAAATATTTAAATTTAAATTAATAAATTAGCAAAGTTTTGAATTTAATATTCTTTTAGTTTGTAATATAATTATTTAATAAAACTTAAATATTAATAAATAATTTTTAAAAAATAATAAATAATTAAAAAAAAAAAATAAATATTTTTTTAAATTATAATTTTTTTTAAATATTTAAAATTATTATTTTTTAATTATTTTTTTATTATTTATTATTATTATTTATTTCCTATTATTTTTTAAAATTATTTATTATTTTACTTTTATAAAATTATTTATTATTTAAAAGAAAAAATCATTATAAATTAATGATGCTTTTATATAACAAAAATGTTGTCTTCTATGATATATGTATATATTTTTTTATGTATTTATAAAACATATTTAATAAATTTATTAAAGCCATTGAATAAGTTTAGTCTTACACACCTTATACTATTCCAAAATTTAAGCAGAATATTAATTTTATTTGGATTCTTTTTAGCTATATAATTATTCTCTTTAGCCATACGCTCTACAGGGCATATCAGCTCGCCAAAGAAGCCCTCCAAGCCCAGCAAAAAAAGAAAAAAACAAAAAATAAGAAAAACCAGTAGTTCCCAACGTGATGTGTTAGTTTATGAGCGCTTCTGTGGACCCCCCGCCAAAGCCCACGGCTAGACAAAAATCAAAATCAATGTCTGTTCCACACACACACACACAAAGTAGCTGAAAAAGCAACGTGTGCTACAGGTAAAAAATAGAAAAAGAAGAAGAAGAAGAAACAACAAAAACGAAATCAAATCGCTTCGCAAAGTTGGAGCGAAAATGAGTTTTGGCCAAAGAATTGCCTTGAGTTGTTTTTACGAAAAGAAAAAGCAGAGAAAAAATTGAGAATGAAGGTTTAAGGTTTTTTTTTTGAGTTTGCCAAGAAAAGGGTACTGCCAAAATAAATATAGTGAATAGAGTTGCGGACAAGAAGAAGAATCGATTTAATGTTTGAGTTATGCCTTGCTAAAAACTAACAAAAACTCCTATTGACATTTGAAAAATGAAAATATGAGCTGCAATTGGAGTTTGTATTAAATCTAATAAGACTTGAATATAAAGGCCTATAAAAAATATGTATTGTAAACCAAACTGATAAATATGTAGTATGTATATTATATTTAGTAATAGTAAATATTTAACATTATATTTATGATTTTATTCATATTAAAATTTTATTAAGTGCATAACTATAAAATATAAAATTAATATATATTATATATATAAAAAAAAAATAATAATAATAAATAAAAATAAATAAATAAAATAAACAAAAAATAAATAAAATAATTAAAAAAAGAATATAGAATTGAAAGCATTTAAATTTCAATTTAAATGTATAAATCAAAAATAATAATGTTTAATATAAATCTATAAATTAACTCAAGTAATATTAGATTATTAAAGACTAATTTATTATAATCTTATTAACATTATATTTATGATTTTATTTATACATATTAAAATTTTTGTTGCATTCACTACTATAAAAAAAATAAAAATAAAATTTATAAATAAATAAAAAAAATAAATTAAAAAAAAAAAAAAATAGAATAGAAAGCATTTATATTTCAATTTAAATTTATAAATAAAAAATTATTTTGTTTATTAAAAATATAAAAATTAACTCAAGTATTTTTAAAGACTAATTTGTTATAATTTAATAACCACTATATTTATGATTTTATTCGTATTCAATTTTTGTTAACTAAAAAAAAATAAAATAGTTAAATAAAAAAAATTACAATAAAAAGCAATTCAATTTCAATTTAAAATAAAAAAATATTTATTTAAAAAATAAAAAAAAGTTTCTTTATTATAAATCTATAAATTAACTCCATTACTTTAAATATTAAAGTCTATTATATTAAGGACTAATTTATTATAATCTAATAATAAAATAGTTTATATATATGTTAAATTAGATTAATATTGTTCTGCATCATTTAATATAAAACTAAACTAAATGAAAAATTATTACTTTATGTATTTAGCAATTACTAAAATATTTTCCTTCAATTAACTTTTAAAACTAAAACTGAGTTTGAGCTTGAATTCATTAAAAATCATTTGTAATTTAATTCATCATTTCATTTAATTATTATGCCATATGTTAACTGTGATTTCGCTTTGCCAAAACGAAAAGAAACCCGTAACAAAACACCTGGCAATAGCTGGCATTATTAAGCCCACCGTCTAATCATTTTGTTGGCCAACTTCTGGACTTCTTTATTCATTCGACCTTACCGTATCTATGCGCCGTTTTTTTTTTTTTTCTTTTTCTTTTTTGAGAACTACTTGGTGACTGTACATTTTTTTTTCCTTTGCTACGCTTTGTTAGCAATTTATTTATGGGATTTTTTCTTCTCTTATTTCTTTTATTTATTTTTATTTTTTTGTTGAAAACTATTCAACTTTTTGGGGTTTCTTGTTGAAGACCTTAAAGACATATTGTTGTTATTGTTGTTGTTGTTGTATTTTGTATTTTTGCTTTGCGTTTTGTGTTTTAAGTTGTGCTGCAAAAATTGCTGATTAAATAATTTTTATGCGATGGCATAGCGCATAAATCACTAACAAAATATTTAATGAATCTTATTTGATAGTTTTGTTAAAGAGTGAGATATTCATGTTTATTATAATACGCCTTCTCGGATAGACGGTATTGTTGTTTTTACATAATTAAGCGTATTTACTTTCCCTTTTAGCTACTTGTATTTAGCTAATCGATAAAAATCGAAATAATTTTTTCGAATAATCATTTCTTTTTTAAAATTTGAATTAATTTTATTTTTGTATTCTTTTTGTCCACTATTAAATATACAAAGCTTTATTTTGATTTCATGTTAAAATCAAAATATAAGAGGAGAAAAGAACATAGATCTTTAAAAGTTTAAGTATTACGTATTATTATTAGGTATTTTATATTGATAGATCTGAAACAATTTTACTTTTAACCCCGATCAAAAATAATCTTTTAACTACATTTCAATTTTCGCTTCAGATAGAATTTTTTTTTCGATCTCTTTGCCTGCGCGTGTTTTAAATATTATTTGATATAATTTTTTCCCCATGTCTATTATCATAAAATATTTACTTAATTTGCTATTTGCTCAAGTTGAAGCGCAGACTTGTTGCTTTTTCCCTCACGGGAATAAAAAGCATTTGTTGCTTTCAAATTCATAAATGTTTATTTAATATTGTGTGCAGTGCCATACATTTATTTGCTGCTTGCGCTTTGGGTTTTCTTTCACTTTTTTTTTTTTTTTTTTTTTGTTTATTTAATTCACGAAAGTGAAATGAGCATATTCGTTTTAAACCATATCGACCGTGGGCAAGAAATTCATTTTTCTGTATATTAATTTGCAGAAAAATAATAAATATAATAATATATATCTACTAATTGAAAATTATGAAATCCGAAAATGGATCTAATGAAGTTCGTGTCGTGAATGAGTACTCTGCAGTCGGTACTGCCTGTATATTTTTTTTCCTTGTTTGTTCTGGCTTGAGCTTTAGCATATTTATTTTATTTTATTATTATTGTATTCAATTTTTTTTTTTTTTTTTCAATTTATTTTATTTTATGCTGATGCCACAATTCGACAGGTGTTGCAACCATGGACAGTGGAAGTAGCGACGTCAAAGCTGATTTCGACGCTGAAGCTAAAGTTTAATTTGATTTTTTGTTTTGATTGCTTTTCGCTTGATTTTGTATAATTTTCAAGCTTCTATTGCATTTCCCTTAAGACCTATAAATTGCAATTTTTTATAATTAACAAATATTTATTTCAATAAAGTTTCAAAAAGTTCAACATCTTTATATATTTTAGTTGGGATAAATTTAAAATATAAATTGAAAAATTCTATAGGCATAAATGTATGCAAAGTGGATTAAAAAATTGAATGAGAATCCTAAACATAAAAATATAATTGTTTTTATACACAAATATTCAATAAAAAATACATAAATAATAATTCAATAAAAAATAAATATTCACTCAATATATTTTTAATTAGTTTTTTTTTTTTTTTTGTTATTTATTTATTTATTTATATATATTTTTTTTCATTTATTGATTTTGAGGACTATTAAGTTTACTCTCTTTAATTTAGTGCATTGTCGTTATTTTATTTAAGAAATTAGTATTTAAATTATTATTATTTTCACAAGTTTTGTTTTTTCGTTATTTTTTATTCATTTTGAAGACTAGCAAATTTATAAATTAATTAAAATTAAAAGTTTACTCTCTACCTTATTATATATAAATATATTTATATTTTTTGCAACATTTTAAATTTACATATTAATATTTTTTTACCATACTTATGTTTTTCCTATAATAATTTTTTATAAAAATATATTTTAATCAATTTTCAATATTTTTTGCAGAGTATTTCTGAGTCATTCACATTAGCTGCAATTAAAGTTATTAGCTCTGTCTAGGTCTATCTATGGATTCCGGAAGTTGTTCTTGCCCCTTTCCCACTCTGCCACGCCCCTACACACGCCCCTCTTTGCCAATTAGACAGCAAATTTGTGGTCGCCAAAATACGAAGAAGAAGCAGAAGAGGCAAAACACAAGTAGCTGGCAACAAGCAACACACGAGCAGCGACACGTGCTTACAACGAAGCTGGCCAGGTGGGGCAGCCGATGCATGTGCAAGGCAAGCGACAGGTGAGAGGTGAGGAGGGGGGCGGGAGTGCAGTCAATGTTGTAAGCCAGTGTGAAAATGGAATGTGCAGGCAGAGGCAGAGGCAAAGGCAAATTGTGTTGTTGTTGTTGTTTTTTGTCAGCGCTTATGGAATTTTTTATGAATGATGCAGCAGCAACACCGACAACAACAACAACAACAACAACAACAACAATAGCAATGTTTTTTTTTGGCGTTGATGAAGTGCTGAAAAGCAACAGCAATTGTTGCTCTTGCTTAACGCTGCATTTGTTTATGAATTAATAAAATTTTAATTATGTTGCACAAATAATTGCGCACTTGTGCAGAATAACATGACAGCCAAAAGCAACAATAAACAACAACAACAACTAGCTACAACAACAATAACTGTAAATGCTAATGGGCAACCAAAGTGCAATTTGAATAATTGATCGCATGCACATTTTTATACATTTTAATTAAAAATTTCCTGACAGCATAAAATGCACAAATAAATAACTAGCAAAAATAATAATGAACAGCTGCTGGTTGAAACAAACATATTGCAGAAAAACATGCACAATTGCCGCAAGGCTCAACAAAAAAAAAAAAAAATAATAATCTTGAATATTGCATTAATCACAAAAATGTCACAAATACGAGTTCTGATTGGACTGAGCACAAATCAAAATATAATATGACAAATATATATTATTATATTCATATCTATGTCTGTGTGGGATAAGCCTCTTAAATTAATACGTTAATTGGATTTCAAAATGTAATGCAAGCAGATGAGAATCGCAGAGAAAGGCGATTGAATGTTAGAGCTAGTAAGGATGAGACAACTAGAGAAAGAGATGGATAAATGAGAGCAAGAAATGGAGGTGTGTAATGAAAAGAAGAAAGATATATAGACCAAGAAATATGCAGATAAAGAAAAGATAGAATAAGAATGAAACAGAGGCAGAGCAATATCGAATGAGCGAAAAGGAACAAGAGACACAGAGAAATAGCAAAAGAGTGAGAAGGATAATATGGGACAGATTAAAAATAGACAGAGACAGAGGTAAAGGTAAATAAAAGGAGGGAAAAAGACTGAAAGGGAGAGTGTGAGAATAAGACAGAGAGAGAGAGAGAGAGAGACGAGAGAGAGAGAGAGAGAGAGAGAGAGAGAGAGAGAGAGACAGAGAGAGAGAAAGAGCGAGAGAGAGAGAGAGAGCGAGAGAGAGAGAGAGAGAGAGAGAGAGAAAGAGTCTCTGTGTGAGAAAAAGAGAGAGTATACATATGTGTGTGAGTAAGAATATATATGTATATGTCCGGACGAGAGAGAGACTATACCTGTGACTGTGTGAGAGAGAGAGACAGAGAGAGTATACATGTGAATCTGTGATAGAGAGAGAGAATGAAACACAAAATATGTAGTTGAATAAGAGCGAATTGCGGAAAAAGAGACACAGAGCAAAACAAAGAAATGGTCAGAAAGAAAAATAAGGAGACATTGATAAGAAAGTGATCAAATTCCATAGAAAATCAACAGCCCATTGAGACAAAAGCCCAATAAAGTCAAAACATAAGTAAGCGAGGTGGAAACACAAAAATCAGTTGCTTTTCATTTTGTAATACTTCTTCATTATCTTGACATATTAATATTTATTATAATACTGCTCAATCAAAAAATACATGCTTTAATTATTAATCATTTATTAAATTGTAGATAAGTGGAAATGAAATGTCAAAGAAAAACGTTTGTGTATAGTAGACCAAATACTTATACATAAGACTGTGCCGATTCCTTACTAAAAATTTCTTTTAGTTTTATATTAAATTTGACATCACTGAAAATGAAATTGACATCGAATGTCGATATATGTACATAGTTATATAATATACATAAATATGTATCGCACATATCTCATTTGCAATGTTTTGCTGAGTATTAGTTCTAAACTCTACCTAATTCTAGATTTCGTCTTCTTATCTTTCATTAATTCAGCTATAAGTCTTCTCCTTCTCATTATCTTTCTCTTTCTCTTTCTCTTTCTCTTTCTTTTCCTCTTTCTCTATCTCTATCTCTATCTCTATCTCTATCTCTATCTCTATCTCTATCTCTATCTCTATCTCTATCTCTATCTCTATCTCTATCTCTATCTCTATCTCTATCTCTATCTCTATCTCTATCTCTATCTCTATCTCTATCTCTATCTCTATCTCTATCTCTATCTCTATCTCTATCTCTATCTCTATCTCTATCTCTATCTCTATCTCTATCTCTATCTCTATCTCTATCTCTATCTCTATCTCTATCTCTATCTCTATCTCTAACTCTTTCTCTTTCTCCCTTTCTTTCCCATTTCCAAGATCTGTCTCCATACACTCCACCTTTATTTTATAGTACAGCTAACAATAAAGCAAAGATCTGTATTGTTTTATTCATTTGAAATACTCAAGATAATATCATCAGATAAACATGTGTTTAAATATTAACATGCAAGCAAAAACATATATTTGTTTTTTTTTTTTTGTCTTATTTATTTTTGTTAAAATTTGTATCTGTATTGTATCGCTATTTATTTTGGACTGTTCATCCATGAACTCTTCTACACAATTTTCGCACACTTGACCTCAGCTGAATTTGATCTACATATGCAAGAAGAAGAAGAAGAACTCTTGATTAGCTTAACTTTAACTTTCAGTTGAAGTTACTCAGCACAGAATTCTACGTATTGCTGGCATCAAGTGACTTTTAGCTATATATGTATATAAACATACATACATACATACATTATTATGTATATAGACTCTTCTTTTTTTTTTTTTAGTCATATCTAAGCATTCGTTCACACACAAACAACAGATTATGTACAATGTGTTCAAATTACACGGCTTATCATTTAATAAAATTCAGGAGAATTCATTAAAAAAATAAAAAAAATATCAAAAACCAACACGAATAACAAGAAGCAAAAGAAAAACAAAAAAAAAGTGAGCTAAACAACATATTTAAATATATCGAATTTCCTAAAAGTAAATAAACGAAGCCAAAGCCAAAGCCAAAGTTTGGCGAACTATTTTGTACCTAATGCGTAGGCTAAAGGCATGCCACAACAACAACAACAACAACAACGAAGAGCACAACTGAAGAGCCAAATTCCTGGTAAAGCTCAAATCCTGTTTACTTCCTTTGAGCTACCTAAGCAAGCAGCAGAAGACACAGCCACTAAATCTTCTATAGGTAGTTTCTCTGCTGCTGCTTCTTCTTTTCAGATGCTTTTGTATCTGCAGTGTGTGTTTGTGTGTGTGACTGTTTATGTGCTTCGGTTTTCATATATCGTCTCGTCGCTGATTTATTATTTACTTTATAAAAAATGCCTCTGCCTCAACCTCAGCCTTAGGTTTGGCCATAGCTTTGGCGAATCTTTTTCTCATCATTTATGTTTGTTTTTTTTTTTTTTTTCGGGCGACTTTTGCTTAATTTGTGAAGCAGCTTCTATCCATTAGAAAGAGAGAGCGAGCGAGAGAGTGAGTGAGAGAGCAAGCGAATTGCACATCTACCAGGCAGACGTTTCTTCACGGAAATCTTGTTAAATTTCGCTTGATTGAATTTGCCTGCATTTGGCGGTTTCTTTACTTTTTTTTTCTCTCTCTCTCTCCCTCATTTTTATTTGGATATTTTTGTTGTTATTTTGTATTTGTCAAGCGCCTCAAATTGACCACACGCACAGCATCCGAGAAGCCATAGCTGAGCGAGCTGGTGAAATGTTTCTTATGTAACTCATAAATTGCAATACAAACGCATATATCAACATTATAAAGCACACACACACACACAGAGAGAGAGAGAGAGAGAGAGAGAGAGAGAGAGAGAGAGAGAGAGAGAGAGAGACACACTTAGTTCTCTAACCGCACAATTTATGGCAAGGAAATGAAACATAAACAAGTTTTATTGGCATTTCTTAAGCATTAGAACGAAACTAAAATACTCTAGGTATGATATATGTTTATGTATGTATGTATATCAGAATTGACTTCAACTTTTGTTAGGGTATAACCTCTTGTCTATTACCTACTTGTCTCTATACCATTTACTATATACCCTATACTTGCCTCTAGCCGCAATCGACATAGTATCTAGTAAATATATTGGTATTATAAAGTATATAAAGTATATTTGTTTTATAATTTAAGTCAATTAACCCAACATTCTTACAAATTTATATAAAATATGATCAAGAATTTGTTTTTAAAAAGATCTAATTATCTGTCTTTCCTACCAATCTTTCAAAAATTTATAAATTCATTCAGTATTATTATATTACCTTATATTTATATATTTATCTTATATTATTAAAACAAAAAAACATATTTTGTAAAAATTCGGTAATTTTGCAGTTTTTGCTACTAAATAATATTGTTATGTTATTTTCAAATCAGATAAATTGTAATTAGTTTTAATGAAAGAGTAAGTGTTACTATAAACATAAAATAATATATTTATTAAGAATTTAATATATTTAAAGCTGGGACTTTTTAAAGCAAAGCTTATTGCAGAATTTACAAAATAAAAGTATTTAATAAATAATAAATATAAATATATTTTATATTTGAAATTCTGATTAGATAAATTCCTATTCACATACACACACACACACACATTGCCTTGCGAATGTTACCAAAGATCTTATCCATGGCTAAAGCCGGCATGGTTAGGGCAATGGAGACAATCAGCTGGCTAGAAGCAAAAGCGTGTTAGCAGCACAGAGGAAGCTGGAAGCTGGAAGATTGCAATAAAGTCACAGCATGGCATCTGGCTAAGGTGGGGACCATGGATGCCCCCGTATAGAGCATGGTTAATAAACCAAAGCCACGGAAAAACCGCAAGAAAATGCTATACAGTTGAAGAAAAACATACAGAGAGAGAGAGAGAGAGGGAGAGAGGGATAGGGAGCGGGAGCGGTAGCGTGTGTAAGCTGGCAAAAGATGAAGTTTCGCTGCACAATGAGATTTATTTATCGTGATTGTGCGCTTAATTGAAAATTGTTTGAAAGGCCGCACATGACGCGGCTACTTGAGAGCGCAACAGGAATCGCTAGACTAGCAGCTAGTAGCTCCAACAGTTGACTCTCATATATCAATGTGACCCATCTGAGTGCGCTATGGCTCTTCGGTTGTCATGCTTAACGGTATTTTTACCACACACACACACACATACATACTGACACAGATTTTGTTTTCCTCGCTTGTTATTTTCAGTGTTTTCTTTTCTTTTGCTCCTGCGAGCGACTTTTACGAACAATTTGTCAACGACATGGACAATGATAGGAGCAGAAACTGTTGCCAGTTGTAAAATTAAAATGTCAAAGCCGGCAACAACCACTGGGCCACCATATACGAAACAAGCCACGGCAAGCCGTGCACCAAGTGCGGGGCCACCATGAATGGAATCCATCAACCACCCATGGAGCCCAAAGGCCTCCAGCTGGCAGTTGTCAAGCAACGCAGCAAACGCTCGCATTCAATCAGTTCTCAAATGCGTTGAGAGTAACGCACATATATTCTTTTCTTTTTCTCTTTTTATTTTCTAAATGCTAAATGGGCGGGGCAGCCGTCCACTTAGCCTCGAGGGAGGTTCCGCATGGCTGGCATATGCCATGGATATGATCATATCTTAAAATAAGCTACACATACATATATTGGTTATATTGGCTATATTGGAAAAAAAAAATGAAAACTAATCATATCTGATTCATTTTGTGACAAGGAAATTATATAAGATATATGTATTTGTAGTTCTGCATTTTTTTTTTTTCCATTAATTTAATTGAATAAATAACTCAATATGTTTTATTTTATATCTGTCTGAAGGCCGGCATTAAAGTAAATTGATATTTAGAATTAATTCTCTGTAACAATTAAATAAAATATTTAATAAGTTCACAAAAGAAGTATTTTTGTTGTTCATAATTTTAATTGAATATATATTTGATTGAATTTTATATATTGTATTAAATTTTATATTTTATTTACATGTATTATATTATATGAAATAAGAGGTATTTTAAGTGCTGTATTTTTGTTTTGTTAATAAATATAATTAGAGATAAATATTTTAATAGTTTTAATTGAGAAATTGTGATTTAGTTTAAATATAAGAATTATATTCAGGATTTTACAGAAAATATTCACAGAATTTCATGAATCCTAAGTTTAATTCGAGTCAATTTATGAAAATTTGTATATAAAATTCGATTTGATATACAGGTTGAAATTGTCTTACATGAAAACTAATATTTATTTAATACAATTTAATTTTTAAAGTTTTCTACTATTTTACATCCTATAAACATCCTATAAATCAAAATATTTATTATTTCCTAATATGATTTAAAAAAAAATCATTAAGATAAAAATATAATATAAAAAATAAAAAGAAAAAACTTGTAAAATAAATATACAAAATAACAACAATTTTAATAATGAAATAAAGATTTTATATTTCTCAATTTAATATCAAAATTCTATCATCATCATAAAAGAGTAGTTATAATCTTACGATGCTCTCACTTTACTCTTTTCCAACACTGTTTCAAGGACACCTAATACAATTTCCTATTGCAAACTTCCCCTTCCTAATTATCTCGCATTTCTTGTTTGGTTGCCTTGCGACAAAGCTCTTAACTAGCCAACCTGCTGCCTTAACAAGTAGCATATGCTTATAGCTATCCGAGTGTGCGTGTGAGAGAGGACGGAAAGGAAGGAGATGGAGGCGGAGGTACCCTAATGGCATGGAGCCACCCCCATCCCTCCACGCACACACAGTTCGACGGGCGGTCTCTCCGTAGTACAATTCCATCAGTTGGAATAACATAAAATACTTTACAGAAAATGCGCTCAATGGCATCCTTGACAAGTCGCCTCTACCGCCCGTTGGCTTCCGCTGGATTCGTTGTAATGTAATGTGTTATACCTTCGACACACACCACCACCAACATCTCATCCAGATAGCCCTGAATTTTTACTTTGATGTGTGTGTGTGTGTGTTCGTGTGTATGTTTCCTCATCTGGATTTGACTTGTTGCTTATTTAGAGTTGATTTTCGAAATTTGTTAAATAAATTCGAAGTCGAAAGTGAAATTGAACGTTTTCAGCCTATTCTATATAATAATCTATATTATAGAGTTCTTTCAATCAATGAGAGTTGTTTCAATCAATGAGTTATCCTGCCGTTAAAATTAAGTAATAATCAAATACTAATATATTAAAAATATTAAATATTAAAATACCAAATATTTAAAAAGTGGTTAAATTCAATAACTAAAATATATAAATACTAAAATGCAAATATTAAAATAATAATATTAAATATATATATTAAAATATCGTAAATATAAAAATATTGAAATATGTATAAATATTTAAAAAATAATAATAACTACAAATATTAAATATATAAAAATACTATATTAAAATACCAAATATATAAAAAGTACAAAAATTCAATAGCTAAAATACTATAAATATATAAATCGTAAAATGCATATATTAAAACAATAATATTAAAATATCGTACGTATAGGAATATTGAAATATAAATAAATATTTTTTAAATAATAATAATTAAAAATATTAAATAAAATAAAATTAAAATACCAAATATTTAAAAAGTGGTAAAATTCAATAAATAAAATACCATAAATATAGAAATAGAAATACTAAAATTCGAATATTAAATTAATGAAAATTGATAAATAATATTGAAATAAATAATATTAAAAAAATATATATTAAAATATTGTAAATTTAAGAATATTGAAATATAAATAAATGTTTTAAAAATGATAATAATAATAAATAATACTTTAAAAATATAATCTTATTTTTAAATCCATTAATGTGCATTCATAATTATTTTGTTTATTATATAAAATTTGATACCAAATAGTTTTTAATATATTAAATGCGTTGCACTTTATGGTAAGGCACACAGAAATTGTATCAAACTCTACACTCAATAATTAAGTTAAAATGTATTTTGTATTATTTTTAATTAGTTTTTCCAGTATAAGTAATAAATGTATATTGCAAATTGTATATAATAAATCCTAGAAATTGAGTCCTCTTTTAGAAATAAAATCAAAATAAATTCAAGTAAAGTAAAATCGTCATAATAAATAAGCCTCTAGCTCGATAACACCTCCGATTTGACTTCCGCTACATTTAAAGTCAAGTAAAATCAGGTTAATATCTCGCCAGGCAGTTAAAAGTCCCGCAGAGCGACTAAACGTGTGAGTTTTATGAGCTGGCTGATATTTTAAGAGGCTTTCAATTTAATGGGCCAATGCGATGTGTTAAGAACAACCAACAACCAGACCTGGTGAAATAAATTGCAGAATATCTGAAATGCATGCAAAAGGCAGAGAAAGATTTCTGCAATGCATTACATATACAATGATGAATGTATGTAAATATGTATGTGTGTGTGTGTGCGTGTATGTGTAATCAGACAGGGAAGACTCGAGCTTATTTATTGGTCGATGTCTTATGACAATATTCATTGTGCATTTCTGCATTTTTTTTTTCCTGTTTTGCACCAGGTGTCGACGACTGCATGCGTCAATTACTTAATTTTAATGGTTTTTATTATACACTCACACACTCATACACTCACACAACTGCATCCATAAACAACGCCCGCTGTGTGAGCTATTAAAAAATAAATAAAAGCTCATGAAGTCAAGTTGGAAAAACTCACTGGATATTACAATTTGAATTCGGATAAACTTAATTTGGACATAAATATTCCTAAGAAACTAACTAAGAGAAAAGGCTAACTGAAAAAGTCAATGAGTGATGTGATGGATATTTAATATTTCGGAAATGTTTAGTTTTATCCATTTTTACCTATTCCTAAAATAATAAAAATAATGTTTGAAATTCTTTGCTCAATTCGATTGAGTAGAATTTTTGACATAGATATTTAAAATACATATGTATATTTTATAATTTTATGCAAATATATTGCATTTTATTAAAATTAAAATTGAAGTACTAAATTTTTCTTTTTACCTTTTTATTTGTAATGTGTCATTTTATAAAAAAAAAAACGTTTAGTTAATAAAAACAAATAATAATAATATTTTTTTATTATCAATTGTTTTTTTTTTCAGTAAAATAATAAGTGAATCAAAAAAATTAAGTAAATTAAATAATTTGAATGGTAATTAAAAAAATATTTATAATTAATATATTATTTTTTTTAAGTTTAATATTATTTCAAAATGGTTTAAATTGAAAATGTATTAAATAAAAAAAATCTTTAATAAAACTTAATGTAAAGATATAAAAATAAAAATAATAAAATAAAAACATTTAGACTTCTTGTTCATTTTTCATGTATTAATTATTGCATGGAACTCAAGCCAACCGATTGGTTAGTTAATACTATTTTAGTTTAGTTAGAGAAAGAGCAAACAAATAAAATAATAAATAAATAAAGAGAATTTCACACATATAATTTTTCCAAATACGGCTTTATATATATTTATTTTTAACTGACTAATCGGATTCGAGCGACTCATTATAAATTGCTGCTTTTCTCTCAGTTCTACATACATATGTATGTATAAATATATAGACGTGATGCAGGTGTGCAGTGAAAACAAACATACATATATACATACATATGTACATATGCATGCGTATATGAAGACAGTGAAAATGCTATAGAAACTATTGCAAGTGCTAAGGAAATAAATTGAAAAATACAAATTTATATATAAACGTCCTTTTTTTTAAGCAGAAAAACAATTAAAAAATATTGTATATTAACGTGAGAATAATTTAATTATTCAATCATTTTTTTTTTTTTTTAAATTAATAATTCATATTTGTGAAATTTAATTATATTTTTTTATAAATTATATTTTTTATTTATGCCGTACATTACATTAATTTTAGATGAAATATGTTATTATTTTATTTTTATTTCTAAGTTGTATATTTTTGTTGTTTAATAATAATTCATAATTTTAAAATATTAATCATTTTAATTTCTAAATGGTTGTAAATAATCTAGAATTAATTTATATATTTTTTTAAATATTATTATTATAGTATTTTATTATAGTATTTTTTAAAATATTCTTATTATTTTATTTTAAGTAAAAGATATAATAATTTTAGATATATATATATAATTTAATTAATTATATATCAAATTTTTCTAATCCTTAGAAAAACTTGATTTTTTATTTTTATCAAACTATTCAGCTGTAAAATATTATTTGTTTACTTCAAAAACTGTGCAACAGGTCACTGTCATATGTGAATCCAATCAGACAACGTCTTTCAGCCAATTGGAATATACATATAAATAATAAAACTATATACTTTCTCAGGCGCGTATACAGGGGGGGGGTTTTGGGGGTTCAAACCCCCCCCCCCCGAAATAGTCGAAAATTTGGAAAGATACTTTTGTATATTTTGAATATTTTGAACGAAATGGCGAAAACCAGTCGGAAAATAGACATTCTTTTGTAGAAAAAAAATTTGTAATAAAGGTCATTCATTATATCATTAAGTACGAATATGTGTATTTAATATTTGCTGAAAACCCCCCCCGAAAAAATTTTCTGGCTACGCGCCTGTACTTTCTATTTATATGTTAATACTATATAAATATATTTTTACTAAATAGCTCACCTGCTAACGAGAGGGCGCTGGATATTCTGAATGGGATGTTGAATGCAAGTCCGAGTTGAAATTTGAATCTGAGTTTGAGTTGGAGTTTGTTTTTATCTACATCAACAGCAACAACAACAACTATAACTGTCCACTTGTTGCTAACTGTTGAGTGAGCAATTGCGCGTGTGTTGGATTCATATAGATTTTGTTAATGACGCCTGCTCACACATCCAACAACAAACAAAACGCAGGTGTCGACTTCTCCTTGTTGTTATTGTTGTTGTCGTAGTTAAATTATGACAGCGCGACGGAGACGCAGAATACGAATAAAAGAAACACGCACACGCATTCACACACATACAATACATACATACATATATACACTCACACACAAGACACTTTCAATTACGCACTAAACGTAACAATTGTATAAACGCAATGTAAAATGTCTTCAGCTTCTTGGCACTGCACCTGGAATTTGTTTATGAAATTCAATTGTTATTGTTGTTGTTTTGCAACAAAAACAAACAGCTGCATACTCTTGTCGTTTTAGCGGTATGGTGAGTATGCGCAACCCGCCTCAAGTTCACACACTTCACATTTAACAGCACTTGCGTAATTATTCGAAGGCAATTTGAATATTAAATACGTCACTCAACGAAACGCACATTTAAAAACCTTAAATTAAATGTTAAACAGCAGCGCACAAACAAAATAACAATAATAGAATGTGCAGCGTTTAATAACACTAGTTGAACACTTGCTCACCGAACACTGCCTGCGTTCACAACTGTTGCGCACAGCTGAGCAGCGCTACGTAGCAGTTGTGTAAATACCGATAGTTGTATTTACGTGCCATTGACAGGGACTGCTGAGAATATTAAATAAATGTCAAAATAATACAATTCTATGCCAAGCAAATAATTAACTTGCATAACTTGTGTTTCTACTTTCATATAAGAAAAATATTAAATAATTTTACCATTTGCTCACGATATTCAATCAGCTGTTTGTTTGGCTTTTAGCATTAGCCAACACTGTTGCACATGCTGTGCCGAATTTAGTTGCCTTTTGCGGCTTTTATTTGCTTGGACAACTAAATAGAAGTTGCTGGCCCCCATTGCTGCATTTAAGATGAGCGAATTTCAGACGTGGCTCAACGACCAGCTCCGCCAGCTCAATACAGATGAAAGCGTATTTGGTGCATACATCATTGGCATTCTCGAGGGCGATGAGGAGACACAAGAAGAGAAAATCGAGGCACTCGAAGGGATACTCAGCGGCACAGAAGTGAGTGGAATTTAAGAGAAAATAACCGATTCATATAGCCGCTGTTAATTAACAGGCCTCCAACATAGAGGAGCTGGTGGCCAGCATCTTGCAGAAATGGTTACAGAGCCATCCCAGCGCCGATGAGCCGCCCAAGAAGGGTCTGGACATCGATGTGAACGCACAGTTGGCCAAATTGCTCGAACAGCAGAAGCTCCAGCCCGCCGTCAAAGAGCGCGAATATACCGAGGAGGAGCTGCGCATTAAGCAGCAGATATTAGCGCAATATTCACAGGTTTTTAATTGATATTCCTTACATGCACACAAGTGACTCACTTTTGATCTGCTTTGCTTTTTAGACTGCTGTCAGCGAGGAGGAGGATGAGAACACAGATGACGAGTGCGGCGAGCCAAGCGGGTCCAGTGTGATGGCGCCCAACACCAACAAGTCGGATGTGGCCAATTTGGCCAAGGAGAAGCGTGAGCAGGCGCGCCTGGAGAGTGCGGCCAAGAAGCAAAAGGACAAAGAGGATCGTGAAAAGCAAAAGCAGCTGCGCGAAGAAAAGAAAGAGAAACGCAAAACCGTCAAGGGTGAACGTCGCCGGTAACCGGGCCCAATCAACCAAAAACCCAAAACAAAGAAAACAAAATCCGTTTGCCAATCCCTCAGCCTCAGCTCAGCTCCCACAGTCCCGATCTGTGCCCCGATCGAAACTTACACAGTCTCTCAAAAGACATTACGAAACGAAAACCAAGAGACAAAACTCCATGAATACAGTCAGAATAATAACTATATATATATATATATATATATATATATATATATATATATATATATTAAATATATATATAATTTGCATTGCAAATCGAATTGTAATTAACAATGTCAATGTATTTTGTTGCGCATTGCGTTGATATTTCAAATTGTTTTTACTAAATTAAATTTAAAGTCGTTTTCACAATGCCGCAAAATTTTTAATACGATTTCTAATGCTAATTAACTTCTAGGAATTATGTATAGAACTCATTTTGTTTTTCCTTTGTAAATATATCATTAATAGTTTCGTTTTGTTTATCGTTTATCCTTCGTCCTCATCGTCATCCTCATCATTTTCATCCACATCCTCATCCTCCTCATCATCATCATCATCGTCGTCGTCGTCCTCTTCCTCCTCCTCCACATCGTGCTGCTTGGGTGCTCCTGCTGGCTCCTGATCAGCGGTTCTCTCATTATTATCATTCTCATCGTTGACTTCGCTTGGATTTGGTTCATTTGCCGCTGCCGCTGCCTCTGCCGCAGCCGCAGCCGCCGCCTCCGCCTGCAGCTCTGTAGATAGTTTCTTGATGGCCTCTAGATCAGCTAATTGAATGCGTCTATTGTTAGGATCCAAGCAATTGACTTTGACATCTATGAAATCACTAATATGTTGCTCATCCCAGCTGGAATACTAAAAGGAATAGTAAAACGCTTAATAAACAAACTGTAGATCAAACTAAATGTACTTAAAAATAATATGCAATAGATAAAAATACTTTAAATGATTTTACGTAAGATTTACGTATTTTGTTGAATTCATATTTTTATATAATTAAATAATATTTTGGCAGAATTATTTATTTAGAAAAATGCGTAAAATTATATATTTGTTTTTGTGTTATTATTTTTAATATTTATATATGTTGTTTTATATTTTTAATTACACTTAAAATCATTCGAATGAGTTGTGGTGTACCGCCACCTATGGGCCAGTAGATTAAGTAGTTTGCGCACACGAACGTGGCTATATAAATACATAAGCCTGAAAATAGGCAACGCATCGTATTCCAGTGAGCGTGAAGTAACCTAACGGCACATTCGTATACAGCAAACGCCATTGGAACATGTAAAAGCGATCAAGCTGGGACTGATACGTAAGTAAATACCCTGGCAATTCAAAGGGCTTATGAAAGTAAATCAAGTAGAGTTCTTAATTATATGACAAGAATCCTATAGTTGCCATTATATTATATTATGTTGGTGCCTTTTGACAATTTATAAATTAATGGGATTTGAAAGGATATCAACAAAACTAGATATGCATCAGTTTCAAGCACATATGCATATATAATTTTACTGGCAATTCTTTAACTTATCTATAATTTTAAAATCCCCGCATTTTTGTATAGCCGTTCATAGTTTAAATAATAATTATATATTTATGTAATATATGTACAATTTAAATAATAAATAATTTAAGAGGTCGCAAATGTTCTTTTCTGCTTGCTACATAAACTTGCACATAATCATCATACCCTTTCATAAGCATTTCACAGAGAATGAATGAGTAGCCAATAGCGAGCAAGCATTACCGTTGCGAGCAGCAACGCCGGCAGATCGCTGCCAGAAGCAGCTTCTGCTCTGCCTTCAAAGAGAGCGCAAAGAAAAGAGCACGATAATCGCTTTTAAGCAACGGTACTTATGCATTTTGCTATTGTTGCTTTCTTTATAGAGTTAAATTTTAGTACAGTCTCTTACCACAGAGCTGGAAGTGAAGAGCAGCTGCTGCTCCTGTGGCTTAGCAGCGTCCTCAGTCGTTTTGACGCGTAAATATTTCTGCAACAGATTCGTTTGCTCATCCTTGCGCCAGAGGCAGAGGCGACTATTGAGCAGCCAATTCGCGTCCAACAGATCCCGTTTGTTGAGCAACAAATCCAATTGGGCCAATTTGACGAATTGCTTCTTGGGCGGCAGACTTTGTGCACGCTTTGCCGTTGAAGTGCTCGCCGCGGCGACATTTTCGAATTCGCCCTCACTGGGCTCCGATTCCAGGTTCTTGTCATCCTCCTCATCGTCCAGAGACTCGAAATCTTCGTCGCTTACCTTGGGCACAATCGTGCGTCGCTTGCTCTTCGCTGCCGTCGCTGTTGCAGTTGCCTTGCGTTTGCGTCCAGCGCTGCTAGCGTCACTGCCGCCGCCTCCAGCGCCAGCACCGCTGCTGCTGCTATTGTTGCCATTGGCACGTGTCGTTTGCTTCTGTTGGCGTTGCTTCTTGTTGGGCCGCCAATCCTCCTCGGAATCGTCGTCGTCCGGACTGTAGTCCTCCTCATCGGAATCCAGATCGAATGTGGTGGTCACCAGCTCCGTGCGACTACGCATTTTCCAACTGATTTAACGGCCCAAAATGAAATTCTCTATCCGTATTCTATTTTTTTGTCTTTAGCGCTGCGCTGCGTCTCAAAGCTGACTGAAAATTTGCTGTTGCTGTTGTTGTTGCTGCTGCTGTTGCTGCGACTCCCACATGTATTCGTTTGGGAGAAAATTGCAATACATCTTCTCTGCAGCAGCGTTTTGGGGGTTGTTTCTCTCTTTGGTGTGTCGCGGGCTCACTCTCTCTCTCTCTTGTTCTCTCAGCTTCATATAAAAGCTTTTTTGTACCTGTAAGCACTGATGCCACTTCAGATTTTTTTTCGCCAGATTTAGCTTTTTTTAGTTCGATTCGGGAAGAATTTGAAAACAGCGTGAAGTGGGAATTTTAGCTCATTCAGTAATTTATTATTTCATTTCAATGCACAATAACATAATAACAAAACAGATATTACTAAATTAAGTATAAAGCAAATAAAAAAGAAAAAAAAAAGAAATTCCTTTCCAGCTAGATCTATTCAAAAATTGCAAAAAATCTATTCATCCAATTCGCAAATGAAACCTAGCTTGTGAATGCAATCTAAGTCATTCATTTTAAACTCAGAACCCTTCAAATGAACGCAATTTTCTTTGCCCACCTTATTGGGTTCATTTTTATGCCAGGTCAGGAATTTAGCATCCTGGCCAGTTGTTAGTGATCGGTAAACCCTATCTTCACCAAGGTCATTGATATCAGTCCAATAATATATATCGGTCTTTAAGTATGGAATCAGTGCATCAAGTTCCTGCTGATCGTCTAGGGCGAGGAGGTGGGCGGCAATTGAGGCGCATTTATGTGCCGCGGCAAACCAGTTAAACTTGGGTTCATCCTCAATGTGGTAAAGCTTCTTTCCGATTCGCTGAAACAGTTTTGAGACAACTTTTGTACAACTGGCTTTTACTGTTTTTTGCTCCTGCAATTTCAGCTTAAACTCCTCGATTGCGCGATCGTGGCTGGTTAACGTTCCTGCTTGTGTGGCTATCTGACCTTCGATCTTATCCAGCCTGGATTCCGTTTTCATCAATTCGCTTACATTACAGCTCTGAGCAATTTTGTCCATGACTCTCAAATGATCCAGCAGCGGCTCTAATGCTTTGAAACAATAAGCTCCACATTGGCTCCGTGGATCTGCAGACGATGTAACTGGTTTCTGAAAAAGGATTCGGATTATTTTACAGTTTCTATATATGTAGAGCTGTGACACCCCCTCAAGTTTTTTATCAGAGTTTGTTTGTCTGTTTGATATGAATCGGCCAATCAGTTAATGTGTTTTTCAATAAGAACCTCACTACGCCCCTGTATATGTATATACTGCTACATACCATATTAATCAAGCATCCCAATGCAACATACGTTAACGTAGCTAGGAAGTGAAAGTCCATTATTAAAGACAGTTCTATAAAGCTACTGAGCGATCTGCTTTTCACAAATAAACTGACTGATCTCAGCTCTATTGACAGATTATATAGCATTCATTTACAGATTATATAGCACTTAATAATATTGTTTCAAAATAATCTGTATACGACAACATTATACAGTGAGGCTTTGATAATGAACACTTGTATCTTATATGTATTAATAAAAATCCTGAAAATCTTCGAGCACAGTTAAAGATTAAACACTGACCAAGAAATTAATATTGTTCAAGTCTTATGTTATGCTCCAGGAATACGATTAACTGATATAGAAATTTTGGCAAAAGTCACAGATTCAATAGACTAGTCAATACTGTACAATATATAGCATACAAATACATACATGTATAAAGAGTTCTCTACTTATTATAGAAGTAGGTCACTCATAATGCGATAATAGTTCGAATATATATATATATACATATATTTATTTAAGCTCTCTTAATATTTTATTTTAAGTTTTTCATTTTAACACTTTCTTTTCATAGTTTCAATAGAATCAATTTTTTTTTGATTTGCATAAAAATAATATATGTACATATAAATATATATATCAATTAATGGTGTGGCAAATCGGTTTGGCATCCTTTGGGCTGTGAATGGGTATTCTGCAGTTGGTAATGCTCGACCGCGATTTAGATTTTCTTGAATTTGATTGCTGGGCGGTATAGGTTTTTATGGTCTGCCTAAAAGTTGACTGCGTTGCATTCAACGGAAGTACAGCTAAGAGTGAGAGAAAGAAAGCTTTTATAACTTTCAATTGAAAGCTTGAAACTTCAGTTGACAGTTAGTTGCAGTAAATGCAAAAGTTTGTAAGTTGAACACATTTTAAATAGTGTACGAAATATGAAATATTAAAATTAAATAAATAAAATCACATAAATCAATATAAAATATTATATATAACAAAAAGCGTTTTAGTTAATATTAAAGAATTAAAAAAATAATATTATATCAAATATTTAAATTAAATAAATAAAACAAAATAATTCAATATAAAATATAATATGTAACAAAAAGTTTTTAAATATAATATTATGTATAAAAAAGAAATATAATATAATATAAAATATTAATAATAATAATATAATATAGAAGATTAAAATTAAATAAATAAAACAAAACAAATCAATATAACATAATATATACAACAAAACGTTTTTTACTAAATAATAACTATTAAAAAAATAAAATATTAATATATGTAAATATTTATATTTATATACATCAATTCCTTTAGCTACTTTCTGCCCTCACTGAGTGCAAGCGTAAGACTTGACCTCTCTCTTCCTTTCGAATTCTTGACAAATATTATATTTTATATGGATTTATAATAAAAATTACTTTACTCATTATCACATTCTATTTTTGTAATTCTTTTCTTTACAATCCTACTAATTTTACTCCCGTTTTCCTTTCTTTTGCTTTTAAAGGCTGGGAGAGATTTGTCCAGTTTTAACAGACGCTGACGAAACTCGTGCATTCGCTTAACGTTCAGCTCAGTTGGTGTCTTTGGACGTGAGTTGGTGTAGTTGTTGTTGTTGTCCTGTTGGCTGAGCTGCTGTCGACGACGCTGGGCACTCGCATTCGCTGCGAGTCTGCGAGCCTCATCTTCGCTTGATACGCGTCTCCGTCTCTCTGTCTGTTTCCCTCTCTGATCCAGCTGCAGCAGACGCTGATGTAGCTCACGTTTGCTTTGTCTGCTCGATATCACGGGCTTTTGTTGAGGCAGCTCCTTTGGGCGTTCCAAATTCATGAGACGTTGGCGCAGATCGCGCATTTGCTGGGCATGCGGCAGGGTTGAAGAGGAAGACTGTTGCTTGGACTGCTCGGCAGTGAGGTTATTTGTCTTAGCTTTATTTACTTGAGCGCTGGCCATGTCCACCTTCATCAATCGTTCACGCAGTTCATTCACAATCGTACGACGATTATTTGATTTGGCTTTGGTGGAGGCTGCGGATGTGACTGGAATGCTTCGACAGGACTCCAAATAGTTTTCATTTTCCACTAAAATAGTTTATATACTTAATAGAGATATGCCAATTAGAATTAAATATAATTACAACTGTCTAGCGTCTGCTGTGTTTCTTCGCATTCCTGTTTTATTTCCGTATTAAGACACTCTTCTATTTTAATGGGTCCTATGTCCATTTCATATTCTGGTACTTCATAATCATCCTGATATTCCTTTTTAATGCAGTTTATATCCATATATTGCTTCATTTTTAAATATTTGTATCTGCCTTTGTAAATATTGCTTTAAAAAAATTATTTCCTCCAGCTGTTTCTAGAGATGATGCGCGAGCACGAAATTAATTTATTCGTTACCAATCGGAATCCGTTCAGTCACGACTATTATATCGATTATTAGTTGGCGCAAAAATTTAAATTATTATATAAATATTTCCGAAATATAGAAAACATTTTAAGTTCTTCAATAAATTTACTAAATGCGTATATGCAGCACTATTTTAATAGATTTTCATTATGGGAGAAAAAGAAAAATAAAAACAAATTATAATAAAGAAAATTTAAAAAAATATTGCCGATGATAGAATGATAGAAGCAGTGATGTTTGTTATTAATTATTTATTTATATTATGTTTATTATTTATATAACAATCATATTACCTGTGACGTCACAAACTCTCCAACAAAACTATCGAGTTCCCATTTATTCTCCGTGTACATATCGATAGTCGGCGAGTGTTTAGCGCCTCAACAGCGATCCCTAACCGTTTACAGTTTTAAATGTTTGCGTCAAAAAGTTTTCAAGTGCTGAGTTCGGGAATTTTATTTTATAAAATGCTAATTTAATTTCCTGAATAAGTGAATAATTTGGTCAAAAAACAGAAGCTGATAAAAGTGCGCATATATTTGTATTTATATCTGTTCATCTTAGCTGCTGTAGTGAAAATTGCGTCTTTAGAAATAGCGGCATATTTTGTTCATTTTTTTTTTGCAGTGAATTGTGTAGTGTGCTTTTGTGCAAATAAAGAAATATAGATGCAAGCTATATAAAGCAAGTATTTTGCAATTCTGATTGTTTAAATAATTATATTTTGACAGTTATAATTTGAGAATGTGCTAAGTTGTAAGAATTGCATAAAAGGCCAGTAGAAAGCCTCGCGAACGAAGGACAACTTCGAGTAATCTTCGGCAATTCGGTTTCGGTTAATGTGTTTGTGTTAGTGTTTGGAATAATAAGAAAGAGAAAAGGCAAATGTGTTTGTGTGCGCTTTGGAAATATGAGAGTAAAACAGACAAATGTGTGTGCAAAAAGTGTGAAGAGCGTTTTCCAGTATTGGAAGTGCCTATTTAATGATGCAAATATTGGAATATCTAATGTCAAGGTAAAGTGAACAATTATTGTTGTACAATTTATTTTATTTTTTAATTTGAATTAATAATACTTTAAACAAGCATTACCAAGCAACAAATATTTGAATAATTTATAAAGAAAAACACATTTAATTGTTTTTATAATTTATTTTATTTTGACGTTATACATAAAGTTAGCTAAAAGCTAAATAAATCTTAAAATTGTAGTAATAGGGGGACTAGAAGATTATGCTTCCACAATTCATATCACGTGATATTCTAAACATAATAATCAATAATCAATGATAGTCCATTAACAGAATTCTATAAACTAATTGACAACAGGATAAAAATGAAAAACGTATTTGCCTTGAAATCTATATAGAATTTTTATGTACAATTAATTCCCATACAAAATATAATAATTTTATTTTTTGCTGAATTTTTATTATGACAATTATGTCTGAACACAATTTTAATCAGTCATTCCAATTGAAAAATAATTATAGGTTGGATAAAAAAATGTTTCTTGTAATTTTGTAGTCCTAGTAAAATTTAGAATATATTATTTCCCATCTAGTCCTCCCACATACCAATAGAGTTGTTGCTCTAGACAATGTTTTTGATTCGATAAAGCTGGACAATGTAGCACACTAAAACTACTAGAGAATTGTAATTTTACTTGTAATTAAACTACATATTTAAACTAATTATAATTATTTAAATTTTATGTATATTTATTTTTCACTACTATAATTCGCTGGCATGTTTTAGCCAAGCGCTAGAAAGTCGCTGCACTTAAGGTCTATAAATGATATATATATATTTTACATAGTTTCTTAAACATATTATTATTATTTATTTTTTATTTTCTGGATATATCCATTATTCCAGTATTATATATTGACTAATTTGATAATTTGATTTCACTTAAACATTAGTCTACATATTGGGCTAATGGTAATGCATATTTATATGTGTTCGTACCACCTCTCTCATATATATTCCGTATTTAGACTTTTAACCGCTATACGCGCGTGGGTGTTCCAAAGATGGGGACGTTGTTGCGTCGCTGGGCCAGCGGAGAGGCGGGCACTGGCGTCGGTCCGTTGTTGTTGTTGTTCAGTCGACGTTGTTGGCTATCCGAATGGGCACGTTCTACAAGAATTGATATTCTATCTATCAGATATGTGTCTCTATATGTAGATGCATCGATATATACATATACATATCATTGGGTACAACTAATTTTGGACATGCTTGTTTGGATGTTTCGGTTCTTTGTATATAGGATCGCTGCATGCAATTTTTTGTTCGTTCACTCATTTTTTTACCACATATTTTCCGTTTCTTCTGCAATTCGTTAACATGCAATTGAAATAAAAAGTAATAATATAATATTTAATATTTACAATTAAACATTTAAAGAAATTATAATGAATTGCGTGCGAATGTTAGGGGTTAGTAAATAGTTGTAAATATAATAATTATATATTAGTAAAATTAGTATTTTATATATTTATTAAAGTTTATTATAGTTTCAATAAAATCAACAATATTCTACACAATAAATAAAATACAAAAATAAAAAAAAATATATATATATATTTTAAAGTTAATGGTTCAAAATAGAAGAATAATTACTTAATAATGTTATTTAAATTTATTATATTCCAATAAAAAATATACATATATTATAATATAGTAATATATAACAATAATACAATATTTATTGAAGATTTTTTTAATAGTCATTTTTAAAATTGTTTTTATAATATTTATATAAAACAAAATATTGAAAAACAAAAATTAGAGAATGGAATAGAATTAGATTTTTTAATAATCATTTTTTTTATTTTTTATGATATATATACATATATAAAATAAAATATTAAAAAAAAATTACTATTAAAAAATCCAATTCTATTCAATTCTCTATTAGTCATGCAAATTTAAAGCTAATTCCAAAAGTTAGTTTTACTATAAATAAAGCTTGCTTTTATTTTTTATTTTGTTTACTTTTTTTTTTAAACATATATCATATTTTATATGACATTTTTTACACATTCCTCTAAAAATGTTCCCATTCAAATATAATCTCTTATTGTTGCTTAAAATACAATTTAAAAACAAAAAATTATATTTACAAAATTAGTAAAGTCCCGCCCCCCCGATTTAAACGTGCATTTATGTGGATAAATATTTACCTCGAAACTTGAGGCCCTGGGCCTCGTTGATGATGGCCGCCAGAGCTGGATGCTGATAACGCTCCCGGAATATGGCCGATCCGTTCATGGCGGAGCCGGCGTTGCCGTTGAGCGTGCCGCTGTTGCCGTTGCCATTGCCATTGCTGTGATGGTGCATGATCTTGTGCTGTGGCGTATGCTGGGGCGTTAGTGAGATGGGAGGCGTGGCATTGCCATTCTTATAGTAGCGATTCTGATTGGGATCATAGGTGCCGTTGGTGTTGATATTGGTGTTCTGCTCGTGATTATGATTGAGCCGATTGGCCAACTTAATGGATGCACAGCGCTCCTCCTCATTGTTGCGCATCTTCAGTATGCGCTGATCCTGCACTGAGTAGCGTGAGCCGTGCAACGCGTTCAACTGATTCAGATTGTTCACCTGGGCGCTCAGTTTCTTGGCGCGAAAGCTGCCGCCGGGCGAATTATTGAGCAGCGTGCCACGTGATGAGCTGCCATTCGTTTCGGTGCTGTCGCGACTCGCTGCCTCGCGATAGCTGGAGGGGCGGTGCGTAGATGGAGGCGTGTCCAGGCCACTATCATGGGCCGAACAGTCCAGTTCCTGTTTGTTGTTGGCCAGGCCAGCAGTGCTGCCGCCATTCGCATTGTGAGTGGGCAGCATGGGTTGAACTAAAACGGAGAGAGAGAGGGAGTTTAAGTCTTAGTTATACAAATTGGAAATTTGTTGAGCTCACCTGAATGGCGCATATCGGTGGGCGCACGAGGTTTGCGATAGAGCCAATCTCTGTCCAGTTCATTGCCATTGTCCGGCTGGGCGCTGATGCCGCGGAAAAGTCTGGGGCGACGCAACTGCACCTCAGCCTCCTCGGCGGTCTCCTCATCGACCACCTGATTGGAACCGAAGCTGCTGTTAATGAAAATCCGTCGCGGCGAGCCATACAAGACGCCACCAGCCTGGGTAAAGCTGTTCTGCGCCGAGGCATAGCCATTCGAGTAACGACTGAGATTTGCATTGCTGTGATGCGGTATCTTTTGCGGCGTGGAGTGATTCGTTGAGATGCCGCTCAAATGATGATTATGATTCTCATTGTTGAGGGCACTCAGATCGGGCACCGAATCGCTGAACAGAAATGGATTGGCGCCCGCATAGCCGTTCAGGCTGCCAGCTCCGATTTTATGACGTGCCAGACCGCCGCCGCCGCCGCCGCTCGCCGAGCCATTCGTCATCAGCCAATCGTCGAGGGCGCTGGAATAGGTGCTGCCCAGGCCAAAGTGCTGGAACTGCAGCGAGGCATGCGAGACGGGTGCGGCCAGGGAGGCGCGCGATCTGGGACCCTGGGCGATCTTCAGCGCGCGACGACGCTCCTTGGATGTCAGCGTGCATTCCTGTGTGTGGGGAATCATTGAATTCTATTTAGTATAACTCAACTTTGGGCTAATTCATGCAAAGACTTACTTCCAGCAGCTCAAACCAATCCTCGAGGCCATCGTCACAGCGCAAGAGCACTCGACCCTCGCGTCCCAGCAGCAGCCCAATGGCGCTATACGAACGTCTATTGAGCCATTCCACCTTCTCCACGTCGACCAGCTTGACCTGAAATGAATCAACAACAACAATAATAAGTCCACGGTCTACTACATCATTGTTACACTGCAATACAATAGGAATAAAAGTCAAAGGTTAGACAATGATCGCTGGACAGACTGACAGACTGACTCTGACTCTCTGGGCCACGCAGTAGGGGTCTGGGAATTGGATTGCAGTTCAGCTAAAGACGCGCACGTTTCTTAAGATTGTGATGAATGGAGACATGATCCATCCAAAAGAATTAAAACAGTTGCGTGAGCGCAAAGGGTCAAGGGAATTCAAAATAATTTAAAGCATATTTACTTGGTAGATTATAGATTAAAGATGATTTTATAAGCTTAAGAAATAAAAGTCAATAATATTTAAAAATAGATTGAAAACATTATTTGTATAGCTTAAAATGCTTATATTATAAATATATAAATAAATATATATAGAAATAGATATAAATATATAACAAATAATAAATAAAATAAAATTATATTTAAATAGATATAGAACTTGTAATAAGAAATATAATAAGATGCATAAATCTTTCAAAATATTTGCAGAAGTCCGAAGTTTTTTACTTTAAGAAAACTATTTACATATTTCAATTAACATACAGTATTATCAATTGAACATAAATTAAATTAATTAATTAAAATTAAACATAAATATTTTAGCTTACAATTTAAAGAATATATTATAAAGTAAAAATATTAAACAAACAAATATTTGACCTACAAATTTTAAAATTTATAAATATAAAAAATTTATAAATATAAATTTTGAAATTTATAAATATTAAAAAATAAAATAAAATAAAAATAAATAAAAATTTTAAAATTTGTAGGTAAAGAATCTTTTTGGTTAATATTTTAAAATTTATAACTTATTTTTTAAATTGTAGGCTAAAATATTTATGTTTAATTATAATTAATTAATTTAGACTTTATGCAATTTAAAAAAAATGCATGTTTCATAAATTTTTGTTTTTTTTTCTTTCAATGTTTATATGATAAAAAAATATTTTTGAAAATTAAAAATAAATGTATGCGCAGATTAAATGATTAAATTTGCACTGTTATTTGATAAATATTTGAAATATAGTTGAATGGAATTAAATGTAACTGTATTTAATTTTAATTAAATGTGTGTTAGGGGCTTTTATAAAGCCTTTGGACTTCCATATTCCACATAGTAAAATATTAAATCGATTCCAATTTGAATTTAACTAATCAGACTATTTTCATATTCAATTGGAAGTTGCTGAAATTCCCTTTTCTACACTCTGTATGTTAATTAAACGTGTTTCTTCCCCTTTCTCTGGGTTCTTTAAGCTATTGAAATAGCTTAGAATGTCTATGACATCAGACGAGCCGTAGTTGCCATTTAAGATTGCATCGCATTTGCCATTCGAAACTAATGCACTTAAATTTAATGGCAGACGCCATAAAATAAATTGCTACTCAATTATTTTTAGCACGTCTTTATGCAAAACTTTTGGTCCAACAACAATACAACAATTAAGTGGCGCCCTCTATTCGATCTACCTTTCTCCCTCTACACTATCTACCTTTTCTTTTTGTTTCTTCGTTCACGTTGTTCTGCTCTCTAATTTGGTCTTAGTGCATTTTGCAACTCGGTTAAAAGTCATTAGGCCAGGCTGACAGTTTTGCCCTGGCCAAGTGCAAAAACTTTTTAACCATGTAGAACTTTTATTGAACTCATTTTTCTTCATTGCTGTTATTGTTGTTGTTGTAGCTGTGCTGGGCAAGTTTTTTCTTTACTCTTAGCTTGTTGTTGGCGCTGCTTTATGGCCAGAACTTAAAGCTGTTACCGATTCTGTGCTCCAGCTAAAAACTATACGAGGCCATTAGGCAAATATGTCAGCAGCGTGTGGCAATTAGCCAAGTTATGCGATATCAAACGTTGGCCAAGACATTTTTCTTAGCTCCGCTCGCCGCTTCTATTTTTATGGCCAACCATAATTAAGTTGCTTTAAACGCTGCGCACAGTGAATGGGAAACGTTTTTATGATAAATTGCGCGATTTATGTTTACAATATAAAACTACAACAACAACAACAGCAACAACTACAAAGATGCTATTAGAATGGATTTGAGATACATTGGAAGATATGCGTGTGTGATCGCTCATGTCAAAAGCCAAAGGCCTTGTCGTACAACCATTAAAGTGCGCCCCAATAAAATGATCTAAGACCATAAGCAACGCGCTGGAATTATCTGTGTGGGCTGCTAAACATGCCAAATATTATAGGTTATTTGTGGGTACTACAAATATATATATTTATCTATATATATTTACATATATATATGAAGAGAGATTTATTTTGAGCAGTTTTGTGTATGGAAAACGTTTATTTAAAATTATATTAATATGCTTTCTAGTTAATCCCACTGCGTATTATAGCTGACTAAGCTATTAGACATTGATGTATGCGAGACTAGAAAACATGGAAAATATTTTTAAAAATGGTTTATTATTTATTTAAAAATTTAAATTTCAGAGAAGAATATCTATTATAAAAGAATAGGAATATGAAGAGACATTTAAGAATTATTATGCTCTAAATAGATTAAGTACATATGTGAACAAAATTTATATACAAAAAATCTGCTGAAGATTCAAGATTTTTTAAATAATGCTTTTGATATATATTATTTAATAACAGCATTAAAATTTGCAAAAACAATTCCTAAGTAGAACTAGATAAAGTTTCCACTAAGCTTGTTAATAAAATATAAACTAAAAAAAAAAAAAAAACAATTCCTATTAATATTATGAAAAAAAAAATAATATAAATTAGATAAAAATTAAAAATTAGTTAAATAATGCTGGCAATATATGTATTATTTAATATTCAGCGGATAATATGAAGTAATAGCTTAGAATACAATAAAATAATAAATATTCAGAGCATTATAAATAAGATAAAGAAATAGTTTAAAATATATTTAGGATCAAGCTTTTATATATAGTAGAATATGTATATTTAAAAGGAATCAAAACTAAAATGTAAGAAAAAATTTAATATAAATTACATGCCACAAATAATAGCTTGCATTTAATATTAAAAAATTATTTAAATTATTTATATAATACAGTTCCACAAATTTCTTGACTCCAATCAAATGCAATTCAAATATTTTTGCTTTGCTATTCAAAATGTATTGAAATAAGTTTGCAATCTAACTTAGCTGACCCTCATTAATCCAATTTACAATCACAAAAAAAAAGAAACAATGCATTTTCCAATTTCCGCCTCCAAAAATTAGTTTAGTAAACTAGCCGCAAAACTTTCAAATAAATAATAATAATAATAATCGAGAGAGAGAGAGAGAGAAAAAACTGAATCAGTTTCAAGGCTGTCATTGATTAGCTGTTATTGTTATTGTTATGGTTATTGTTATTGTCTTGTTTGTTGTGTTTCATACTTCGTCATATTCAAAAGCATTCGCTTGTCAAAACTGAATGAATTCGATATGTAGGCTTCGTGGTATTGAGTATTTCGACATTTAAAGACATTATTCCGCACACTTTTGATTGATTTGTGAGGTTGAATCTCGATGCTTGATGAACTTTTCATATTTCTGACATTTATTTCTCGAACATTTTGCCATCTTTTCCATTTTAATTATGCAAATGCATTTTTTAAACGATTTCAGCGTGCCGTCGGGCATGCTCGCTCAATTATTATCGAATCATTATAGAGCGGGAGCATATACATATCCGATTTCCAGCATCAAAAATCAATATTGATTTCAATCACTGTCAAAGTGCAAAGAAGCAGAAACAAGAAGAGAAGAGAGAGAGAGAGGGGAAAAAATATCTGCAAACTTTGGTGGCAGTCTTAGTCAACCCGCAGGCTCTCGATTGCCGCTACCTTTTGTTCACCTCTCCACCCACCTCATTATATGCTCTCTCTCTCTCTCTCTCTCTCTCTCTTTCATGATTGCTGTCACGTCACCTGTAATTATTAAGCATCGCTACATTTCACGCGCGATTGATTTTCCCCGTGGAAATCAACGGCTGACAGTGGGCACAGCAATGCGCTTCATTGACAGGTCTTCCAATCAACATCATCATCATCATCATCATCAGCTCGCAAAATTTTCAATCACTTTGAAATTTATGCAAAAATCAAATTAAATAATTAGACTGTAAATGAGGCTGTCTACTGCCTCTCATCGCACACCTAATTGATTAAGTTGATTACATTGACAAGGTGTTATTGATTTCAGTTCTCATGTCAACGATTACATCAAGATACGAGAGAATGCGCGTGTGTGTGTGCGCTAATTGGAATACATATGTATATTTGAAGAGAATACAATAAATAAAATGGAATATATTAACTATTGTCTAGATGATAATAAGAAATTATTGTGGAAATTACGTAATTAAATAAATTTAGAGAATGTATAAGATTGAAAAATATAAATACAAACATGATGCAAATTAAAGCAGTATATCAAGAAAATTAGAAAACAATTTAATATATTTATAAATACATTATAAAAACTATATAAAATTAAAATAAAAATTTCACTATTATTTTATTTAACTACTTATTATTATTATTAAATAACTACTTTTACAATAATGTCTTCAGCTATTTAGACAGTTTCTGCCATAAGTAAGTGTATTATGTGCATAAAAAAGTCAACAACAAGATAGCCAATAGCCTCACTGCTCAATGACTTGACTTCGTTCATGGTTGTTGTCTCCGCTAATCAGTGTGGGTGTCTGAACTAGAGATGCCCAAATTAGACAAAAATATTCGATTTTTATATACGATGATATACTGAAGGTCTTGAAGGTGTAAAAAAATGCTTAGACAAATTTCAAGATTACACGAGATAATTTTTAAGATTTAAAGAAGAGAGACACATAATAAAAATTTATTTTAAAAAGTTTCTATAGATCTTTGATCTAAGATCTTAGCATCTAAAAAAAATTACTAAAGCTAACAGAAAAATCCAAATATAAACTGTCTAACTATCCCACATATTTTAGCTAAACTACTCTTTATCCATTTATGGCACTGTATACATTATCATCATCATCGCAATTTGTTGCTAGAAAATACTCGGGATTGCTTTTGCTCTTCACCATCTAAATTTGTTGTTTCTCTTTTTCGCATTAAATTTCATTTACCTTGATTATCTGCGGCTCTCACTGAAATGTTTATTTTGGAAAATTGCACGCATTAAATAAAAATGTTTGCTGCTGCGTTTGAAATTAATTTTAATTTTAAATTAAGCTGTAAACAACAAAAGAGCGAAAACTATTTATTGACGTTGCTTTTGCAGAGATTTGAAGTAGCAAAAAGCGAATCAAATAAAATAAATAGAGATAAAACTTAAATTAAACGAAAATAAAAGCAATTTAACCATGATCTCTTTATACTTGCTGTTGTTGTTGTTGTTATTGCTGTGCTAAGTGGCATTTGTATTGCTACTGCTTTTGTTGTTGTTGCAGCTTTATGTGCATTTTCCTTATTTGTTTAAGCAACAACAACGAACCATTTCATTGCAATCGTGTGTTTTATTTATTTTGCTTTTTTTCTCTCTCTCTACTCTTGCTGTTTTCCTGTTTTGCTATGCATTTGAATTTTACCCGTTGCCTTTTAGCTACGTATTTGCTTTGTTTTAATGGCAAAGTTGTGGAAGCTGGAGCTGACGCGGGGTTCGGCTAGTGGGCCAGGCTCTCATGTGGGACGTACCAATAGTTAGGCAAATTAACATGCAGTATCTGCAAGTTTTAGCCAATTAGTAGAGTTTTGGACACGCGGTAATGAGCCCTGCTGCAGTAGGGTAACGCAGTGGGAAATGGAGCTTATTTAAATAGGAATAGGATGCGACATATCAAGTGCAAGTTTGAATGAAAAACAGTTGAACTAAAACTCAATGTTTTTCATATACTTCTTATTTTTGTTTATGTTTTAAATCAATTTTAGATTTCTATATTTTTTATATACAAATATAAATATTTTTTTAATCAAATATTTGTTTCTATTTAATTCGTTTTTTTTAATATTTTAAAATTTTATTTTAAATAATTTTTTAGTGTTTGTTTTAGAAAAATTTTAGATTTTTATATTTTTAAAATACAAATATATATATATTTCTTAAATAAAATATTTGTTTCTATTTTATTCATGTTTTTATATATTTCTAAATTTTATTATAAATCATTTTTTAGTGTTATTATTTTTTTTAAATATATTTAATTTTATACAATTAATATTTTTAAATGTATATCATTTTATACAATTAATTTTGTTTTATAATATATTTATATTATATTATATATAAATATTTATATTTTTAATTTATTTATTTATTTATTTTGTGTTAATTATTTTTATATACATTTTTATTTTATTTTTTTTCATATGTCTAGCCCATCAGTATTCTCTCTCTCTCATTGTACTAAAATATATATCTATGCCAAACATCTCAACACATGGCAGAACGTGACTTTATGTGAGTGTGAGGCTACAGGGGGGAGTCAATTTATAAGCATTTGTTATATTGCTTTGTCTGTTCAAGGTGTGTCCTGCCCCCCGACTGATATGGGACATAAAGCGAACACTTATAGTGCCACGCCCCCTAACCCGCTGCACAGTCATAATAATCATGAGTATGACAAAGTTATACTCGTAGTTCTCATAATACTTGGCATAAATCTCGTTGCGGTAATAGAATTTTACAATGCGTAGTAAATAAGCAAGAGATCTGTGCTTTTTGCCCAGGGTGTGTGGAGAGTATGTATGAGAGCGTGTGTGTGTGTGTGTGTGTGGTAGTATAAGTTTTGGGTGTTAACCTGGTCAAGCTGTTCAGCAAACCCCGCTAAGGTAACTCGGGATAATTGGTGGGGCGTGCTGAAGATTTATAGCGATATGTACAGTAATAAAAGTTTTAAGCTTAAATATAGGGTAAACCGAAAAGTATTTTGCAACTTCCCATATAAATGACATCATCGACAACTGCAGACAACTTCTTTATAGTGTTGTAAAATATTATGGAAAAGTATTGTGTAAGTCAGAAAAAGAAGATTTCTTTGTTCAGACACACTATGCATACATAGAGCTGGGAGCGTTGCGAACAAATTCTGTTGAGTTTTATGATTTGACAGACCATAGAGAGAGAGAGGGTGAGAGAGAGAGACACAGGGAGAGGGAGAGGAAGAGAGTAGGGCAAATACGAAGTATAAGAGTCCCTCAACTTTAGATTTTTGGACGTGGAGAAAATTATACAATATAATAAATTTATATTTAATATATAATTAAAATAAATTTAAATTTAAATTTATCCTTTAATTATTTTTTTATTTATTTCTGCCCCCTGGCTATAAACTTGCAAACAAATGAAAAATAAATAGTCCAAAAATATCTCAAGCTCGTAGCTCAATCTTCCTTCAGTGCATAACCTTTGACATCTTTCATAAATGTTTAGCTTGGCTAAATTTGACTTACCTTAAATATAAATTGTCCCATATCCGAGGCACGTTCATTGGCTGAGCCCGAGGCACGTTTAAAGCAATGCAAATAGTCGCGGGTGAGCACAAAATATCTGCAATAAAACAAAAAAAACAAAATAAAAATAAATAAATAAATTTGACTCATAAAAAAAGAAACCATTTGCTAACCAATAATTTAAGGCCAGCTCTTATATTAAAGGTCAATTGCCTGAAGAGCCACTCAATAATGATGATTGTAAAATAATTATGATACAACAAAAAATTTTTGAACTATTCAACAATTGGCAACAGCTTGCCAATTGGCAGTGCAACAATTGGCAACAGATTAGATATACAATAGGCCACACGCAGGGTTCCGTAAAAAATTGTTATTAATAAATAATAAATCATGCGTCAAAAAAAAAAAGAGGAAAAAGAAATACCAGAAGTCAAAAGCCAAAAAGCCACTTGAGTAACTTGGCTACAAAAGCTGCTTTAGATTTTATGGCTTTCATAAGACGATGATAATAATATTTTATCGTCTCGGTCGCAGCAATGAAAAATCTTTTATTAATATGCTATTGGCATTTCTTTCTTTATTTTTCCCCCTTTGCTTCCTTTGAGAAATCATAAATTTTATTTTGCCCAAACTTAATAATGCATGGCCAGATATATTTGCTTAGCGACTGCTACAACTTTAGCCATCGATTTATTTATGGCGAAAAACTTTGCAGTCGAACGCAATGAAAATTCTGTTTCGACGAGTTCTTAAAAGGTGCTTTCAAATAATTCACAAAGAAGACTTTCTTTCGCTTGGCCAACAAAAGCAGCGCCAAATTGATTATTTGCCAGTTGGCGGTTGTTATACTCTGTGTTAAGAAAAAGAAAAACAAGTATATTGGTTTTACTAAATTTATAATATATATTCGTTTGATAAAGTTTCAAGATTTTCCTGATGCACCCACTAAGAGCTGGGCGAATTGGATAAAGCATTTTCCCGGTATGCCAGAAATCCATTTACACCTCTATGAGTGCATTGTATATTGAAAAAATACCCTGTAATTTTTATATTTTCGGACTTCAAGCATGAAAACTTATGCAGTAAAGCTATCCTAGGCTTCAAATAGGCAACGTCTATACCATATATTTCGCATTTGCAATGAGTTCCGGGTAAGATGGGAACAAAGCATCACGCAGTCAGTTACGCCCGACTGCAATGTTCTTACTTGTTTGAGCTTGAAGTTCTATAACGAATCAGCAGCTCATAGCTCGCAGCTGCTTATTAACGTGGTCAAGCAAATTGAGCCAGGGCGAGACGTTAAATAGTGTTTTGTAAACGAGCGATGCTGCTGCTTTCGCACTGAGTCTGTGGTTAATTGCTTACCCATTGCTGTGGGTTTGGCTAATAATGTACCGCTGCAGTGATTAGTTAAGCTGGCTAAATGCTTGAAGCATGAAGCGAACATAGAGGGGAACGAGAGCCATGCAGATTGCAAGAACTTAATGAGTGGAAACGTTCAAACAAGAAAAAAAAAACATAGTAGTAAAAAAAAAGTAAAACAAAACTGCGAATCGACCATGGAAACGTATGAATAAACAAAATGCGCATAAATAAAGAAAAGTTAATGAAGCAACCGCTGGGAAATGAAATAGAAAACAAATTTTAAAAATAATAATTATGGGATATAGTTAAGTTTGATCTTTGGGCATAAATTGTATAATTTAGCTTTGTTTTTGCTTTTTTGGTTTTCTGATAATGTTCGCAAAGCATTTAAATGCCAATCAATATTTTGAAATATCCAAACCAAATGAGAATCATGCGAAAATAATGACCATATATGCATGGAAAAGATGATGGATGATGTGTTCAGACAGCGATAAAAGTAAATATCAGCTAGATTATATAATGATGGAATAGAAAGCGATAAAAATTTATGAATAAGAGAATTTGCTAGGCTAAAAGAAAAGAAAAGCTATAAAAAGAACAAACAAGAAATGAAAAAGGCTACAAAGTGATTTAGCTATTATACTAAACTATTGCTTGAATAATAACTAAAAAAATATATATAACTAACTAATACTAATTATAACAAAAGTTTTGCCTAGTGAATCATGTTTCAAGGGAATTACATATTATTAAAATTAAGTATTAAAATTTTAAAATATTATTGGTATTTAAAATATTATTGTTATCTAAAATATTATTAAACATTTTTAAAGTTAAAATTTTATTGTTATTTAAAAAAAAAATAAAAAATGAAAATATTCTTAAAGCGATGATAAAAGTTTTAATGCATTAAATATTTTTAAAAATTAAACTACATACTTTTTTATTAAAAAAATTATTTTAAAAAATAAAAAAAAACATGCGTTTGAAAAAAATAGAATTTTCATTATATTGAAAATAGCTCTACAACTTTAAATATTGGTTAAATTTAAAACATTTTTGAAATTGAAAATATCGAAAAATGGTTTTTGAAATTTAAAATATTAAAAAAAAAAATACAAAAATATTTTTATAAAAATTTAAAAGCCTTTTCCATAACAATTATGAATTTATATATATATATTTTTTTTTCAATTTAATATAATACTTTTTAATGCAAATATATAAACAAAATAAAAATGTATCGATTACACAAAAAGGTAAACATTAAATTGGAAAGCCGAAATATTATGGCTCAATAATTATAGCTCTCAATTGAAATATAGCACTTCCCCAATATAATAAAGCAAATATCTAATTGGCATCACTTTAATGGTATTTCCATGCAATCGCTGGAGTTCAAATATGCACAATTGATAGCAGTGCTTAGTGGCCATTAACTGTCAATTAAAAATGTGCCGATAAACGTAATTACCAGCTGAACTGAGAGCTCTGCACGAGGGTCAGAGGGCGCGAGTCAGAGAGTAACATAATTAAATTTCAATTAAATGCACAGCAAACACAAACAAAAACACCGACCTGAATGCCCTCTGTCACTGCAATGCCCCCCACCCACTCATCCCCCCACGCACTCAATCAGTTGGCAAAACACATTTACATTCCCATTTGCATTTGCATATCGCCCTCTCTCATAGCGCGTTGGCATTCACATTTTGCATTATCTGCAATTCGAATATGAAAGTAAACTTCAGCCACACAGTCAGTCAATTATGCGCTTTTTGCAATTAACAACCCCTGGGTAAATAAATTTGCATCAAATTCTACCTGGTCAATTCGAGAGGGTTGCTTACACTTAACAGCTTATTGCAGGGTTAAATTTAAAAATATTTACAATGGGAATTTAAAGTGATTTTTAAACAATTATATATTATTATTTCGAGAAAAAAAAAATTTACCATAAATTTTCTTTTTATTGTTATTTGAGCAAACATTTATAATTAGTAATGAATTTTTAATATGAATCAATATCAATCAATAACAATAATTGAGAGCTTGGCTAGCTTTGTATCTAATTTGCATATTTTAAAAAATCTCAAAGGGCAATTCAATAAATGTTTAATTATATTAATATGATATATATTGTATTTTATATATATTTTTATTTATATTATTTTATTTTTATATATTTTTAAGTTTGGATATTTTAAAAAAATATTAAAGGGCAATTCAATAATTATTTAATTAAATTATATATAATAAATTGAAAATATATTTATTTTATTCGTATGTATTTTTAAATCCCAAAGGCAAATCAATAATTGTTTAATTCAATTAATATTATAAATAATAACTTGAAAATATATTTATTTTATTTTTATATATTTTTAAATACTTAAAAATAAAGATAAAATATAAAATAAAATTAAAATATCAATAAAATACTAAATATTTAAATTTAAATTATATGAAAATGTATAAAACTGCAATATTAAAGGTAATTTATTTATTATTTTAAAAGCCTATTAATCAGACTACTTGAAAAGCTTGTTAACACTAGACTAGCGAGGGGGGGGGGGAGAGGGAGAGAGTGTAGAAGAGAGAGAGACAAAGAGAAAGGCAGAGCTGTTGATTGAGTTTCAACTGACATTGATTATTCTGTTTAAGAAATATAATTTCCAAGAAATTGAATAAATTTCTACGTTACGTCTATATGCCTTTAAAAAAAAACCCTGAATCATCTAAAATATTAATTAGTTCTTAGATTCTTTATATCTCCAGCGATATTTGCATTTCTTACCTTTCCTTCCAGCGCGAGAAGAGACGATCCCGTTGCTGCCACAGCAGTCCGCGTTTAATTGGGCCCGTCATGGAGGCCACAGGTATGCGACCCGCTAGCAGCGATTGCTGTGAAAAGAAAAAGAGAGAGAGAACTGATTAAAATTACGTGCATATATGCATTTGCCATTAGCTGTAGGGGGAGTTAGTTTATGCCGATTTTGCACATTTGTTTAATTTATGATAGAACATTTTCTGAGCGTCTCAGCTGTTTTCGCTAGCTGTCGCAGTGGCTCTCATAATTCTTTAGCCCCTGCACTTTACGGTACTTTAAATAATTTAAACAACAACAACAGCAACAACAGCGAGTCGTGAACCTTTATGTCTGGCTCCCATGAGCTATGATTAATGTTGCTTTAAAAAGCCGCCACTTGCGTTGCTTGGCTGCCCCCGTCCAACAAGCGGCATCCCCCGCTCCATTTTAAACACGCCTGCTTTACCATAAATCCCGTTTTGTATTTTCTTTTTTTTTTTTCATGTTGTGTGGTTTGTTGTTGTTGTTGTTTTTGCTCATAAGAGCAATTTATTATCAAGCAGGGTTGTATTATATTTTATATTAACAAATGTTTCGTAGCTGGTTAAATAATATAAGCGGATATAGACATGCATATACATATGTATATATAATATATGTATATATGTATATGTAAATTTTTGATGGTATAACTGGGCAAGCTGGAGCATGATGGCAATTATAATGGGTTAATCTTTGTGGCTTATGCGGCTTACACATCAAATTAACATTAAACAATAATTTAGCGGTTAACTTTTCGTGATAAAGTCATTTAAAATGATAAAATTTATTAAATATATTCAATGATATTTTGGTAAGAATTCAATGTGAAGAATTATAGCAATTTATAGAAATTTAAAATAATATTTAAGTTCTATACTTGAGGTTCTGCAAATAGTTGATATGTTTCATATATGAAAACATTCATGATATTTAATAAACTGATAGAAATAACTTAATAATATGTTGGGCATTTAAAATATTCAGATAAATCAGCAGAAACGTGAGCCTAGACCTAACTATCCGTAACTATCAAAAGTTTTTAATATCTTAGTTGAAACCCAATAGCTAATCTCCATTTAAAATAAATTTCTATATATTGAAATAAAGCACATAACTGTAATACAATGTGGTAAAAAATACCTAAAACAAGAGCTGAACAGCTAAGGTGAATTATAAAATAAAATGAAGATGTTTAGATAAACTTTAATGCCCAATAGTATGTCCACAATAAAGATGCTATGATAAGCTTTAATACCTAATAATTTATCTAAAACAAAGATGCTTTGATAAACTTGAACAGCCAATGCTTGAGATGCCTAGATAAGCTTATAATAGGTGATAGGTTTACTTAACAACTTTTTCACAATTTCAATAATTAATTTATTTAAATTTGTTTGATAAAAAAAAAGAATAAATAGTATTCATTTTATATCATTTCCGAACATATCATTTATAATATAATAATAAATTTATTTATATTTTTATAATATAATAATAAGTCACAAAAAATGTAAACAAAAAATTGTATATAATAATATATATATATATTTTTTTTTTTTGACAATTTTGTAAAGTTTTTACAAAAAATTGTTGCATATTTCATAGTATACATTATCTCTGTAGCTAACTATTTCAAGTATCTCTATTATCACATTTCTATTATTTAGCACGCAATTTAATTAATTTGTAAGTTTAGCCAAAAACGTGTATATACATATATATATATATATATGTATATATATTTATCTGCCAGCTGGTCAACTTAGTATGCCGCCCACCAAATGCCCCCAATTTCGAGAATTCAGTCGAAACGCATTTGCTCATTAAATCCAATGGCTGCTGCACGTTTCTAACCAAAATACACACACACACACACACACACACACACACACACACACACACACACACACACACACACACACACACACACACACACACACACACACACACAAATAGAGCCACTCGGTCCACTCGGTCCATACGCTCCAACCGAACAATAGTTTTTAATGTGCTAAATTAAGTTTCGAATGCCTCTTATAGCGAGCGCTTCCCACTTTCCCACTTGGTCTTCCCTTTCGAGAAAATTACCCGCACAATTTCTTTTCGAATTTGGGGGCCACGAACACTGAACACCGAACTCCGAACAACCCCAACCGCTTGCTCATTTTGCCATATTGAATTTGAAGTTAGCCAAGGCATGCCTTTTGTTCTACTTCTTCCTCTGTCTATCCTCTATTTCGTTTCGTTTCTGTTGCTGTTGTTGTTGTTTGTGTCTGGGCGCTTAAACGTGACTACCGTTAATTTGGACCGAGAACCTTATTTAATGCTTTGGCTAAGAAGTTCTTGCCACAGTATACTAAGATTGTGTTGCAACGATAAGCGAAAGACATAGCACAACAAAAACAAAAAAAGTATCTTCATTTTCGGCTGGGCAAACCGAAAGAGAAAGAGAGAGAAAAGAATACCAAATAATACAGCGTGCCAAAGATTTATCGGCTTGAAAAAGTATTTCGAATTAAGCGAGCGCTGCTGCTGCCGCTGCTGATGATATCATTTCTCAGATTTGCGATTTCAGATTCACATACTTTTGGCCAAAATGTGTCTACAGAATACACACACACATATATGGAAAAGCGATTGATGGGTTAACATCAGGCCGGCATGGCCTTTAGCACCCATTTGCCTAGACTAAACTAACCCGTCGATAATTCATTTTTGCTATTTCGATTCATAGTTTTTTGTCAAATCGAGCGCCCGTTAGCGCCCCGCTCGGCCCGCTTTGATTGATTTCGTTGTGGCCATAAGCATATTATTAAACGCGCACGCCCCAAGCCAAATGGTCGCAAACTAACCACTGGATCGCTTTTTCTTATGGCTGCACAATGAATCGCCTAATGTTTGACATTTGTTGTCCGCCAGTTGATACATAGCCGTTGATTTATCTGCCGATTTCCATCGACAGCGCCATCCTGTGCGATAGAAGCTATAGAAGCTGGTGAAGTCTCTCATTAAATTTAGCCAAATATCTATTGACGCCGTTTGCATTGAAATTAGATAATTTTTCGAAGTTCGATTCGAAGAATTTAAATAGAAATCGATCTATTTAAAGTTGTACGAATATTGGTTGTTTAATTATTTAAATATGAAGAAATTTTAATATTTTTATTTATGGAACATTTCCCTAAATTTCAGCTTTATTATAAAAAAATTTAACTTTATATTTTATTTATTTATTTTTTATTTTATAGCTTGACAAAATTTAACATCATTTCCCTAAATTTCAGAATAATTTAATAAAAATATAAATTATTTTATTTGTTTTTTAGCTTAACAGAATTTAACATAATTTCCCTAAATTTCAGGTTAATTACGTAAAAAATAACTTTTTATTTTATTTTTAATTTTATTTTTTAGATTGACAAAATTTAACAGTTCAATTTTAAACAAACATTGGATTAAAATTATTATTTTAGTATAATTATGTATGTATATTTTTTTTTTACATTTGTTATATTTTTCAATTAGTTTATATTTTAATAAATTCCAGATAATTTATTTTCAATTATTAGAATGTCATTATTTTTCTGTATGTATATTTTTTTATATTTTTCAATTAATTTATATTTTTATGAATTCCGGATAATTTATTTGTAATTATTTGAAAATAATAAAACATGTTTTGGTGCAAATAGCTTAGGTATATATTTTTCAAAATAAATTTCAATTATGTATTTTTCAATATATAATTCGAAGATTATTAAAAAATAAAAATAAATAAATTAAAATAATAGTTTAATTTTTTTCTGCAATATTGCTTATACATATGCTTTTCAATTAATTTTGAAATAATATATCATAATTTATAATGCCCTAACAATTTTATAATTACTCCAAATGCTTAAACAACAAACAAATTTTAGAAACAACTAAATAAGATATATATATTTATATTGTATGTTTTCAAATTTATTAAAGAATTTCAAACAAATTACTGTATATATATGTATGTCAGCAATAAATATGTTCACTATATTCTGATCGTAAATTCTGAATGTGCTTGACCTCCTTCCACTCATTATCACCTTCATCAGCTGATTATTCAAAACTTTTATAGAACAAAACAAAAGGCATAAATAAATTCTAACAGAATAAAAGCTATGAATAAAGCCGAAAAACAGTTCTTTTTTTATTGAAAGAAAATTTTTTGGTTTTTATAAAAAAAAATCAAAATACCAAAATTAAATTAAATTTTCGTCACGTTCTGTGCATGTAAATTATGGCCAAGCATATCAAATGTTGTTGTTTTTGTTTATTAGTTTTTGTTTTGTTTGGTTTTTTTTTGTATTTGTGTGTGTGTGTCTGCTCCACCATGTGTTGCGACTGGGAGCGGAAATAAAGCGTATAATTGTTCAACACGCATCTGTGGAGTTGTACAGCATTCGGAGAACTTGGCTTTAATGGCTCAATCTGAATTATTTGTATGGCAGAAAAGTGTGCCAAAAAGCTGTTGCAAAGCGATTACGCCAACTGCAACGCTTAACTTGGCTAAGGGCTTCAAATATATGTGGCAAAAATATCTGTCATAAATCAATCAACCCACTTGCGCAAAAGCCACAAATAAATTTCAAATTTGTTTGAGAGATGAACAGATGAGCGCGCGCGGCTGTCGATAATCAACGATGATGACACAATTGCTAAATAATACGAGCAGCATGCAGTATTGTTGGATTTGATTCGAACACGACAATCAAACCAAACCAAAGCCAACATAAGAAGCAAAATTTATGATGAATTCAAAGAAATAATAAAAGAGGAGCGTCAGCATCATACATATGTGGAACTGAATTTATTAACAATTAATATTTACCCAATATTTCTCTCTTATTTATTATTGAAATAAATAAATTTTTAATAAATATTTTATATAAATTACTATTTTTGTTATTATTATTTTTTTTTTAATATTTTGAATTTATTTTATAGCTTTATAGTCATTATTATTGCATTATTATTATTATTAATTGCAAATTTTGTATTTCGAATTCATATAATAAAATTTAGAATATTTAAATAAAAGCTGACTAATAGTATATAAATATAAATTTATCAGAAAAATATATTTAGTTACAGAAATTCATTTGATACATATATTTGTATATTATATAGATTTTTTTAAATAATATTTAATATATAGTACTATTTATACAGTAGCATATTAAATATTTAGTCCTAATTGTTGTTGCTTTGGCAAAATATTCAAACGACCCTCTCAGTTTCTCTATCTTATAGCCTGTGGGTTGTCCAGAATCAGATGTTAGATCATGCCATCACGATTCTAGTCAATAGCTTAGCCCCTTTTATTTTAGTGCCTCAATGGCAGCCGCAGACCCAATTTTAATTCCAGCTCTTTAAGTCTTAACATTCAGTACTCTGCGATCTGTTTGTATGCCAATCCAATTAAAAACCACTAAAAGAGAGCCATAAAAGGCTAGCCAAAACCAGACCTGAACCAACCCGGTAATTATGTAAGCCGCACAGAGACTGGCTGCGAAAAAAATACCTCAAAAAAATACCAGACATATATACGTGCCAATTTTGGCGGCGTCTTGAATACATCATTCAGCAAAAAAAAAAAAAAAAAAATAAACAAAAACGAGAAAATATAAAGCGCCTGTAGCATAAATAATGAAAGCTTTAAGCAAAAGCGCGTCAGCTTCCTGCAGTTGAATTTTCACACAAAATGCACTGAAAATGGGGGCATGAAGTCATTAGAGTTACCTAATATTTTATATGTTTTTTGTGTCACGGGAAAATTATGAAAAATGTATTTACTAAAGTAGCAAAAAGAAAGATAGAAACAGAGACAAAGAGGAAGGGATAGAGAAGAAATGCTTTGGCAAATAAATCACATAAAAAACATTTGAATTTACTTTTGTACATTTGCTTATCGTGCTTATCAAAACTTAACGGATATGCTACAAGCTGGTTTTATGTATCCATATGAGGGTGCAGAGCAGCACACCTTGTAGATAATTAATAAAAAATAAACTCATTTAAATTATGTTTGCACTATGATAGCAAATAGTAGCTGAGACGCAAAAAAAAAGAGAATGAAAAAATATATATGTATGTATAAACATACATAAATACATATATATGTACCTATGCATTTATATTTATAAACTTTTACAAATAGAATAAAAACTGTGCAAGTAGATAAGAATATTTTACAATGCACTAGATATGATGCGGGAGCTTTATATACGAATAGATAAGTTGCCAAGGCTGCAATCTGACTAAGCAGCAAACTGACTTATGTCAGAAATTTCAATTTTAAATGCATTTAAAAAAGCCGAAAAAATCTGAATAAAATGTAATTTAATGGCAAAATTAAGAGTTTGTGTTGCATAAAATTAATTTTAAATTCTATTAAATTAAAAAATAAGAATTCTTGTTTTAGGTTATGAAATATGAAATTAATAAAATATGAATTCTTGTTTTCAGAAAAAAAAAAAAAAACAAAAGCAGAACAATTATAATAATTTATAATTTAATTTCGTAATTTAATAAATAATTTAGGCACTTTTTACGTATACATATATAAACAATAAATATTTAAAATATGAATTCTTGTTTTAGGATTAAAAGAAAAAGTAAAACATATTGAGAAAAAGAGCCTTTAATCAAAGTAAATGAGTTTGCAGAAACCATTATAATAATAGATTTAATAATTTAATAAATTAAATAAATAATTTAGTTACTTTTGACGTATATTTAAACAATTAAAACTAAACTAAATCCAAAATGTTACAATTAAAACATTTTGCTTTGTAAACTAAAATGTTGTTCGGCATTAATAAAACAAAAAAGGCATTTGAAATAATTACATTTACGACCCCAGAGTCAATGACTTTAGTAAATTGTAGAAAGAAGGAGAGAAAAAAATTAATAATTTAATTAGGCATACACACACACAAACTACTTGGACAAACGGTGAAAAATCAGTGAAAAGAACGTGGGGGAAAACTCGGTTCTGCGCGACTACAGCCAGGGAAATTGCAACTCAAAGGTAGTGTAGGAGTCGCATTTTATAATTTGTGTTATTTTTATTTTATTTTATTTTTTTTTTACTTTACTTTACTTTTGCCACTTGAAAGCACAGCAAGTATTTATGACTGCTTGTTGGATGGATGACTGCCTGGTTGGTTTGACTGGATGGATGGATGGATGGCTGAGTGAGTGAGTGAGTGGCTGGCTGGCTGGATACGTGGATAACTTGTTGTTGGCTTGCCGACATCAAAAGGCAAACAACGCGAGTATAAATATAATAAAAAAAAATAAATGTAAGAAAAACCAAGCACAAATTAAAAATCATTTTATGATTGCGCCAAGTCAAAGAAAAATCTGATAGCCGGTGCAGCGACGAATGAAATTCAATTTCCAAACAAGTCATGTTGAAACAATGTGTGAAGTTGGCAAATTGTTCAATATTTGCCAAACGGTAATTGAAAATCAACTAAGAGTCATAAAATGTGACTATCTATAGATAGACGAAGTGAGCGTATATATATATACATACATATATATTTGTCTGGTTTATGGTAGTATCTGTTTTGTTGCATGTGCTTTATATGGCTAACTCACCCAGTAAAAGTCCGTTGATAAAATCATGACACGCGCGCCTATAAAAGATGTGTGTTTACTATGCTATAAATACCAATTTATAGGCGCTGCATTAAATGCCTTTTGTTTTCTTCAATACAATGTGTCGTATAAATTTCTTTTCTTTTTAAGAATTTCTTTAGACACACACACACGCACACACGCACACGTTACACTAATGATTCTTATGCGCGGCTAAACAAACATTTAGCTCAGACGACCGAAAAAAAAAGTATAAATTGCAGAAATGTGTGCGAGTTTTTTTTTTCGGTTTTAGCAACGGCTGCGAAAAACTCTACCGACACGAACCAACTTCCATTGACGACTATTCAAAAATTCTGAGCGAAAAAATATATATATGTATGTTTGTATTTTTCATGCCGCAGCCGCCTAAACATTTTACACATATGGCAAAAACAAGCCCAGTCCATTGTGTGTTGCTTGTGCACGCAAAGTATCTACAGCAACAAAAAGTATCTGTAGCTGTAGCTGTGGCTGTAGCTGTTGCCGTTGTCGTCTGCCGTGACGTGACACACATGTGGGCAATTCTATGCAGCCAATGGCAGTTGTTGTTCTTCTTAATGTTGTTGCCTTTTGTTGTTGTTGTTGTTGTGTTTAGCCAAACATGTGCCTACGGTCGTTGTTGATTTTTGTTTTCTTCTGCTGCTTTTCGGTTTCTTGACTGGCTTATATGGTTTATGTGTTAATAAGACGACCTTCAGAGATTTTTCTAGGCTTTTTTCATGATTTTTTTCATGGCATATTTATATAGTTCAAATAAATCAAGTGAACAGACCAAAACTAGACTTGGTTTGCAGTTTGGCAATATTTGGCTATGCAGTGGGCGTGGCTGTCGAGTGACTGAATGTCTAGCGCATTGCATACAATAGGATTTTTTTTTGGTTCACATTTATGCGGAACTTATTTACTGAATTACTTAATTCGAATTGTGTGTATAATATTGAAGAATTTTTATTTAATTTATACAAATATATTTTACGATTAGTTATTCCATGTGTCATAACACGATTACGACTTTAAGACGATTATGTCCATAAAAATGAGACGAAGCAAATATGCTAAGGTCTGTTGATGATGTGTTGTTTATTATCATTGAAATATTTGGCTAATTGGTTATAGACACAGTGCTTAAGGAAGTTCTTTGAAGTTGAAAGAAAAAGTTAAGTGATATACAAAGAAATTTATGCTCCTCGGGGCTGGGAAGAAGTTTATTTCTTATGTGTGAAAATTACACTAAAAATGACGAAAGGCCTTTGCTGAACTATTTTATGGTTAATTATAAAGCTCGTAGTATATATTCAGTAAGATATGTATATATCAAGCAGGCTTAGAAATATTTTAGCAAGGAGACTTGGCTAAATTAGATTAACAAACTTGTCTCCAATCTCTTAATTATAAATAAATGCAGTTGCAGCTTATATAAGTATATAAAAACCTGCTGAAGAACATAATATAATATCTACATTAATAATAATAATTAATTATAATAATATTTAAATTGACACAATATTAATATCTAAATTAATATCTTAATTATTAAAATATTATTATATAAATTACTAATAAACATATACATATTATGCCGATATTAGTTTTAGTTTCAAATTGTTTTAAAAATAGATTTTAATTTTTATTAAAGTATTTTTTTTATTGTTGTTTTTATATATTTTTTGTCTATTAATATTTTCTCATTTATATTTTTTTATTTATATTATTATATTATATATATTATTATTTTTATTCATATTTTTATATTCATGTTTTTTTATTTATTTTTTTATTATTTTTTTTTAATTTTTTAAAATTATTATTATTTTTTTCCCCAACATTTAGTGTTTAATTTCACTACTATTTTCAAGAACGCAACTGTATATAGTTAATAAGAAAAAAATATGTTTTCCCTATTATTGTTTGCTTCTTCTAACCCATTTTTATCCATTAACTTCACACAAGAGTACGAAAACTTGCCAAACATCATAAATGTTGACCTAGAATTCTAGAAAAAGAAATATATTTTAGCCACATTTAATAGTGTTTTGAGCTAGGAATTGAGCAATTCCATTTGATGAACTCTTTTTGCTTTTTCTTTGGCTATTTCCTGCTGTTGCACAGAGCTGTAAGAGCCATAATCTGGCAGTATAAATAACAAAGCAACCCATTGACCTTCACGCAACGCTCGAGTGGCACTCGCAATACATCAAATCCGGCACTCAACCCGCTCAAGAACCGTTATCAAGCACACATATTTGGGCATGTCAGAGTAGAGTGCAAAAAACGTTGAAATGCTGCCACATGCAGCTAACAGCACACTCACTCACGCACTCACACACTCACTCACACACGCACACACTCATATTTGAGCATTCAAAAGTCATTTAAAATGCAATAGAAAACCCGCCTGCTGCCATTCGCACAATTTCATTCTCTCAGCGGGGCGGCCCAACCACAGTGAACACCAACGGAGTTAGAGAGGGAGAGTGGGAAAGGGAGAGCGAGAGAGAGATGCCTCAACGGAAACATTCACACGGCCAAAGATCCTGCCGCCTCAAACTGAAATGAAATAAAAAGGAGACAGACGAAAAGAGGTACAAGAATTTTTGCTGTTCTCTTTGCTTCTCAGAAAAGTGCAAAAAAAGAAAAAGCAGAAAAAATACATCATCTTGGCCGTCGTCTATGGGTCTTACTGAGGCGTCGTCAGGTCTGCTCACAATTTATGCATGTGCCACAGATGGAAAGAAGACCGTAAAGGAAGAAGAGGTGAAAGAGCTGGAGAATGGCAGAGAGCCCTTGAACTTGGGCCAGGAAGTGTCGCTCGATTGGCAATGCCAAAAATTGTTTGTCTTTTGAGAGAGAGAGACAGAGATAGAGAGAGTTCGACTTCAAAGTAGGTATTGCCGATACCCTATTAAGGCGAGTTATACATATAGTATGTGAGTGTGAAATGATATCATTTCAGTTGAGTTAAGTTCCCATGAAATGGGGTTGGATGGGAATTATGATTGCATAATATATATTAAGTGGAATTTAAGGCAGGAAATATATTTGGCTAAAAAATAATGAAATTTATGTATGGAGCTCTCGAAAAGGAAGTTGGGTATATTAATAATTATTAATAATATTATTTAAATAAAAAATTAATATATTATTAAAATATAAAATATATAATAAAATTGTAAGATATATGATAAAGAAAATGTAAGAAGAGTTATATATTTGTGTTTATTAGATAAGAACCCAAGACTCATTTATTTAATTGAATATAGATTCTCTAAATAATCAATAATCATTATAAAATTTAACAAAGTCTTGCATAAGAAGTCTATTACAACTTCTATATAATATTTATAATATATATAATATATTTCACTATATAATATTTCAATTGAATTTATTATGAAGAAGTAAATTCAAATGCATTTATTTAATTAAATTAATATAAATAAATTTGCCTTACAAATGTAGTCAGCTCTTGTAAAGTGAGTGTATTACAACTTCGTATATTAAAAAAAATTATAATAATATTTGTATATATATTTCTCTGTATGTTATATAAAGTGCCTTGCATATTTGTGCAAGCTCTCGGCTCGACTCGATTGCGATGGCGTCATGCGGGCTTGCTGCTGAAAATGATGCGATTGTCGTCGCTGGCCTTTTTTGGGTCTGTGTGTGCTGTGCTGCGTGTGAGCCACTGCATAAATCTGCAGAAATTATGGCTAGATGTAGCTTTTATTTCAACTGTGTTTTACGAGCTGCAATTGACGACAGCTTAAGTAAAAAAAAAATACTGAAAACTTGCAAACTTTTAGCTTAGTATATCTGTTTATCTATTAGCAACAGCTAAGTATGTAAGTGAAGTTTGCCCGAGGTCACGCCCCCTTCGGTAAAAGCGAAGGCAAAGTCATTTCGCATGCTGTTTACATTTATGCAACATGTTGAGAGCGGCTACAAAGTATCTGCAGATACTTTTAGTTGCTGTGTATATGTATATATATATGTGTGTGTGTGTGTGCGTGTGACTGCGTCTGATTATGACATTTAACATGAACACGTAGCAGCAGCAGCAGCAGCGCAGCATATGCGAGCGACAGCATTGATATATATTTTTTCTGCTCTTTTAGTCTTTTTAGCAGACATGACATCGAGGGGCTATTGGCAATGGGTGGCGGGGCAAAGAACTGCAGGACAGTTCTCTTCTTATTTGTTTAAGTTTTTTTTTAACTTCATTGCAAATTCATTCATTCATTTCGTGCTGTCATATTTTTGCTGTCTTATCGCAGACCCAAAACAAAATTGGCAAACATTTCGCAGCACCAAATGCAACGAGAGAGAGAGAGAGAGAGAGAGAGAGAGAGAGAGAGAGAGAGAGAGTGGGAAAAAAATAGCTTGACTGCAGTTGGCGAAGTTCAAGAATTGAAGTTGGAATTGGGGGTGTTTGTCCATGGCTAAATTGGCTTGTTCGAATGCATCTTGATAAGAGCTGACGGCCTATTGGCAGCGGAGTTAGCGCATTGAATTGGAAAATGTTTTCAATTTTTGTAGTCTAGCTCCTTTTTTTTGTGTATGTGTATATATGTAAAACTTGCCTGTAAAACTAGCTGTTGGGCATTTTTGTAGTTATTGTTGACACTCACCTGCAAAGAGAGAAACGAAAAATATTAATTAAAATATGTAAAACTAACGAATATTTGTTAAAGTAGAGAGTTTATCTACAAGCTAGTAAAGTGAAAAAAATGAGAAAAAAATTCACAAAAATAGTAGTGGGAGTAAATTTGTATATTAAACATATATGATATAAAAATATATAAAAAATGTATAATATATAAAATGCAAAATATAAAAATAAATAAAATAAAATATAAAAATAAAAAAAATGCATAAAAATAGTAAATTTGTATATTAAATAAAAAAAATATATATGATATAAATATATATAAAAAATGTATAATATATGAAATACAAAATATGAAAGTAAATAAATAAATAAATAAAATATAAAAATAAAAAAATGCATAAAAATAGTAAATTTGTATATTAAATAAACAAAAATATTCATGATATAAATTTATATAAAAAATGTAAAATATATAAAATACAAAATATAAAAATCAATAATACAAAATTATAAAAATATAAAATATACATATATGAAATATGTTAATTGTATTCACAAACAATAAATAATTAAGTTTTTAATACTTTTTCCAATACCAACAAATCCCAAAGTCTTTACTTATCACAACAATTGAAACAAGTTTTGATTGATATGCAAAATAAATAATCAAATCAAAATCTTGGCTGTTAATTGAGCAGCTTATGGCGTACTTGAAATTAATACGTAAACAATAGGCTTAAAATATATTTATATAGCTCAATAGACAGTCAAAAATTTAAGTGGGATTTGAGCAGAATTAAAAATAAAATAAAAAATTAATATTAAAAATAAATTTCAAGAAATTTGCAATAAATTGTCAAAATTATGCAAAGAAAAAAATAAATAAATAAATAAATAAAAAATAAAAATAAAATAAAATAAAAAATATAAATAAATAATTAAATACAAAAATAAAATAAAAGATAGGTAAGAAATGTATTTATTAAACACCTTAAAAACAAGTTCTATAAAGAAATCAAGTGGAACGAGAACAGCACAAATTTAATAGCGAACGAGTCAAGTGCCAGTGCGACGACTTATTTGTCACTAGAGCTGTTTTCTTAATGTTGCTGTTGTTGCTTTTATGGACAACAACAAAGTTGTACGTGGGCGTCAAGTTGAACGGCAGATATATGTATGTATGAAGCTGAGGCAGCTGGCTGACTGTTGTTGTTGTTGTTGTTGTTGTTGCTGCTGTCGCTTTGTAAGGTCAGGCGTTCACCAGTGCGTATGAGCAATAATTTTTTTAATTGTCGCATTAAACAGTTAACGGGCGTCACG
>JAWNOM010000471.1:160000-285000 GCA_035045965.1 Drosophila aldrichi
TCAACTCGGTAGATAAGCCACGTGTAACTTGCCTTGCACCCTTCCCCCTCGCCCCCATCCTACGCGATTGCATTTGTTAGCCAGGTTCAATGCTTCAATTAAATTTCCTGTCAATCATTGTTTTTGACTTCCCAGTTGTTGTTGGCTTTTACGGCTTTCCACTTGTTTTGTTTTGAAAAATTCGTTTAGTATTTTGAAAATTTCATAGCTGGTTTTTGATTAACCATCGCTCTCGACGTTTGTGCATTGGCCAGCAAATGGGTTTTTTGACTTTGACTTTGACGGATTTGCATTGAAGTTCCATTGAGGAGGTGTCAGTCAGTCAGTTAGTCAGTCAGGTGTAAAGCTCTTCTTCACTGTCTATAAAGCTACTGAATGGGAGAGGTGATATTTATGTGGTACATATACAATTTTATGTTTGAAGAAAAAGTTCTTTGGACCTCAAGCTATGGTAGATCATTTCGTATACATTTAAGTTGATATAAATATAAATAGATATACGGTAGAAATACGTAAAATATACGATTTAGAAAAATATGATAAATGGAGATAAACTAAAATAGATAAAATTTCTAAGGAGATGGAAAATGATAAATAAAGATGGCTATATTATAATATTATATGTATATAAGATTTCTTCTTCTTTTCTTTTTAAGATTTGCTCATAATATTAGTTTTAAGAATCATTTTAAGATTTGCTTATAATATTAATTTTAAGAATCGTAATATGGGATTTTTAAAATAAATAACACAGGAAATCAATAAGTATTACAGTTCTGTTCCATTGGAATTTTTATTTAATTTTCCAGTTAATTTTCTCTTCCCATATTCGCTCTCTTTTAACTTATCCCTTGCTTTTCAGCTAATCTTTGTTTACTTCTAAACAGATCTTTCTTTCGTCTTTTCTATTTCTTTTGATTACAGACTTTCACTTTTGTTCTTAACAGCTTAAAATTTGTAGATAAGAGCTGATAGGCAGTTGATCTCATATTTAAAGCGCAGCCCTTTTAATCGGTTCTACCATCTAATCCATTCGTATTTACACCTCATTCTCTCAGTTTTATCGCACTTACATATCAACCTTTCTCTCTCGCTTTCGCTCATTCTCACCCTCTCCCCTCTCTCTCTCTTTCTTTCTTCATCTGTTTGCCGCCCATTTCCTTTATGTAAACACCTACCTAACCAAAACGTAGTTCTGCTCAGGTTTTTGCCTACCCACAGCGCCAACGCCGTGAGAACTGTGCCAGGTGAATGGCTCTCCATTGTTCTTGGACCGTTGTTCGTTGCGATTGTAAGAAACTTTGCGCTCTTTTACCTATTTTTCTTGTGCAATTATTTATAATAGCGCCGCCTGGTTTTGCAGCCCGCTCGCCGCTTCAATGCAACGAGCAACGCGCGTTCGCATACGCCTCGAAATTATGCAGGTAGCGTACACCATACCTTGTCGAACCCTGAGCGCAGTTCATTAAGGGTAATGCATGCCAAAAAGATTGAAAGAAAGACAAATTGTCTGCAAAAAGAAGAAATTCGCTCAAGCATACATAGAGAGAGAGAGAGAGAGAGAGAGAGAGAGAGAGATAGAAAGAGAGAGAGAGAGAGAGAGAGAGAGAGAAGACATCAATGTGTGCGGAGTGGCAGCGCCTTAATGACAAAACATCGCCGGTTGTCCTCAGCGCACCTGCAGCAGTTCCTTAGAAATTCCGTACCTTAATTTGCTGTGCAACAGCAACAGCAACAACAACAACTGCGCACATCAACCGGAATAACAATGTACTGATTCTTTCACTACATGTCCGGTTCCAGCTCCTTAATATTTATAAATAATTAAAGTGCTTGTCCGGTCTGTGGGTGCAGTTTATTGATTTTTTAAATACCCTATACTCTTCTGAGAATAAGCATTATATAGGTCGACTTCACACTAACTGCAGGGTATTGGTTGACAGAAGCTGTGAAACTGTTTTGGTCTCATTTTTTTAGTTTTTAAGCATTATTAAATATTACAAATATATTTTAAAACTAAATGAATTAATTTTGTATTAGTTTAAACATCACACAAACAACATGCGTTTAAATTTTTTCGATATCCCCAATAGTTTAGATTTTATAGATTTCAAACTAACTGCAGGGTATTCAGGGTAACTCTGTCAACCGTCAACATAAATATAAATATTTTATGATACTACAAAAGATACTACAAAACTAATATACCCTCGATTTGATATAAGTAAATTTACAACTAAGTGCTTGGTATTCCCACAAAATAATTTAATCATGCTCTCATAAATATTCAATTTAGAATCCACTAAAGTTAAATGCCAGATATTTGAAATAACTAAGTGCTGGGTATTTCTAAGTCAATCACATAAATTTTTTCAAATTTTCATGTGTTCTACATAAACAAATGCAACTTAAATTTCATAAAAGTCAACTCACAACTACTGCCAGGGTATTCATTAGTCAGTCACGCCTAAGAATATAATATGCTTCAGTTTTCTAACTACTGCGGAAATGTGCGTGGGGATCAGATGTGCTCGCTCCGAATGGGGCGAGTTCATTGCACTGACCCACTGAAGGTGACAACATTTTGCAGCTACTTCTAAGTGAAAGCCATATAACTAGCCGCAAGTACCTTTAAATGATGATATTGTGGCACCTACAACAAGTGCACACTCCCAGCCGTAGGGAAGTCTTACATGTGTGTGTGTTTTTATTTTTACGGCCTGTCACATATGTCATATAGCGAAACGTCTCATATTTCTTCAGCTGATTAGCATGTGCACTTGAAGGACCCGCACAGTCGACTATAATGTGTGTGTGGCTACTGAAACCGAGGGAGGGACCGCGCCCAAGGATGAGACACTTGAGGCGCCCGTGAGAAAAGTGCACGGCGGCAGTGCTGTCTTCTCTTTATGCTGCTTTATGATGTGCTAATGGGCGGTAAACATTTCGTAAGCTTCATTGATTTTTATGCATTGTTTATGGGCGGCATAGAGTATGCTATCTCAAGTGGGTCACTTGATGCCAAAACGTCTGTGATGAATATGTCTTTGCGTAGTAGTTATGTAAGATTAACATGTGTTATATAACTATCACTTAGTTTTTAGTAGCGTCGGCCAGCATATATTTATTTACAGGTTGAATTTCTGTTGGGCATATGGTTGAGTTTTCTGTGTCTGAATTGATATTTGAATTTTTATTGTCTTAATTAATTGAATTATTTATATTTTTAATTTTTGAATTTCATATATTTTATTTATATAAAATTGTAATTTAATCGAGAGATTAAATTAAAATTTTTCTGTACATTTTGTGCAGTTTTTTCATTTCTTTTTCAAATTTCTTATTCATATTGTTTTCATATTTTCTTAATTTTATTATTATTTTCTATCAATGAATAAAAACCTTATTATTTTAAAACTATAGCTCAGGAAATATATATGTTCTTATATATATTTATATGTTAAATGGAAATAAAATGATCATTTTACCGAAAAATTTATGAATATATTTTTAAATCTAGCGGAGCTTATCAATTAGCAAATAAATTAAAAATAAATTAAATTGAAAGTTGCAATATATTATTTAAAATATTATCAATACCTTAATGTATGTGCGAATGTGTATTCAATTAAACTGAAATGCACTTGAGATTATCAGATTTGGTGGCTATAAATATCGTGGCAGGCAGAAAAGTTTTCAAACCAGATTTTAACTTTCTCATAAACCGCATTTCCACAACTTCCTGATCCTCATTGATTCGCATTTTATTTGAAGTATGGTCAACCAATTAATAATTAAAATGTTTGTGCGTATTATACTTTTTTTTATACAACTTAGCGCTTTTCCGCAAACGAAAATGAAAAACTGGTCAAGTTTCGGTCGATTAGAGAGAAAAAAAATGTCATTTGCGACGTGGCGAAAACAAGTTGGTTTCAGCCATTTAGCCTGGCCATCGCCTAGAGAGAGAGAGAGTGAAATCTTGATGAGCAGGAAAAGTGTGCTCGCAAAACATGTGCTGCAACTTGTGTCCAAGAGATTTATCAGCAACAACGAACGTCATCATTATCGTTATCGTTATCATTAGCTATATCATCGGCGGCCGCAGCATCGTTAAGAAAAGGCTGCGACAGTCTTTTGTCATTGGTATCAAAGTGGAAGCTTAGATGATAAATGAAATTTTTGCCGCACTAAAACGTTGCTTTTACTTAAGACCAAAAACTTTTGCTTTGTGTGTGTGTGTGTGCATGTGTATGTGTGTTTATCATTATTGTAATTTCTGGCCGTAGGCATTTGGCCAAAACACGCACGTCTCTAACGCTCTGGGCCATTTGGCACACAGCCAAAACAACAGCAGCAGCAACAACAACAACAACAACAATCAACATATGTGATTGATTGTAATTGAGGTTGGTAAAAGTTGTTGTGTCAATGTCAAAGTCGGGGTGCCAAAACGTAAAAGAAAATGAAATAAAAGGAAAAAAAAAAAAAACAAAAAAAAAAACAAAGAATCTGTGTAAAAAATTGTTCCACAATTCATGGTGCTGTCACTTGTGAAAAACCAAAGAAGCGGCAAATTTTCTACAACAATTTTCCTACCAGCCAAAAGAAAATGATGCAGCAAATTGTGAAATTGCTTCGAATGGGAATTACATGTTTGTCCATTTATCATTTCAAGTTGTTTGTAGATAAAAGCGGCATTCAATTGTTAAATGATTATAAATTGATAATATAATAGCTGAAGCTTAAGTTGAGAACTGCAATTCAATAATATAAAACATTTGATGTAATAATCATAATAATAATAGTAATTAAAATAGAATACAGTTACTCAACTCTAGTTGTTAGCCAAGTTCTTGAAGCATATAGCATCATCATAAATTCCAACTCATTCACAGAAAAGCTTTTTGTCTAATTAACATGGAAACCTTTTCGACAATGACCGTCAGAGCCAACTCTTTGCGCCAAGTTAAGGCCAGAAAAAGCAACAACAAAACTTTTTAGTTGCCAGAAATTTCACTTGCGAAAGTTTTGAGCTACAATTAAAGTGGAAAAGTTAAGAGTAAAGAGCTGACCAGGTTTATTTTTCTTTTGTCTTATATATCTATATATATATATATATCTGTTTTTTTATTTTTTGTGTATTTTTTTCACTTGTAGGGTTGGACTATGGCGTAATGCTCGAAAGGCACATTAACACGTTTCAAATGACTTTAAATACGTTGCCAAATGATGGCAAGAAATATAAAACAGAAACTTGGGAAAGTTGGCATATCTGGAAATATGTCAGAGTGTCAACAGCGCACACAGACAGACAGACACAAATAATGAACGAAATAATCATAATCATAATCATAATGATAATAATATGAAGAAGAAGTAGATGGAGGATGATGATGAAGCAGGAGAAGAAGAAGCTGCAGGCTGTCTCCCCCCCATCGTAGTAGTTGTTGTTGTAATATTATCTGACTTTGTATCTGGCACTACTCGCCATGATTGCCCAAGCGAACAAATAAAAGGGTGAACAGCTCGGCGTCTGTGAGTTTTTGGCCTTATGCAATTGTCATTATTGTTGGAGTGTTGTTGTTGCTTTTGCTTTATGAATATTAAACTTGTATATATATATATATATATATATATATATATATATATATATATTCGTATATATCTATGTATTCATTTTGTTATTGTCGCCCCGTTGAGCACAGCGTTTGAAGATGCTTTACTCAAGTGCTCTGTGTTTTGTTTGCTCTTGTTCACAAATTTCACTGCTTCTCTTGAAATGAAGTTGTATTATTTTTTTTTTTGCCTGCTGCTTCTTTTTTTACTGCGTTTTTTTTTCAATTAAATGCGCCAAAAGCGTAAATTTAATTAATTTAATTGTTGCAGCAAAAGAAATGTGGTAGCTAAATTTCAACTTGGCCACGTTTTAAGGCCAAATTTGTTGTTGGCCAGAGTCAAGTTTATTTGAGTTATTTTTCAAGTTTTGTTAGACATTGTTGTTGAATACTTCAGGGAAATGAAGTTGTTTGTGCAAGTTGTGGAATTTTTACAATTATTTGGGGTATTTTATTTTAGGAAAAAAAAGTAAATAAATAAATAAATAAATATTTTGACTAAATATTTGATTGAAAATTGCATTAAATTCAGACATTTAGTAAACTTTATATGGTCTATGAATATATTTAATAAAATAGTTATAATTTGACGAGGGAAATGAAGTTCTTATTGCAATTTTTTGCATTATTCAATTATTAAATATGAGTCAAATATTTTTTTTTTTTAATAATTAAAAATTTAAAAACTAAAATACAAGTCAAACATTTATTTTAATTATATGAAAATTTATTTTTTAAGCTAACAAATAATTTTTTAGAAACCTAAATTTAATGCAAATATTTATTACACTTATTTTTTATCAAATATATATATTTTTTTAATATATGAAAATTTTAAAACTAACAAATACAAATCAATTATTATTATTTTTTTTTATATATGAAAATTTGAAGCATTTGATACAAGTCAAATATAAGTTTTTTTTAATATATATTAGAATTAAAAAAAAAAAACTAACAAATACAAGTACATTTTTTTTTAATCATATGCAATTTTTTTTAAAACTAACAAATAATTTTTTAGAAAACTAAATTTAATGAAAATACATATTACACTTATATATAACTTTTGAAAATATTTCAAAATATTAAAAATTTTACTACAATTTGCATAAAACTCAGACATGTCTGCTTTACTGGCTATTTCAAATACTTGTTATACTCAATTACAATTGATACAAATTTGAGTTGCATGCAATGAGCATTTAGCTAAATGAATATCACAGCTTAGTAAGAAAAGTGAAGAAACCCCAGACAAAAGTCAGTTATACAATTAGCAAAACGCCCACAAGCGCTCATACAACTATGACTAATTGATGATGCTCAGCAGCTGTGCAAACAGTTAGATAGAAACCAGAAACTAAAAAGAATTCCTCACACGAGCGAAAGTATTTTATATGCCATAAATTTCCATAAAGCGTTCAGCTTTAACAGCTCCGATTACTCATATCTGTGTCTGTGTCTGACTGATTGACAAAGGGGCTATTGGGGGAGTGCAACTTGAAGCAGTGAGAGAGGCAAGTAAAGTGAATCATCTATGAATTGAAACCGAATGAGATGTGCACTGTAATGCCAACGCCCCGAAGCGCCAAATGACGCAAATTCATTCACCAAAAGTGTTTTGCTTAAATAATAAAATGTGAATAAATGCAGATACATATACATATATACAAATATATATTTATGTATATTTGTGTATATATATTTATGCACATATGTTAATTTGTATATTCGCTTTTTAATTTTTTTGGGCAAATGATTGCAATTATAAATACAGCACGCGGCCACGCGAAATGTACGTGATTTGTATGCAAATTTGTGAAAAATGCATCTGCTGGCTGGCAAAGCGCGAAAATAGTGCATCTCATGGATGCAAATTGTAAATTGCAAATTGAGCTATCATGACATTGCTGCAGAGTCTGTTTTTTTTTTTTTTTTTGGTATTTAAGCATAAAAAAATTAAAATACCTGCGGTTTGTATTTATGGTATTTTCATTTTTGCATATGTAACATTTTATTTTTTTTTAAACATTTTTATTTAAAATATATATTTTTTTTTTAATAATTTTTTTATATATATATTTTCTTTAAAATATTTTTATATATATTTTTGTATATACATATATATATTCTTTTATACATATATTTGTACATCAATTTTTTTTTTATATTTATTTATTTTGTTTTATTTTATTTATTTTTTTTTGGCTGCCGTCTTGCTTGGCTAGACTAGTGCATAAATTTTGTGTTGTGTTTTATTGTTAATCCGGGCAATCGTTAAGTGGATAACTAGACGCAGGCAAAGAGCCAGACGATTGAGTATGTTTTTTTTTTAAGCATATTCCGTTTTAAATCAGTTGGCATTGTTTGAGCGTGTTTTTAACAGATGTCGACCATAACCAAACATATAACGCCTCGCATCGCATCGCATTGTATAACAGATTTATGACAGCGTTTCTATTGAATATGCATATTGATTGATGTTTGCAACTGGAGATTGTTGGACTAGTAATCTATTATTTTGTTTTATGTATACATATTATGTGATTTTCAAGTTTTGAAACATTTTAGAAATTGTTTTTCTCAAAATTCATTTTGAATAATATGAACTTGTTTTTGTGTAAGCAAACTCGTTCTTGTTTTGATTCAAAACTTGTTGCAGTATAAACTAATAATTTTTTTGAATATTGCTTATCATTCAACCCAATATTATCATATAAATTATTATTTTGGTAAACTTATGAATGAAATGGAATTAAAAATGCAACTTTAGAACGGAACTAGTTTCTAACAAAAGGGTAGCTGCAAATAAAACTTGAAGAGTTAAATATTCAATGGAATGTAGAACAAATCCAACTAAATCGACTATTTAAAAGAGCTAGTTCATTATGCATTGAGCAATTTATTTATCGCACTGCAATGTTCAGCTCTGAATTGCTTTGAATATGATAAGAATTTTACGATTATGTTTTCGATTGAAAACTTGTTTTCTGAAAATAATTTTGAATATTAAACTGGAACTGATCTGTATTTTAATAACCCCTTTGTTTTTCAACCAACTAAGCAGTAACGGATAAACGGAACTAGTTCTCAAAACATATAAAAACTATGAGTCGTACATAAAACTAATAGTTCTATTTTATATTTGAACTAGAAAAATTCTACAATTTTAACTAAAAGAACTAGCTCATTTTGCTATCAGAAATTAGTTCAACTTCTTATAAATTTTTCCTCGCATTTAAGTAGCTTGTAAATCTTCTTCTTCTTCTTCTTCAGCCTGCTCATGTACAACTGCTCTAATGCTCGCACTTGCAAATGTTTTAATTTGGAACTGGTTTCACGAAGCAGTTCCACAATATATTAGCAGAAAACTGTCCACACACATATCATGTTTGGTCTGCTGGTACCAAAAAACTCTTCACAGAGCACTACGCTGTATATGCAATCCAATTAGTTGCTTTCACATTTCAGCCGTTAACTGGCAAGCTGTCAGCACTTCTTGTGCCGCTTTTAGCTCCGCACTCAATTGTCATTTCGATGGGCCACTAAAAGTGTCATTCTTCATTTAAGAGCCAGATAATTTCTATGCTAGCCTAGCCACTTGCGAAATCATATTCAACATTGGGTAACAGTTTCTGTCATATTTTTGTTTTTCGTATACTTTGCGGCTACAGTTCCAAAAAAAAAAAAAAAGAGAAGAAAAAAAATGTTGAACAACTGACATTTGACATTTTAAGTTAAGTGCTTGAGGCGGCTGCGCGCGCTGCAATCGCTCAAAGGCGAAAAACCATTTAAAAGTTTTGTCATTGAGTAGAAAATTGTGAGGAGAACAAAACGCAGCGTCAATTTGATGATGTTATGAAAGTGAAGACGACTTTGAGATTTTCCAGCTAATTTAGCAGTTGTGCGTAGCAATGGAAAGTTGAAAGTAATTGGGACGAGTTTGCTTGACGCTGTAAAGATGAAGCCTAAAGACTTTACAGTGAAAAATATTGTAGAAATATGGAATGTGGAATTGAACTGATGCGAAACAGTTTTTCAGTTTGTGATTGAGTATGCTCGACTTGAGATACGCTGTAAATAGCGCTGGGCAGGTAGAAAAATGTAAAAGAACTTTAAAAGTTCAAGGATTTGGGTGAGCCTATTATTTTTTTGTTCAATTTTTAATCTTCTATAGACATATGTATATTCAGGGAGATTATATTTTGGTACATTTTGATTGTACTGGACTAACAGATACTCTATAATGTCATTTAGGTATTCATATATAATAACTGTTCTCAGCCCGTTAAGCCAATTGAATCGGCTACACAGCACCCACATTTAATGGCAAGCGGAGTGTTTAAAAAGCTGGCATTGGTCACGCCGCGTAGCTGCCAATGCGTGAATGCGCCCTAGAGCAATTTAAGTCTATTGTTCTTTTTGGCCCATTAAAAGTGGCCTCAGCCACAGAGCCTGGCCAACAACAAGCTCCACTAATGAGCGCCATGGCATGCATAATGCATGACAGTCGGCCAGCCGGCCAGAGCCGCCCACAGCCACCCACTTGACAGTAACATAATAGTGGCTGTCAAGTGCAGTGCATGAGTGTAAGAGATACTAAAAGATACTAAGATACTTCCTTGTCAGAGAGCTCTTTGGGCCACACTCGAGTGCGCACACTAAACTTAATGACAATATCAAATTACACACAGACAGAGAAAGAGAGAGGGAGTGAGAGAGAGAGAGAGAGAGGGAGATATACAAACAGTCGGACATTCACGACAATTTGCATGACACACTTTGCCTGCCCGGCCACATCTGTCTGTCATGATGGGCGTCAGTGGGTGTGGCACTGCCTTTAATCCTCGACTGCTGTCCACACGTTCGACTCACATTTAAAGTCAACTTGCAGTTGGCAGTTTGTCAATGAGTCGTTAGCAATGCGGGCCAGTGTCCACAATTTAATGCAATTTTCACTGAACAATTTCTAAAGAGCCACAGCGAGACTGAAAATGAAAGTAATTTTTGCACAAGCCACGCAGCGTCTTCTGCTTTTTGTAAACACACACACACACACACACACACAGTGAAAGATCGTGAGGCCATAAACAAAACTCAATGCAAGTTGTTGAGAGAAACATGTGAAAGTCGATGAACGCTCGACCTGGCGGTTTGATGCTTTGGCATTTACCTGACGGAGGCAAATATGATCGAAAGTGTGGCGTTGTGTCTAATGATATTCTCTAAATAAGGCACAAGTTGCTGAGTTGATTATTGGTCTTGGAGATTATAGGCTTGGAGCGTTATGAGATAGGTTAAAAAAAAAAAAGTGGTTTGCATGAGGTAAAAAAAATGATTTAAAAAAACTGAATTTAAGTTGCTCAAGTTGTTGGCTTAGAATTTGGAAAAGTTGATAATATTTATGGGTAAATGTTAATTAATTATAATTCACAGTATGATTTTTATCAGAATTATTTCTTAATACATAAATGAAATGCCTGATTAAAATTGAAATTATGATTAAAATTGCATTATTAAATATAGCTATGATTAAATATATTATTCACAAATTTAAACTATAAACTATATAATAATATACATTTAATAAATTTGAATAAATTATTTACTATTATGTTTTTAAATACTTATTTTCATAGATAATTTTATCTGCTTTTGAATATTAAAAACCCGAATTTACTGCATATATTTAATTCAATATATTTTAGACGTATCTATATAAAATATCATATAAAAAAATATATATTTTTTTATATATATTTTACTTTGCAGTTACTATTTAGTTTACTATTCTATTATCATTATCCATTGAACATTTTTAAAGTTTTTTTTTGTACTTAGAATTTCGAGCAGCTGTCAAAAAATCATTATGATTAAAATTACATCATAAAATATTGTTATGATTCAATATATAATTCATGAATTTAAACTATAAACTTTATATTAGTATACCTTTCATAAATTTAAACAAATTATTTACTATATATTATTATAATTATTTTTTATCTTTCATATATAATTTCCTCTGCTTTTGAACTCAATGTTCAACAGAATTAACTGAAGATATTTAATTGTTATATATTTCAAATTCTATATTTTTTTTTTATGTGTAAATATATAAAATATAATAATATAGATATATATAAAATTTTGTATATATTTTACTTTGCAGTTACTATTTAGTAAGTTTTATCTATCTGATATACATAATATAATTTTTATTGTCAACTTTTCTCTTTTGCTACTGATTTTATGATAGATTTCTAACGACGTTTCATAAGAAAACGCATAAACTTTGATAATATTAACACATAAAGAAATTTTAAATTCGAATATTTTAGCATATGAAAATGTATTTTTATTTTCAAAAGATTTTTATGCAATTTCTAATTATAAATTTGAAATCTCTCTTCAAACCTCCTTTATTTTTGCATGCCATCATTAAACAAAACTAGTTTTATATATCTCATTTAATGACTGGTAAAGATTCCTTAAGCATAATCACTTTCTCAGCTCTTTCATTAGCTCTGCTACAATTATGATTTTATATAACATTGTCGAGTCAAGGTACGCTGTCTTTGATCTATTATTATTAGCTCTGCTCTCATTTCCTGCACTTGGTATTTATTCATGGTCTTCCTTTCTCTTTTGCTCCATGCTGGTTAATTGATTAACTCCCACACATATATACACACACACACATACAGTCTATATGAGATATTATGGTCTCACAACACAATTGTTGCCTTCGCCCATTCTGGCAAACTGTGTGCATCTCTTATGTTGCATGCCTTGTTAATAACTTCCTGCATACCTGGGCTCAGCCCAACTAATTAATCAAATAATCAAAAAAGCAACTGTAAAAGCCATTCACGCGATACCTTTGCGAGGCGACTCACTACTTGTGAACCCAGCGATAGCCGCTAAAGTGCTTCCTGATTATTACTCATAGCGATTGATCGATCGATAAGCAGAACCATAAACAATTTCAAATTTGTCAGCACAGTATAATATATAAATGTAAATATAAATATAAAATATATATATGTGTATATAATGAAAACTTACGATCAAAAGCTTTATGCGCACTTACCTAGAAAGAGAGCAAAAATTAAATATGATTAATTAAGAGTGACAATTTAAGTTGTATTCAAATATTGGAATATCATAAAATGATTTATATAGGAAAACATATTAAATTAAATCTACTTCCCGATTGCCAGAACCAACACCCACGTCAGATATAGATAAAGTATATATCATATATATATATGTACAGTTGTACATTTAATTAAGTGTGAACAAAATGGCAAAATATAGGAGGCGCCACAATGTAGATGTACATATATAAAAGGTGGAAAAGATAAAGAGAGAGAGAAAAGGGGGGGGGAAAAGGAAAAGAAGAGAGAGAGGGAAAAAAGAAAAAGGAAAAGAGAGGAAAAAAAGAAGAGGGAAAAGGGGGGAAAAAAAAAAAAGGGAAAGGAGGAAAAAAGAAAAAAAAGAGAGGGGGAAGAGAAGAGAAAGGGAAAGGGGGGAGAAAGGAGAAAAAAAGGGGGGAGAGAAGGGAGAGAAGGAAAGAGGGGAGAAGGAAGAGAGGAGGGGAAAAGGAAGAGAGAAAAGAGAGAGAAAGGATATTGGAGAAAGAAGGCGTTTTGCTTTAGAGCGTATGAAAAGCCTTGGGAGTTTGGCACAACGTTTGTGGACAGGTGAGGCTGATTTTAGTTTTCGGCTTATTTGGAAAGTGTTTATGCATTTTAGCCGAAAAAATAACAAAATTGCAGCGCAGCCTGTTTCAGATTTGGAGATGGGACAGTAATGTTTTGGGGTTGCATGTCATGCTATGGTTTTGGAGATGTGGTGCCATTTGATGGCATCTAAGTCAATCAGAATAGCTGCATGATAAATAAACATGCTCTTGATAGGAAACAAATAATTTACAACTAGCGACTGAGTATTGCAGCAGGATATTGTCTTGCCATAAAGAATCAATACCACGAGTTGAGGCACTTAAAAGCCGTTTGCTGGCGCAAAGTCGATAAAGAAGGGAAATGTTTGGGTTTCAGAAAACTAACAGATTAATATCAAAGACAGAAAACGGAATGATACCACCAAAATTTGGTGCAAAATAACAATTGATTGGCCGATCCGGTGGCATCAATTCCAGCCAGCTAAATACTGGCAAAAGGGGACTAAATGATAATTAAATAAATAACCTTGTTATATAAAACCAAAATCAAAAAATTTCTTAACAATACCATTAAACATTGTTTAAATTTTTGTAAATACCTGTCCAAACAAAAGTGTGTAAATACTGACACCCAGAGTACCGATATTACACAACTCACAAAGACGACAAAAAGATAAAAACAGCAACAACAACAAAAGAGCATCAGAAAATGCCGTGAGACCACGTATAGTAATTATCTATATATATATATTACACATAGAGGCCGACGAACTTTGAAGGTCTTAATTGGGATGCAGCATTTCCGTCTGGGTTCATTTCATATGTAAGCATTATCATAAAATTATCTGTCGATTACATATATATATGTATATAGAAAGCTGACGACTTTCATCTCTTCAGTTTGAGTGTTTGATGTCCGTGTGATCTTTTTTGCTGCTGGGGTCTGCAACACATTGACCCTGACTGAGTGTTGGGGTCGTCTCGGACTGAGCGAGCACAGAGCGTGGCATTGTCTGCGTTTCAGTGGCGTCTGTAAATTGTCAGCTAATTGCAGACGATATGAAGTTGTGGGCATTATATTGATGGTACGCTTGAAAGGCGGAAATTGATTGATAGATACCCAGAGACTCACACTATAGAGTCAAATATATACATATATGTATGTATATACATTCTCAGTTTTCAGCCCACTCAAAAAAAAAAATCTAGCACCATAAAATACCCAAGTAATACATATTGACAGATCTACATTTAAATTGTCACCTCAACGAAAAACTTGTATTCAATTCATTTCGTGTGCCTGACCAAATTTGGATGTTCGTTCTATATAAGGTTAAATATTTTTAGTGGCGTTGCGCGTGGCCAAAACTCGAGATCAACCGAAAATTTGCTTTGTGTTTTGGTCATGTTGTTGACTTTGAATTTGTTTCGTTCGTTTTAAGATACTATGCTATACTAGATCTTATCTGTCGAGCAGCTGCCTTATCTTATCTGTGTTACTAGATTGCAACACAGTTTTCTTGAGTTTGGTCTAAAATGTGTGTTAATTACATCAGCAAAAGAAATAATTTTCATTATGCAATTAAACGCTTTTGGGCCAGCTGTGGGCGTGGGCGGGTCAACCGGCAAACAATTAGCGTGTTTGCGGCAAGTGGGAGTTGAGGCCAGTTGGCAGTTATGTAAACTCTTAAGTGATTAAGGTCAGACTTCTAATTAGAAGACCAATAAATGAAACTGGGTGAGCTGCGACTCTCGAGTTTAAGGTGTTATATGTGCACACAGATACGATATAGAGCGGCTACTTTGAAGTGCAATTGCTGTAGATTCTAACGAAGGGCGTGTCTGGCAATTGGGCAGCTCTGCAGAGAGCGTGCAATGCATGAGGGAAATCTATTAAATGGACAAGAATGCTATGTTATTAGAGCATCGTTTGTATAAAGATGGAAATTATGATGGAAATTCTAAATAGTTTTTGATGAGCTGCCTAAATGACGTAGTGCACGTAGGAAAGTGAAATAAATATTAAAAATCTATGCTCTAGTGCCAGAACATTTAATAGATGCTCGTCTAGATTTTCTTGGTGAAGATATAGTAAATAATAATACCATAAAAATATATATCTAATAAAAAGTTGGTAGGGTGAAATTGTCGCAAATGTAAAAAATAATTAATAAAAATAAAAAAATAAAAAATAACTAATAATACAAAAATAAAATAATATAAATTAAAAAGTAAAAAATAATAAATAAATAATTAATAATTTAAAAAATTAATATAAATAAATAATTAAAAAAAAAATAAAAAATAAAAGCAATTAGAAAAATTAAATAAAAATAAAAAAAAAAACAATGTTGTAAATATCTAAGCAAATTAATTAAAATTGATGAAAAATAAATAATTATTGTATAAAATAAAAATAATAATAAAATAAATTAAAAAAATAATGCAAAATAAAATTATATTATAAATAATTAATACAAATAAAAAATAAATAATTAAAATAATGATAAAAAAATAAAAAATAAGTTAGATAAGAAAGTAGAACATATTAGAAATAAATAATTTTAAAAAATTAAAGGGGAAGATTTAAGTAGCTATTTTAAAAACGAATAAATATATGTAATATGCTTTATTTAGTGCTAGAATACTGATTAGTAAGAGGACCAGAAATGCTGCAGAAATAAGAATATGAGAAAGAAGATATTGATATTTATACAATATAATGAATGTATCAATCAGAGTTATTGTTGAATTGTTGCAAATTTTACGCCACGTTAAAATTTACCAACTGACGCTCACAATTTTAAATTCTTTTACCTTGTGTTTTTTTTTTCTTCCAATTTTAATTAAATACTGACAATATTGGCAACATGTGGCTGGCCACATTTCCAATGCACGTTTGCCCAACGACAATTGACAATTGACAGACATTGAAATAAACGGAGTTAAGAGATTAAAAACGTAAAAAAAAAATTGTTATAACGCAGAGAAAAGAATTAATATTTGGATTGTATGCTGTGGACTTGATATTTGGCATTGCAACTGTTCCATGTGGAACGAAAGGCAAACAATTGGACAGAGATCTGCCACAAACAGAGCGAAAAACTGCAAACTGATGCCGAGTTGACATTTTCCTAAAGGGACAATTGCACATGGCATTGTAGAGAGAAAAAAAAAAGGAAAAACAACAGCTAGTGGAAATGCAGAGGCTCGCCGGTGAGCCCATTGTTTCGCCTAGAGCAACAGCTGCCAGCCAGGCCAATTCCTGAATCCCCGGGCAGTCTTTGTCCTATAAACATTTTGTTGCTGTTTAAATTTTAACTTCCGCTCTGGTACAATTTTTCTTCGCTTGATTTTAGTGCTGAATGGCACGGCCTGCGGCCATATATTGAATATCAAATATGATTTTTTAAGACGCAACCAGCAACGCACACAAAACCGAAGAAAAATTGCCATGAATTGAATTTTATGTCGTAGCAGAAGCTTAGGCTCTGATTCTGATTCTGATTCGGCTTCTGTTTCTGACTGCGACTCTTGATGGTGGCCTTGCTATCTCTCTCGCTCTCTCTCTCTCTCACTCACTCTCTTTATCTTTTTCACTTTTTTACTGCACTTTACTTGGCGTAACAATAAATTGCCTTTTATATATACATAGATTCTGCGGCTGCATTATGTATGACTGCCATGAGATAAACGAGTGTATATATATAAATGTATGTATAGATATATAAAAATATATATACATACATATATTCTCTTTGTGGCTTTGCCATTTATGTTATTAATGCGGCGCATACCTTGCGGCTGCCTTTGTCTGGCCCAGGAACCTGTTTGCCCAGGAGGCATTGCTGCCTATTCTGTGTGTGTGTGTGTGTGTGTGTGTGTATGTATCTGATGCCCTTTCAATGGATAATATTATATAGTCAACTGAAACGTGACGCAACGTAAAGCCTAAATATATATATTTTTAGTTCAATATAGAATATTAGATAGATAATAGTCAAAATGGAGCTGGCGCTTCAGTTCAACTCAATTCTTTTGGGAAAATATCATTTAATATAATATAAATTGTACTCTACTTAGAAATCTTTAAATCCTTTACTAATTCTAATACCGATTATTCAATTTCTTTCAGGTAAATACATGTAGAATTATTTTACATATAGAAACTGCTTCTATACAGAAAACGGTTATGTAAGTTTTTGCTACGTAAATTTAAATATAATATATAAAAAAGTAAAAACAAAAATATAACTTTGATTTTTTTTATATCTATTTATTTATTTTTATTTTATTTATTTATTTATTTATTTTTTTTGTAAATTAATTTAAATTATTTGAAAAAATATAATCCCTAATAGAATAAACACTAAAATAATGCAGTCTAATCTAGTCAAAGGTTAAAAAAAAAAAAATAAATAAAAAAAAAAAAATAAAAAATAATGCTAAATGAATTTAAATATAATATATATGTAGATATTAAAACAAAAATGTAACTTTGAATTTTATTTTATTTTTTTGTTTTATTTTATTTTTATTTTCTTTATTTTTTATTTTATTTATTTTATTTATTTTGTTATTTATTTAATATTTTGTAAATTCAATTTAAATAATTTGAAGCTATATAATCCCTAATATAATAAACACTAAACTAATGCTAGTCTTATCTACTCAAAAGTTAAAAAAAAAAAAATTATAATAAACAAATAAAATCTATAAAATTGTACTCCGCAAAAGCTGAAAAGGAAGATCTACAAAAATTCTGACCTCGCAGCGTATCTAATATTCGTGACGACAACTCATTTATATTTAAACATTTTTTTATACGCCTGAGAATCAAAGTTTATAGCCGAATATATATGAGTGTATTAAAATATTTATTGTTGATTGATATCGCCTAGGCATTTTGATGTAAGCAAAAATTTCATTAAAATATTAAAGCAGCCCATCTATTTAAAAGAATTTTATAATTAATAGCTTTATAAAGGCTTTTGATACATTGTAATGGAAAATAATACATATATAAAACTCAAACTCTTGTCTTAGGAGAGAAAGAAAGAGAGAGAGAGAGCAATCAATGAGGTTTATCGGCTGCCGTTAAATAGGCTTTGTCTAGGTCGACGGCTAGCGGCTTTTGGCTGTTAATTGTTATTCTTTTGATGCGCCTTTTAGTGTTCCTCTTAATATATTCTTTTGTCATTGATAAATGTGGGCAGCTAAAATGCTGAGTCTAATTTGTGAGATGCTAAAGGAATGTTAATTGTTAACATTTTGTCAACCGAATGTAATTGATTGTTTTCAATTTGTATGTTAACTGAAGGAAAATGCATTTAGATATAGATTTTTCCATACGGATATAGTTTTGAATTAACTGTATATATTTGAATTCGTTTGCCGTTCGTATCATTTGCTAACCATAAACTCATTAAAACAGTAGCCAATTGGCAACGACCGCTCTCTAACCACTTTACACCGTAAAAAATCGACGGTAATTTGCATTATTTTTGCTTGCATATCTGATTTCGTTTCGACTGTCCAATAAAGTGGAAAGTCTATGAGCGCAGAGGTTCCTCTCTACTACCACTACTACTACAAATTTTTCAGCCTGTGCTCGTCAACAATATTTCAAAATGAAATTGAAAATTATAGTGTGCGATCAGTTTTTTTTTTTTCTGTTCAGATAGCCTGCTGCTGATGCTCATTATGTGTGAGGTGAGCTAGGTAGGTATACGCGCAGATAGTTGTAGCTTTATAGCTTACAACTGTAAACCGGTTCGGCGTTTGGCTGCGCATGCGCCGGAAAACCTGTCCGGTGATTCGTTCGGCCCGCAAGACAATACGGTGGTAGAGCACAGCGGCGCACAACAACAGCCTCAATGGCGCATCAATTATGTTAATGAAGCTTTAAATGTGTCTTGATATTGAAAAACTTACTGCTACAGGTTTTTCACAAAAAAAAAAAAGAAGAAGAAAGAAGAGTATACACATAATGAAGAAAAACGTTGGCCGGCTGCAGCTGAGCCGGTTTTTTTCAAATGAAAAATGTCAATCGCGACATTATATAAAAATGAATAAAAAAATATAGAGTCTAAAATGCAAATTTGCATTTGGCGACCTTTCAAATAACACATTTGAATCGCTTCCACACCTTCGCACCGTGTCACATTCAGTTTTCATTTGTAACTTGGCTAACGAGCTTTTGTTTTGTACTTTTAGCAACGGGAACGGCTCTGAGCTGCCTCTGACCCTGAGCTGATTCAGTCAATAGTTTATGGCCAACACGTAGCTGACTTACACATGCACATGCATGTGCGCCATATTTCTTCTGGCTGGCATTTTAAGTCGGCCTAAATGAGCGTATTTGTAAGGATTTATCCCTAATGATGCCTGTTTTTTTTTTCCTTTTTCAATGTCATGTTCGTGTTATATACTTTTTATTGAGTATTTTACAATACATTAGGCATATGGTAAAGGCATTTTCCTAGCTTGACTTTCATTTTACTGCAAACCTCTTGAAAATGTAAATTCAGGGCATAAGATTATTTTTGTAAAGTAAATAATAAAGCTAATGCTGGCCTTGCTGACTTTAGTAATTATATATATATTGTCTCTAAGAATCAATAATTTCTGCCTATGTATTTGGTTCTATATGTGAACTCGTTGATCTAGTAATTTTATACTCGAACCGGCACCGAAATTCTGTTGCATATCATCAATAACATTTTTCATTTCCATGAAATCTATTAAAATCTATATTGAGTATTATTTACCTGCATATATTTTGCACATTCTGAGAAACTGATTCACTAAATTTAAGCTGTATAGCTATAGATAGCCAAAGTATAACTATCAGCACTCTTCTCTTGAAATACCTATTTGTAATGCCCTCAAAATTAGTTCGAATTATTACTACGCACAGTGGGCTAGGTAGCTTTTAGTCAAATACTCCTAACATTCATATTAATGAAATATGTATTAACATATTTCTTATTTTTTAGTCAATGTTTATATAATAATTCCGACTATCTCTGTATTCTCTTCACTTCAATCTTTGGGGATTTAAATTAAAGCCTTACCAAACTCTCATTAAAACGTTCATAAACAAATATTTAAAATTTCAATTATAATATTATATATTTATGATAAATATTCATATCTATTACCAAAATGTTTTAAGAATAACTATGAAAATACACTTGTATTACCTTTACGCTCTGGTATTTCAAGTATTTATTTATCTAACACAAAGCTCAACATGCCTCGTTAACATAAGTTGCTTTTGGGGGCAGAGACTCAACCGCGAGTTTGCCTTGGTCGAGTCAATTGCTGGCTGGGGCTGGCTGGCATTTGGTTGCAATGAGGTTTATGTTTACGATTATGATTATTAAAAGTATTTTTCTTATGCATTGCATTTAATGCAACGCTGAGCTGCGGAGATTGTGATGCAAATAGTTGGTTTTTAAAAATGGGGTTGGTGGAGTGCATGGGGAGGGGGATTGTAATAGTTGAAGGGTGGCTTAAACTATGGCAAGGGCAAAGTTGCGTGATATTTGCAATAATAAAGTCAGGCAAAAAATAAAAAATAAAACTATGTAAACTATGACGCTATAGAAAAAACCCAAATAAGCAAAGTTCATACCGAAAACCATAAGAGAAAATAAATATAAAACATTTTTTTTTTTTTTTAAATATTGAAAAATATTCGAGAAAAAAACGACTTGATAATATTTATGAAATATCAATAAAAGTATTCCAGTAAAAAAGTTTCGACTACAAAATATATAAATGAATATTGGGTAAAAATAATTCCCATAGCAACCTTAAAGATAACCGAAACCAATATCATATCATATATCTAGTATATAGTATAGCCATAACCATGCCAAAGAAAACTATGTAGTTAACTAATAGATCTTTTTGCATATGTATATAGCGTACCATATCGGGCCTGAAGTACACCTGTTGCGTATACATGGAACTTTTCAATGAGGACGTCTTATCCGGGAATAATATGCATTTCCCTGGCATAGTTCCTCTGCCTGTGCTTGTGTCACCATTAATTGTTGTTGTTGCTGTTCCTAATTGTGTTGTTGTTGCTGTTGTAATGTTGTTTGCTGTCAGGTGATGATGGCCAACGCCCACATCTGTTTTCTGTGCTGTCAAACTGCTCGTCGAGTTGACTTTGGAGGCGTGCGATAGGCGTTTCATATGCGTCCACATCTGATGCCATGGCGCCGCATCTTTCTATATATATATATTTATTTTGTTTGTTTGTTTGTGGGGTGTTTGTGGCCACACACACACACAAGACGTAGAGTGGTTTGTTCGTATAGATGTTTGTATAGTTTAGTGTAATGAGTCGGTAGTTGAGTGGAGAGTGTACGAAAAAATAGAAATAAATACAATTTTATTTTAATTGAATGCGCCAATTATTGAGTTTTTAAAACAATAATGTTTTTCGGGTAGAGATTTATGTAAAATTTTCAATTATAACTGAAATGTAATTTTTCTGATTATGTAATAGTTTTAGGGGTATTTGCTTTTTGACATAATATAATAATATAGTATTCTATAAATTTTTTGAAAATTTGTTAAAGAATGTGGTGCTTAAAATAGATTTTCCGTGGTTAGACTTAAATATATATATTTTTTTATATTTAACAAAAATGTGTTAATTTGTTGTCAAATCCTAATCTTTGAACTGTTGAAATATATACTATATAGATAGTAAATAATGCTTTTTAGCAATATACTTTATATATGTTTTCGTCTTTTTTTTTTAGTTGCCAGGCTAGTGAACCCTGAGCTTAATACAACTGCACGCACTTAGCACATGGCACACACTTAACACCCTAACACATACAAGCTTTAAGCACACTCTCACACCCACACACACGCACCCCCAATGTACAGCCCCCATTTCTTAGATATTATGATGTCATGCAGTCGGCTGTTAACAATTCACAATCCACCCAAGCAAAGCCAACAGCGTGAGCAATTTAAATTTCATACGCGTATAGTACAATTTGTATACTCGCTCATGCAGTTGAAAGAGTATTTTGGTTTCATATAACGGTGCTCATGTTCGAATTTTGCTGTTAGTATGAATGCGCGGAGCGTGGCAATAGAAAAACTATTTTCGAATATCCGGTAAATCCTGCTAGTGGAAATGCAAGCTTATATAAAGATTTGGTAGATATATATCCTCGATTTCCCCCTTTACATACAAGCTGATAATAAATTATCACACAGCATTTGCCTGTTTATTTGAGCGAGTATTATTCAATCGATAATGCCCGACTTGTTTTACTTAGTACGTATGCGTATGGGGGCAGCATGATGTCAACTTTATAGACTGGCTATTATGGAGGTTTGTTTTTAGTATTATTATTTTTATTCTTCTTTATTTTCGTTTCGGTTTTTAGATAATGTTAGTATTGCGATAGACGCCGGAACGTGATAAGGCAAATATTTTTGTGTAATTTCTCGAGCAATTCGCTTGACTAACTTGATTTACTGGAATATTTATGACAATTTGTTGAGGTAGTCATTCTATTTTTGTAATTAAAACGGAATCTCTTAGAAAATGAGGTAAACGAATAGTGAATCATTGTGGTTTGAAGGTGGTTTAGGTATATGAAGAGTTCAAATGAATTTGATGAATTTGATTCAAAGTGTTTATTAATTATTAGATTATCAATTCGTCAGAGAGATTTGTAAATAATTAGCTTTCAAATAGCATAAAATAATTTAATGCAGTTGATTGAGAAATGATTGGTTGTCCATTTTGCTAAATAATATTTAGTTTTGATGTTGCAAAAAAAAATAAATATTTTATATAATTTATTTGCAAAATTTTTTCTATTTTATTTTATTTTTAATATTTACTAAGTTATTATTATTAAATATTTGAAGATTAAAACGGCTTCATTTATTTAGTTGATATGTTTTTCTATTTTAATTATTATTATTATTTTTTTTTTTTAATTTAAAACATTTGGTAATTTTTCAAAGTATAATTAAATAAATATTTTATAGAACTTCTTTGAAAAGTTTTTCTATTTTTATATTTACTAAGTTATTATTATTAAATAGATATTTGAAGATTTAAAACTGCTTCATTTATTTAGTTGAATATGTTTTTCTATTCATATTCTCCAATTTTATTTTAATTATTATTTTTTTTTTTTGTTTGTTAAGTTTAAAACATTTTGTAATTTTTCAAAGTATAATTAAATAAATATTTTATAGAACTTCTTTGAAAAGTTTTTCTATTTGAATTTATTTTGAATATTTACTAAGTTATTATTATTAAATACATATTTGAAGATTAAAACGGATTTATTTATTTATTATTATTTATTTTATTTTAAACATATTTTTTAACTATGAAATATTTAATTTTGTATAGTATATTCAAAAAAAATATATTTTTACTATAAAATATATATATTTTTACATAAAAACAAATCAAAACAAATTTCTTAAGTAATGAATCTATTTTTATTGAATTTATATAATTCATAGCTTGGACATATTTTATTTCATATATATAACTTTTCCATGTTTCATATAATTATTATTACAAGCTGCTAAAAATAATACAAAGCTGTCCCTAGCTACGTATATATCTATACATATTTCCCGTTTCAATAAAACAGCTAAGCTCAATTAGCCTGTCATGCTAGGCACATACACACACATGCATGCACATATACTCTATAAACATGTGTGCACCTAGTGCACGGTAGCTGTAGCTGTGGCCAAGGCTAAGCGCATAACACATGCATCTGTTTTACACAATGGGCGCCCCTCGCATCATAATATGCATAGCTCATATGCAACAAGCCCCAAACCCCAGTGCGGTCAGCAATGCATTTAAAAGTCATGCCCTTGTCGCTAAATGAGTCGATGGCATTTTGGGGGTCAAAACGACCAGAGAGAGAGAGAGGAAGAGACAGTGAGAAAGAGAGGAGTAAAAGGTAAAAGAGTGAATGAGTAACATGGGCGCACATACCCCTCCCCCGCTGTAACAGCAACGCAACGCGCTAAACAAATGAAATGATTTCCGTTCGTCATGCAAACAGTTGTGCAGCACGCCCCTACCCTGCCCGCTGCCCACGCCCTTTAGCCAAAAAAAAAAAACAAAAAAAAGGCAACACGCTGCCATTTGGCAAGTGCAGCAAACGGAAGCAATGAAAATGGGCACAACAATTGCACCGACTGTATGTGTGTATGTGTGTGTTGGTGTGTGTGTTGGTGTGTGTGTTGGTGTGTATGTGTTTTGTTGTTACCATGACCCACGTCGCCCTCTGCTTCAACTGCATTTGTGTATGTATTATTTTCTTGATTCATAAACAATTCATTAAAACGGGAAATGGCAATTAATGCATGTATACGATATATCATAAAATTATATACAAGAGCTATAGCTGCTTGAAAGGGAATGACTAATAAATGCCCTGTATGATTATATCAATAATGCTTGATTAGATAAGAGTTGCTAAAGCTCTTCTTTAATGTATATATTTCTTTGAGGATTCTATTAATAATGGGAGTGTAGCTACTGCAATTGAAAATGTAAATATTAGCCAAAATATTTTATTATTTTATTTCATTTATTTTTTATTTAATTAAAATTTTGTTCTTTTCAATAAATAAAAATGAGTTCAGGGTATAAAAATAACTCTTATCAGAAACTTCACTAGAGTCTAGGATTTAATTGTGAATAACATATTTTAAGAATCGAAAAAATATTTATTTATTTCATTTAAATATTAAAATAAAAATTTTGAAGACTAAACAATTTAGTTTTTATCTTTAATAAACGTCTTTGCTTTCGTAATTATTTTCTTTAGGATTTTATGTGTAATAGGAGTAGCTACTGCAAATGGAAATGCAAATATTAGTCAAAATTTTTTTGTTATTTTATTTTATTTATTTATTTATTTATTTATTTTTTTTAAATTAAAATTTTGTCCTTTTCAATAAATAAAAATTACTCTTAACAGAAACTATACTAGAGTCTTGGATTTAAGTGTAAGCAAAATATACGGAAAAACAAAAAAATATTTATTTATTTCATTTAAACAATTAAATCAACATTTGAAAGTTTAAATAATTTAATTTAATTTAATTTGTATCTTTAAATAACCTTTTTGCTTTCCTAAATATTTTCTTGATGATTTTTATTAATAATGGAAGTAGCTACTGCAAATGGAAATGTAAATATTAGACAAAATTATTTGTTATTTTTTTTAAATATTTTTTTCATTTATTTTATTTATTTATTTTTTAATTTAATTTTTTCTTTTTCAATAAATAAAAATTACTTTCATTAGAAACTGTATTAAAGTCAAGGATTTAATTGTAAATAAAATATATGCAGAAACGAAAAAATATTTATTTATTTCATTTAAACATTTATATCAACATTTGGAAACTTAAATATTTCATTCATTGTTGCTTTCTGATATATCTGATATCTGTTATCAACGCAATCAGCGCTCTATATTATACCCTATTTAAGCACTTATTAAATGGGTATATGCATAAATACAGGGCATGCACAACATGTGAAGGAAGGAAGTTTGTCATGCGAGGCAGCTGAAGCAGGTCAGTTCCCAGTTCGCGCATATTAAAGATTTCAAATATGTTTTATTAAAGGCGAGCGCCGAGAGGCAGGCCCAGGCCCCCCACAAAGCAAGCAGGTTGCTGCTGTTTAGCTACATATAATGCGATGTGAATCAAATGCTAACCGAGTTACTCACGCATCCACTCACATCCCCACACAATGAATGCTGATTGCAGTGCGAACGTCTCAGCTCTTCCTCTAGAGGCAGCAGCAGCAGGTTGCCTTGATTTTTTTTTACTTTAGTCTCGCGTCTTGTCTTGTTATTTTTTTATTTTTCATGCCATGGCTCGTTAAATGCAAGAGCTGGGGGCAGGAGGGGGGCGTGCATGCGCAAGTGCAGGGCGCTTAACTCAATTGCATGTATGCAACAATTCGTTGCAGCTTCTCGCACTGCAACAACAAACTAGATACAAACAACAACAATAGCAACAACAACAACATCTGCAGTTGGCATGCAACATGTTGATGTAATATGCTAATTTTGATGCTGTGCCATCCATTGTTTCGAGTTTTTCCATAGAAATTTGCTAATATCGAAGTCGAAGTTAAGGCTGACTTGTTCACTGAGAAAGACAAAGCAGACAGTTTGAGCAGCACTTGAAAAACTTGAATAAATTTGAAAAGGTTTGCTTGATATTGTGTTAAGATCAATAAAAATGCATAAGAAAGGTTTTCAGGTTGGAAAAGGGAGCGGATTTAGTGAAAGATGAAGAAAAAGTAAAAGACTTGACTTGAGTTATACTATTTATATAGTTTATGTTATTTGTAGAGAGATGTTATATATATGTTATATAATCAAACTGTTTTCCAGCAGAATATTTCTCTATAGAATTTCTTAGTTTTGAGCTAGTATCCCACTATATCTCATTATATTTCTTCAGTATGATGCCCATCCCTTTGCTGACCTCATGGTTTTACTACTTATTCTCTCTCCCTATCTCACTCTCCCCCTCTCTCTCTTTCTTTTTTTTTATTTTTTGAGGTCAGCCCTTTCACACTTTACTTAACGCTCAAGTGTGTTGCTGCCCACACTCTTTATCAATTTCACCCAATTTACATGTTGCCATATTAAAATTAACACACTGCTCTACTTAGGGCCCACCGAATGCAATCTATCAAAGTGCATTAAAAATAAAAATTGGCCCCAGCTACAGCTGGATGCACGTTTCACTTCGTTTCGGTTTTGGGTTTTTCTCTCTTGTCTGTTTTTTTTTTTTTTTTTTTTTTTAATGGGTCAAAGTCTGACCGAACCGCTTAATTGTGATATATCACTTTACGCCGAGAACATCAGCATTAAGATATATATATAACATATACGCATATAGAAAAAAATAATACATGGAGCACACAGAAAACTTGAAAAGGTTTGCCGCAAATCTTGCAAAGAAAGAAAAAACTTCAATTGATATATGTATGTATATGTATTTATATATACATACATATATGCAAAACAAATTTTCTTGATACTATTAACTTTTCGCATATACCATTCATAACTATAATATTTAAGGAAAAAATATATAAATATATATATGATTTGAATATACATATAGATAAATGAATATTTTCTAAACTTTTTAGATTGGATATGTTTTTTTTAACATATTGAATTCATATATAATTTTTATTATTAAAAATCTGATAAATGTATAAAAATCAGGGGCTGTAACAATTATAAATTTTTATAGCAAAAAAAAAAAATAATAAATAAATAAATAATAATAATAATAATTATTTTTTGAAAAATTAAAAAAAAAATATTTTAAAATTTTAAAATTAATGTTTATGATAAAAATCAAAAATAATTATAACAGCACAATTTTTATATAAAAATCAAATAATAACTCTTAATTTCCTTTTTATTATACAAAATATTATTATTATTATTATTTATTATAAAAAGAACGAGATTATTTTTCATTTATATCTTCAATTTTGATCAACAAAAAATTATTTTAAATCACAAGCATCTGTTTTTCTCTATATATGTCTTTTGGCTACAAAATATTATGAGATCTGATTTCTCCTTATCGATGTTAGCACTGCATCTCTGCCTTATTTCAGCTTTAAAGGATTTGCTTTGTTTTTGTGCTCTGGCACTTAACCCACATTTTCCACATAGTTTCCCTTGCAGTTGATATGCTTCAGCTGCCGCCCCTCAATCTCTGCCCCACTCCCCGCCCATTTCAATGACCGCCCTGGCCCAGCCCTAATGTTCAAAGCATGCCAAAAAAAAAAGAAGAAGCAGAAACAAACAAAAAATTGCACTACTGAGTGCCATTTGGTGGAGCTGCGAGTGGAAATTCCCTGGCGTAACTGCCACGACCTGAAGCCAGGGACTTGTGCTTGTGATGATTCTGGCTGTTGCTGTTTTTTCGGTTCTACAATAGAGCCTATGTAGTGCCGCCCGACCGCCCGTTATTTGCATTAAGCCGAGCCATTTATTTGTATATTTTATTGTGGCGCATATTTTCCGCTAAAGTTTTTCCCCGTCTGCCACAGTTCGTTTTGCTTCGCTTTATGAATGAAAACATTTTCGTTTGTGGGGTTTTTCTTTTCGTTGTTTGTTGCGAGGGGGTTGCATGATTTTCTAGGAACATACGCACGCACATATGTATGTATATATATATTTTTATATATATGTATATGTATATACATTTGTTGGCTCATTTTTATTTTTACGCATTTCTTGCGTGTCGCTCTCTTTGTCTGTCTGTTTGTCTTAACGTTTAGAGCTGGGCCAGGCTAATGGATCGCAGTCGGGGAAACGTAGAGGTTCTACAACGCCTCGCTCTAATTTTTTTCTTTTTTGTTTTTTTTTTTTTTGACTTTGCAGATAAGCAGCTAGTGCGTGTGTGCGTGTGTGTGTGAGGGTGTGTGGGTGTGTTTGCCCACTTGTGTGCCCCTTGTTTATTCAACGATTTTCGATGCGTGCTTGACGGCAATTCCGACTCAAATTACCCGGTTGCAGTTTTTTTTCCCCTTAACCCTAAAATTTATTTGATTTTCTATTTATTTACCTAGACGTCGTATATTTTGTTCTTGCTGTTGTTGTCATTTAAGCTATGCGTATCACTGGGAGAGTGAGTTTAGTGTTACAGTTATTTTTGGTGTTTCTATTTATGAGCTAATTTATGGGCTCATAATTGTTCCTTATGGAGAAAACAAGTGATTCGATCAGAGCATGCGACATATATTTTGTATAATTAAGCAGTTGCCGTGAAGTGCAGCATTAAATGGAGTTTATAATTATGTTTTATAATAAAAATATAATTGCTAATTCAGTTCTACATGCCCCACATTAGTTAGTTAATGTATTAAATCATTTTCTAAGCTCAAAGTAATTTTAAAAATTTGTTGGTTTTCTCTTCAATGTTTTCATTTTTCAATTTTCAATTTTATATGATTTATAAATAATGTGTAGAGCATTTTTCAAACCATTAATAAAAGACCAATAAATTTATGTAAATAAATGTTTGTTGGAAAGTCAAAAATGAAATTAATTAATTTATTTCTTATTTATTTTAATACATTTTATTTATTTTATTTTTTTATTTTGAATTTTGTTGAATACATTTTATTTATTTATTTTTAATTTTATTGAATACATTTTATTTATTTTTTGATTTTTAATTTTTTTATACATTTTATTTATTTATTTTTAGCTTTATTGAATACATTTTATTTATTTATTTTTAATTTTATTGAATATATTCTATTTATTTACATATTTTTAAATTTGTTGAATACATTTTATTTATTTATATATTTTTAATTTGATTGAATACATTTTATTAATTTATATACATATATATATTTTTTTAATTTCTAATTATTATTTATTAAATTTTTAATTATTTTTTTAATTTTTAGTTTTTTAATTATTTGTTTCTATATTTTTTAAAATTTTTGTAAATTTTCATAAAAAAATGTATGACCATTTCTCTTTTCCTAACTTTATTTTTTAAATATATAAATATAAATATTATTTTTAATTTTTTTATAATTTAGTAATACATTATACAAATTTTAAAATTAAAATACCTACACACTCAAATACTATATATAACATTCATAGCAAACAGCTGTAATATTAATTGTTTACACTTTCAATAAACTTTTTTGTTTTCAAGCTCTAAAATCTTATTTAAATTACCAAATACTATAAGTTAATTGCTTGACGCGAGCACATTTGCGTTTTATATATTCTTAGAAACAATTGGAAAGAAAATAATAAAATTCATTTACAAAAAAAACCTATTTATAGCTGCAGCTGATCTCTTCCTGCCTTTGAGGCTATTTCGTGTTCAATTTTATGACCAGAAATTTCGAAGATTTTTCGATTTTAACGTTTGCTTTATTTTTTTGAGAACTTTTGTTGATCTAATTGAAAAATTTTTTTTTTTTTTAGAGAATTAAATAAGTGAAATGACAATAAACAGTTTAAGGGTATACGAGTTGCTGCTTTCTTTCTCGCCTTCTCTCTCTCTATCTATCTCTATCTTTCTCTCTAATATATGTATTCGTCACCCAAAATCCCCTATTTCTCCCGCTCTGGTTCTCTCTCTGGCAGCCAATGAAGAGGCCTCTGTGCGCATTCAGCCGTGTGAAAAACATTTTTCATTTTAAATATATTTATTTATTTATTTTTATTTTGTTCATTCATTTTAATTTGTTGCAAAAGCACTGAAAATGTAACAACGCCAATATGAATATTTGCTTTGTTCTAAATGTAGTTGTTGCTTGTTGTTGTCGTTGTTTGTTGTTGTTTGTTGTTGTTGGCGCTTTACCGTCAAATTGAAACGCGCAGCACAAAATAAATTGACATTGAACGTAAAATTTATTGAAATTGTTTACGGTGGGGTCTGCAATTGTTTTGCGGTGCTTGTTATTGTTGTTCCTGTATTCTTTTTGTTTTTATTTTTATTTTTATTTATTTTTTGTTGCCGTGGGTCGTTTTGAAAATGATTGGTATATAGAATTTTGCAGAGTGTACTCATAATTTAATAGTAGCAAAGACGTCAGCAACTACATAAAATATGTAAATATTCATATATATTCATAAACAGTTTTTGGAAGTTCAATTGGTTAGGATTGCTTATTCGCATAGAGATATCTAACGGCAGTAATATGCATGCATATTGTATAATGATTACAAATACTCCAAAGATATTTTATACTAGTTTGCATACAACTTTTATCGCAATTCTATTCCAACTGCAAGACTTTAAAATAATTTCTTTTCTTTTTCTTTTCTTTTTTTTTTTTTTTGTGTTGTGGGTTGGGTTTGGTTTTTTTTTTTTTTTGTGAGTTTTTTACCTACGTTTCACCCATTGTACGCACACACAGGCAACCTTCCACATTTCTCCCACATACCGTTGGATGTTTTCTGCTCCAGATACGCGACTTGAGCCCTTTGGCAACTGCAGTCGAGTGCAGCGAGGCTGAAACTGGCCAAAACGACTTGGCCGGACAATGTGCTGCTGCAATGGCCCAACTATGTGTTATATCTGACGAAAGTCCGGCCATATGGTGAACGGGCACGTACCAAGTTTTTCCCTCGATTTTCTTGCCGAGATTTTTGCTGTTTACTTTCCATTTGTGCGCGCGCTCTCTCCCTCTCTCTCTCTCTCCCTCCCTCTCTCTCTGCTCGACTGAGTTGCCCTGGCGCTTCCTACTCATAACTTTGGTGCGCTGTCTGTCTGTCTGTCTGTCACTCCAGCATGTCTCTGGTTACAATTTTGCTGGTGTTTTGCTTTGTGTTTTTTTTTTCTTCTTCTTTTTTTGTTTTTTGCTAGCTGCTTGCTTTATGCTTTTTCCTCGTTGGCTTCGCTCATATTTCTGACGCGGTCACTAACGGGGCACAAAACTTTGAGGGCCAATGGCTTTTTAAGTGTGACTAATTATGAACTCGTCTTAATGTCTTAAGCACTTGAAGCGTTAGGCCGTTGGGGTTCGATGAACTCCACCCATGCCTGGACAGTGGAGCAGCAAATGGGCTCTCAAATGTGCAGCATTGATTTTATGTCCCTGTAAAAAGTCTTTCGGGCGTTGTCAAAGAAAACTTGGCTTAAAGCAAATTGGCAACGAAAGAGTGTGAAAGCAAAAAGAGAATGTTGCACAAGCAAATTTATTGACCTTCGGCATTCGCCTGTCAATGTGCTCAGCCTCCGTTTAGCAGTCGAAATGTATTGACAACAACTGCGCAAATATTTGGCAACATTTTGTTGCAACGTTGCGGAAACTGCGGAAATTATGCAGACAATTTGCAACCAGACACAAGTTCTACATTCAATTTGTTGCCCCCCGCCCTGCCAATGCTCGACAAACAGAGCGGGGAGCATATCTGCAAATACTTGGCTTGGCTTAGCTTGGCTTGGCTTGGCTTGGCTTGGCATGCTCTACTTGAGAGCTCTCAGGTAATCAGTCAATTTTGTTGGCTTGAAGCCAAAGTGAATAGAAGAAGGCAAACGAATTCAGCAGGTCAAAAACTTATGTGGTGCAAACGGAATTGCCTGGCTAAACATTCAAATTATGTAATACCAGAAAGGGTGAGGAGAGCTTAAAAAGATTGGCTTAGCAAGACAGTGAAGAGTTGAGATTGAAAGAGGCAGAGGGAAGGGAGGAAATCGAGAGAGATGTAGAAAGATAGAGAGGGAGGGAAATAGAGCAAAAAACTTAGAGAAAGAGAGAGAGAGAAAATATACAGGGATATAGGGAGAAAACTACAGAGGGACTCTCTCTCTCTCTGAGAGAGGAAGTGGGGATAATCGATATACATATATCTATATATATCTATATATAATCGAACTTAATCTAAGGTATTTTTATATATTTTCTCGAGCTATTAACTCTTTTGAAATATATGTTCCACATATAAATATATTCAGTACATTATTATTATATATATTAATTGATAAAATACGTATTTATGATTCCTATTTAATTTACTTATTATGCTACATTGAACTATGTACCTATTAAGTCTATATTTTTCCTTAATTCACATTTATTCACGTATATAATATTCCATAGAAAACAGCCTAAAGCAAAGCTTCTGCTTCCGCCATCATTTATTTACTGTGCGTGTTGAGGTCTTTGGTTAGGCATAGGAGGCCCATCGATCATGTAATCGCAAACGATTCGTCTTCGAGCAGTGTTTACCCAGCATAGATACATACATAGATACATAGATAGCGATAGTGCGTATCTTAAGACCGTATCTTTTGCAATTCATTATCTTGCTTTAGTTTCTTGTGGCGCAGAGCCGCCTAAGCAAACAGGTAACACAACAAAACATTGCTAGCCACCTGGCCAGGTTTATAAGTTAGCTGTTTTCGGCCAAGTTGACATAGGGCTGGTGTTGCAAGTATGTAAATGAGCAGGACAACAAGAAGAGTACAGGAAGCTTTAAAAGAAATAAGAACAAGCAGAGCTTAAAGAGCTTATGCCACATACATAGATGATGAGAGGCCAACAATGCCAACAGTTCAGATAAAATCCGGCAGATAAGAGTGTTAACAAAATAATAACAAAATAAAAAGCATTTACATACATACACACATATAAATACAGTACACTGGCCACCGTAGCAGCTACAAATAGCTTGGGAAAATGAAGTTGGTTTCTGGCCATTAGTAAAATGCTGTCAAGAGCTGGTCAGGCACTGGGCCAGAAAGGAAATGGGAACATGGCTTATTCGGTTTAGCTGCGACAATGAATGTGAATACACTCGCATTATGTTTCTGTTTCTGTTTCTGTTTCTGTTTCTTTTTTTTTTCTCCACGACTAATTTGCCACATCCAAAATGACATTTATTGCCGTCTGGAGGATTGACAGAGAGCCAAGATTAAAGTTTTATGTTTTGATTTGGACTTCTGACATGTTTAAAGCTACAAAAAATCTATGTTTTTTATATGAAACTACATTTTTAATTAATTAAAAAACAAAATAAATAAATAAAAGCTAGCAGAATCATTTTTCTTATTTTTTCAATCAACAAATTTGTTAAAAAATACAAAAATTAATAGATAAAATAATAATAAATAATTTTAAAGAAAGAATATATCATCAGATAGATAAAACGAATTTTTTAAATTAATTTTTTTCTTAAATTATATGAATAAAATAACAATTATAATAACAATAAAAATGTTATCCAAACTAAAATAAATCCAACTTGATCGAAATTTAAATCAAACTCAAATAAAATTCACTGCTAAGCTAAGGCTATTAAAATGAATCGAAAGTAACTTTCAAATCTAGTTTAGATTTGTCAACAACTGTCATAGCATGCGGAAGGATGACTCAGCGGCATTACTGAATTTTAAATACCAAATTGACTGAGATCTTTGCTTGATAGGTTGTTGTATAATCCAAGTTTTATAGCTGCAAATGAGCCATCGAGCGATTTGGCGAAAAAAACGGATCTATGGGGAATTTCAATCGAGAACAAAGAGCATTTGCGTCATAGAAGTATACCCGTTCCACATATGTATATATAAAATATTTATACATATATATATTATATCGATTCCATGTATTAGCTTGTCTAATGCAGACATGCGATAAACACATTTGAGCTAATGAAACTACAGTTATTCGATTTAATGCCCATGAATATAATACCTAAGTAATTAAAATGTATAGATGAATGAGTCAAGACTAGAAGAATTTATTTAGTTTATTTGGATAATATATAATACAAATTCAACAAAAATTTGTAAAGAGTCAGTAGCTAAAAGATGATATATAAAATTAATCTAAGATGAAATCAGATTAGATAAGATTTTATCAATACTTCTATGCGAATAACATAGAAACTTTCAATTCAATTCTATTGTAGAGGCCTTAGCGCTTCTCTTTCAATAACTTCTATGATGTCTTGAAACAAGTCTCCAAAAGTAAAGTTTTGGAGTTATTAAATATCAGCAAGAGGATTGTTATAATTGAAGCATGAAAAATTCTTATACTTTTTTCGAAAAACAAGGAACTCTTAAAAGTACTACGAATTATCGAATGTTCGAAATATTAAATGGTTCGAAATATAAAGAGGTTTTTTAGGGGACTCGTGATTACTTTTTAATGAATTAATTAATGAGACGTTCGAGATATCGTAGGTTTGAAATAATGAGAGTCGACTGTATTTCGCTTTTATGAATGGGTTTTTGTTTTGTTATTCAGGCGACTCTCGTTATTTCAAACCTGCGATATTTCGAGCCTCTCATTAATTCAAAGTAATCACAAGTCCCCTACAAAATCTCTGTATATTTCGAACCATTTAATATGTATGTATTTGGAAAATTCGATAATACGTAGTATTTTAAGAGTCCCTTGAGTTTAGAAATAATGAGAGTCTACTGTATAAGTAATCTCAAGAGATCCGAAATATATACGCCTTCTTGATAAACCTCTTTATATTATTGGTATTATCATACGTATTTTACTTAGTGTTTCTTTGCCATTTTATTTTACTTACAATTTATAATCTAATCTCTTTTATTCTCAAGCCCTTATCAATCAAATATCTCTGATATCAAGGTCTATATCTATGTATTTCTTAGGTATACATATTTATAGCACTCTAGTTTTAATCAATTAAATACAAATTCTTAGATGAAAGTCTATAGAGTATAGACTACTTGTTTCATTAGCTCTTTTCTTTTAGATAAAACTTAGTTGACACCTCTTCAATTAAGTTTCGTATCAATTAACTGATCGATAAAGTTTATCTGCAGCACTTCAGGCAACGGCTGCTGCTGCTGCTGCGCTTGGCTGGCCACTTAACAAACCCATTGATTTAATTCCCAATCTTGAGAGACTTAAGGACTTGTCTGAGTGGCTTACCTACCTTGGCCATCATGCTTCGACTTTGCCCCTATATCATGCCAGACACATTATAATCTTTTCATTTTCACATCACTAAATCCAACCTTGATGGAAACTTAATTGTAATTTATATATATATATATGTATATATATGTGTGTATATACATATATCTCAGTGTGTATGTATTGGAGGTGGCTTGGACTTGGACTCACCTTTGGATCCAATATGCTGCGCTCCAGGCTATCCTCACGATTCATGGTCGTTGCTGTGCTGCCTGTGCCGCTGCTGCTGCCACCACCACCGCCGCCGCCGCCGCCCCCTTGACTGCTGCGCTGGCTGCTGCGTTCGCGTTCACGTTCCTGCTGCTCTAGACGCAGACGAGCGCGCTCTACACGCGCCAGCGTCGGACTGTCCAGTATGGAGGGCGCTCGGGATGGTGGACGCGAATTGTTAGACGTTGTCGTATGCAATTGCTGCAGTTGATGTTGCAGTTGCTGTTGTTGTTGTTGCTGCTGCTGTTGCAGCGTTTCCAGCGTGGCGCTGTTGTTGGACGATGTTGAGCCCGGCGTGGGCGTGGCCGAGGAGGATGAGTTGGTCATTGTGGCCGTCGATGTGGTCGATGTGGTGTGCATCAGCATGCCGTTGCTGTTTGTTGTTGTTGTTTGTTGTTTGTTGTTGTTCAATAATTATTTTCAAGGGGGCGTTTTTAGGCGCGTAGATTTGTATTGAGAGCGTTCTCTCTGCTGCACTTTGATCGTAATATATGTATATATGAATTTGTATTAGAGAACTGCAGTTGATTATTCACGCACTTTTTGTTGTATATTTAATTTTATTTAACTGTGGACTAGAATTATGTAAAAACAATAATTATTTGATTATTTATTAGGAAATTCACTTTGAGTTCTATGCAAAAGGTCACTAATAAAGCTGTTCGTACCCAAAAAAATATATTTATGTATATACATACGTACATTCATATACATATGTATGTATGTATATAAAAATTAATTAATAATTTTTTTTTTAATTTATTTTTAATTATTGCAAATTGTTTATATATTATTATTGGCAGCATTTTGTTTTTCATAATTTTTTCACTCAATTATCAGTCAACTTTAATTTAGTTTATTATTGTTTAATTTAAAAAAATAATATTTTTAGTAATTTCTGAATATTTATATGCATGTTCGCATTTAAATATTTTCTGATTATTTTTGTTTCCTTGTCTGATTTTCCATTTTTCTTGTTTTTGTGCGAAAGCTTTTAAATAATTGCTCTATTTATATTTTACTCATTTATTTCATATATTTTGGTAGAAACTTATTCGTTTTTATTGTATATTATAAATTATTCATTATTTTCCTATTAACAAATTTGATATCAGTTCCTAATTAAACAAGTGATAACAACATTCAAGGCAGCTCTTCAATTTTCACTTAATAATAAAAACATATCCTTAAATAATAAATACATACTAATCTATAAAATGGAAAATTAAATTTTGAAATACATACTATTTATTTGTAAATATAATTCTTTTTATTTTTTTTTTATTATTATTTTGTATTTTATTTTTTGTTTAATAATAAAACCAACTGTTTCATAATCGTATAAAAATACATATCTATCTGATCTGATATTTAACAAAATAAAAACTTGATTCATATTTATTTCAATAAATGACTATATTGATAATTTTCTTTATATTTTTGTTAAAAAAAAGTTAGATATGAAAAATGTCAGTTTAAAATCATTTTTTTATGTTTATTTTTTGTTATTTATATAAACTGAAATTTGATAAAAAATTTTTGCTAATTTTACAATATTTTATACTTTTCTATAATATAAATAATATTTTTTAAAATCTGTTTTTGTTTATCCCATGAAGGAAATACAAAAATTTGTATATATTTATTAAAAATTATTGATACAATATTTTTCTCATTAAATTAAACTTGTATATATGTATGTATGTATGTTATTCAAAATTATTAAAGCAATGTATTTCTCATTAAAAAAAAACTGTCATTCTTTAGCTAAAACCTTTAGTTGTATCCCTTAGCAAAGCAAATGATTTCTTTATCTAATATCTATACATATTTATGTTTTCTTCTATATCGAATCGAATATTTAATCCTTGATTCCATTGCAACTCCAGAACCTTCAGCTGACCGCTGCACACACACATATACACAGACAACATAAGTGCAACACTTGCAGCAGCAGCAGCCAATTGAATGGCCAATTTCTGGTTATTATTTTTGTTTGGGGAGTCGCAACGAAATAAGAAAAAAAATCGACAACAAACTAAACTGAAACAACGAAAAACAAGCAAAACAAATGCAATGGCCAATAATTTTCACAAAACTGGTTTCTCGTCCAGTTGCCCAAGTGTTGCAGGTAGTTTTTACTTTCGCACAAAACAAGAAAATGGCTAAACAAAAACAACAACAAGCTGAAATAGAAACACAGAAAACTGCACTGAAAGATACAAATGTATCTTGAAGTGCGTTCGAGCCAATTTCTTGTGCATAATTCTTTGGTTTGTTTATTATGTTTATATGACGTCTCTTGGCTTATTATTTATTTAGTTGGCGCATTTCGTTGGCATGTCAAACACGTTTTGCATGTGTGTGTGTTGTCATATTCATTCATAGTATATACATATATACATACATATCTATATATTTAGTAACCGACTACACATACATTATTTTGTTTGCTTTGATTTATTTGTGAATTGATTTGGCTGTTTGTTGAATGCCGCGTCGCATTTCTTCGCGTTGCGATTGAAAAAACCAATTTTGAATGGATTTGGCAAAATTTTATTTTCAATGCTCTATGTGAGTGTTTGCTCTGCTCTGCTCTGTGCTCTTCTTGCTTTTTTGGCACGCCAAGCAAACGCGCGACCGTCGTCGAGCCGTTAACCGTTTCGAACTGCGTTTTGCGAACTGCGAACTGTTCACGTCAGCTGCCCGTCGTTGACTGAGCACGCAACGAAAACTGGTTTGCGGCCGAATCTCTTTCGGCATTGCCGTGCATGCATCGGCATGTGGCTGGCAGCCGGACAGACACGTTCGAACATGTTCGCGTTTGAGGTTGTATCCCAAATTGAAATTTCCCAGTATTTGATTATAATGTTGACTGTGGTTTTTTCTTTAAAATCTTATTTAAATGTTTTATTATGTTTTTTTATTACTTATAAGACTTATAAGTAGGTAACTCAAATGAAACATTATTTTACTTAATTATTAGTAGTATTTTGCATTCCTATAATTGACTTTAAATTACTTTTATATTAAATTAAGAAATTCTGCCGTACTAAAGTATATTTTATTATTACAAAGTAATATTTTAATAATAAATTAAACAATTCTGGGGCAGTAAAGACTTTTTTATTAAAAAACAAAATGACAAACAAATATTTGTATATTGAATTTTTGAAAATTTACTGCAAAGTCATTTTATATTAAATTAAAAAAAAAAAAATATTACTTCAACGTAATTTTATATTAAATTAAAAAAAAAAAAAATACTGCAACGTAGTTTTTTATTAACTTAAAAACATTTCTGCAAAATAATTTTATATTCAATTAAAACAATTACTGCAACGTAATTTAATACTAAATTAAAATTATTAATATTATTGAATTGCTATTATTAAATTCTATCATAACAAAAATTAAAAACTTGAGTCAAAACATTGTAGCTGAGCTTTACTGACTGCACAATACTCATTCACGACTCAAATGTAGTATGGTTCATTTACCAACTTGCCACGCCCCCAAATTTCAAGTCGATATAGACTTTCAACAGTAAACTATAGTAAACACAGTTTTAGTTGAGTTGCCACGCCGCCAATTGCAAGCCTATATAGGATGTCAACATTAAACCACAGTAAATTGTACTAAATCCAGTTTTACTCAATTTGTTATGTTCCTCTTGGGCTGTCAATCCGATTATATATTCCAAATTTGAACTCTTCCTGGTATACGAGATAATCAAAAATATTTTTTCTTATTTGCAACGCCTCTAGGGGACATCTTGAGACTTTATAGTTAAGGAGTATACAAGAGTATGTGCTCCAAATTTCAAGTTTCTAGCTTGAACAGCATAGAAATGGGTTGCATACCTTCGAGCAAATGGACGGATGAACATTGCACAAAACCAATATGCTCATTTCAGTTTCGTGAATGACTATGAAGCCCTCGTTTTCGTTTAATATTTATTAATATTTTTGTTTATTTGCTGTATTAATTAATAAAAAAATAAATAAATTAGCTGCTTTAATAACTAAAAAAAATTTTAAAAATTTAAAAATTATTAATAATTAATTATATTAAAAATTAATATAAAATGTTCTTAAATATTAATACAAAAATAAATAAATTAGCATTAAAGAATGGCTAAAAAAAATTTTTTTAAATTTATAAATTATTAATAATTAATTATATTAAAAATTAATATAAAATGTTCTTAAATATTAATAAAAAATAAATAAATTAGCTGCTTTAATGGCTAAAAAATTTTTTAAAAATTTATAAATTATTAATAATTAATTATATTAAAAATTAATATAAAATGTTCTTAAATATTTAGATTTCATTTTAATTTATTTATAACATATTTAACCTCTTTTTATTTAAACAAAAAAAGTTATTGACGACAGCCAATTTCTGTTGAATGAATGAACTATAATCACATATTGCAAAAACAATAAACAAACAACAAAATTTCCCTCTTTGGGTAATTTGATTAATCAAAACAAAATCGAAGAGAGTCGCAACTCGAACCAACTCGAAATAAATGCCAAACGTGCAACGATCGAACATGTTGGCCCTTCGATTGGCTCTCAGCCGGTATTTGGTTTGCTTTGCTTTGGGTTAATGCTTGTGCTGAGGGAGTGAGGAAGAAGAAGAAGACGAAGAAGAGGAGGAGGAAAATGAGCATGGCAGGTAAAAAGCAGGTAAAGTTGGCGTCTTATGAACGATTTTATGGTAGTATCTAAATCTGTGGCTGGGGTCTGGCGTGTGTTTCCTCTTTCGATATTATAGCTATGCCCATGCTGCTCCAATCCATTGTTTTGCCGTGCGGCATTTCAAGTGATTTATGCCGCGCAACACCAGCAACAACAACAGCAACAACAACAGCAACAGCAACAATTGTTGCATTTCAGTTGCAGTTGCAGTTCGTTGGCCCACAGTTTGAGATCAATTGGTCTGTGGTTCTATGATGATCTAATCAACGACACACTTGACAATCGTCACTTGACTCATTGGATTTTTATTTAGCTAAAGTTTCCTTAAACCAAAACAACAACAACAACAATAGGAATGAGAAATTATTAAACATATTCTCCACACATATGATTCACGCATTTGGCGGCATGCGAATCACGCAATTATGCAAATATCTTTATCTTTAGCATGCCAACATTTGGGCATGTCGCATGCCGCCTTAACTAAAAAAAAAAAAAAGACAATCTGAAGCTAAAAAAAAAATACAAATGTTTCAATTTTAGTTTCCAATTACTGCGCGTCTCTGCTGTCATTCATGGCGCCAACAGAATTTTTTTTTTTTTTTTATTATTATTTCTTCAGATACACGTTCATATACATATGTATATATCATATATATCAAACAAACCCCATTCAAAAATCTGTCGCGGCATCTGTTTTTTTCCTGAGAATTTTACGTGCTGTTTCGTAGATTTTTTGGTAATTTCTTTCCCCCTTTTTTCAGTCTTTGTTGACCGTCAAGTGGTTTATTGGCCGTGTTCCCAATGTTTGTCTGTGTAATTTGTTGTGATTATCTCAGCTCGATTGAATTAAGTTGTTCGCTCTGTCCTTTGTTTGTTGCTGTAGTTCTTTCGATGTGTAGAAATGTGATATGGGAGAACAACTTTAATATAGATACGAATTGTTTATTTTCTTCTTAATTTAATTTTTTTTTTTTTTTTTTTTTTTTTTTTTATAAAAGATCTAGATTTTAGCCGACACATTATAAGTATTTGTAGTCAAAATAAGTGAATGTTAAGAAATTGACTGAAGTAAAGTTTTTGCAGTCACTTAAATAAAAGTAAAATGTGTGTGTTTTTTTTTTTTTTTAATGTTAAGTTGTACGTTTATTTCAAAAACTGCTAGAATAAATTGTTTAAATTTTGTTGTTGACAGTTTTCCTTTTTATACTCTTTTCCTTTGACCCCATTGGGAAATCAGGGTATAATGGTTATTTTTTTGGGATAGCTTTGATTATTGTTAATGTAGTTATAACTATATTAAAATATAATTGAAATTATTATTTAGCTATATATTATTAATAATCAATATTTGAAAACATGCATACTTTTTTTTATTTATTTTTTTTATATATATTTTTTTTTTTTAATTTTTAATTTTTTTATTAATTTTTTTTATTCCGCATTATTTTTAAAATTAAAAATATATATAATTATATTTTAAGCAAGCTATAACTATAACTATATATTTGATTTATTATATGAAACACATTACAGAAATTAATAAATATATTATTAATTATAATTAATAAATGAATATATCATATCGTAGCATCTTAGTAAATACAGTTTATATGAAACAAATTACGAAATATATTCATTATTTTTTAAATAGCACCTATATACAGTTTAAGAACAGAGTCGTAATACTTTTTAATTTGTTTTTTTTACAATCTGTTGTAACCTAAATAAAAAACAAATTGATTGACATCAACTATAAATAAGCGAATGGCTTGAACTCCATTGAGATCAATACATATATTGAAATTTTCTATTGTTTATTTATATTCATATTCATATGCCATAACTATTACTAAATACCACTAAGTATGCCGGTTGCAATATCTTTATGTATTTTATTGTTGTACCTTTTGTGCCACAGCCATATATAGGCTTTGCCATATGCGGACGGAGTGTTCTATCGTGGATATCGCAATACGCACAAACGTTCGGCCCATTTCTGGGTCTGTGCCGCATTTCCGTTCCGTATTGGAAAGACTTTCAATGCGTTTTACTCGTAACATTTTCAGCGTTCAACGTTTTATCAAAGGCGAGTCGCGTCAAGTCGTCTGGTTGCCATTTGAAATCAAAGTTTCTTTGGCGTTTCCCATTGTGTTTGCCATAGTTTTTCCTCTTGTATTCTCGCCTTCTCTCTTTCTCTCTGTGTGTTTCTGTACCTCCCCCTCTATCTATGGAGCTCTCTGCATATCGCATGTACGGCTTGGCATATCTTTTGTATGCACTCGTCGCATTCGAGAAGTTTTTTTAGACTTTTTTTTTTTTTTTTTACTTTATCGCAAACTTTGGCAACGCAGGAAAAGGCGCGTTGGCTTGGACTTTGCGTGGCGATCTTTCATTTAATTATATACGTATGTACATATATATTTACCAGATGTTTACATGCGCATACGTATTCGCTTTGTATGCAATGCATGGAACAATGCTAAAATGACATTTCCTCAAAGGGTGGCGGGTTCTGTTCTTATCAGCTGTTTGGCATGCTGGTAGCTACCACAGGCTACTACTGCCTCTTTATAACTGTAGATAAGCCTCAGCTATAGCTGTACGTGATAATATTGTCTTATGTTAAAGCCAAAGAGCAAACTGCGCTCTGATTGCTGATTGTTGATAATAGCAACAGCGAAAGCATCAGCAGCTGATGGCATCCTATATAAATGTGTTGTAATATAAAATAAGAGGTATATTCAAGTTGTGCAATAGTTTTGCTGCAGAAAATCGTTTATTACTATGATAGTTAATCATTAACAATATTTCTAATACATACATTCATTCTTTGTGCTTATCTTGAATTGAGCTCATGCGAGATAATAAATAAATAAATGTAATTATTCAAAGTTTTTATTAAAATTGTTATATATTATGAAAGAGTCGATTAGATGCCTAAAATAATTATATGGAATACAAATAATAATAAAATATAACTATAAGGAAAACAACCAAATGCAAATAAAAATATAGATATTATAATCATATTATATTATAATCATTGCCTGAAAATATTAAATTAATATTCATTAAAAAAATATAATAATAAAAAAAAAATTATTGTACATAAATTTTCAATATTGCAACATATTTAAATGTATTTTGTTGTATACCCTGAACCCATTGAAAATGGGAAATCAGGGTTAAATGGTTTTGTTATGTAACAGGCAGAAGGACGCGTGGCAGACCCCACAAAGTACATATATATATTCTTGATCAGGGCGACGAGTCGAGTAGCACAATTCCACTGTCTATTTCTTCTAAGTATTCCCTCTACGTATTGCTTACTAGTATTTCCAGTAAGTATTTCTTCTACGTATTTCCTTTACGTAATTCCATTACGTAATTCCATTACGTAATTCCATTACGTAATGCCTCTACGTAGTTCCCCTTCGTCTTTAATGCTTAGCTGATCGATGACACACTCTACTTCACTTTCTTGCGCTGACTCCCAGCAGGCCTGGACGACTGAAGACTGACTGAAGAAATGCTGCAGCTGCTGCCCTTTATATAGCGACACTTTTACTCAAGTACTGTCTCTCCGAAATGTTGAGCCTGACGGCAGGTAGAGCTCGTTGCAGCTGAACTTCAAGTGAGCAATGGGAACGCTCTCTGCTGCTGTGAGCATTCTAGCTTCGTTTTACCTAAATACAAATATCAAATGAATACTGCACATACACATAGACATATTTAATGATCTTCTGCACTTCTTCTCTCCTTGCTTTTACTTTTACTCAAGTACTGTCTCTTTCGTTACAGTCGAGCTTCAAGTGACCAATGGGAACGCTCTTTGCTGCTTGAATAATTTGTTAGAAATACTCTGTGTAATAATAGTATTTATTGTTTACTTCAAATATTTTTTAAAGTATTTTTTTCTATATTATATACAGGTATATACAAAAAAGTAATTAATTTTTTAGTATATTTTTTATATTATGGTATCAGTATATACATAAAATGTAATTAATAAAAAAGTCTTCTAATGGTTTTTATATAAATATAAAATTTAAGGAGCAACAAGTCTTCATTTACCTTTAATTGAATGCTTCCCAGACATATTATTAATTGCACTGTGCTTTCAAGTCTGAGCGCAGAGAAAATGTTCTTGATTTGTTTTCCGTAGTCATCATAAATCATTGATAAAACGTCGTCGGCATGAAATATATTTTCCATATATTTGCAATTTATAATCATTTATATGTATGTATGTATGCCTGAATGCGACTTTCGTCAGCTTCCGTACGTTGCGCCTGGTCATGGACTGGGGACAGAGTAATTAGTCAACTCGCGTCGCTCGTAATAGAAACTAATGACCGCTTTCAGCTGTAGTTAAATAATTGTACTGAAATGCATTCCACGAAGCCTCTCAAAATATTTCTTGAAAGATGCCGTCGTAGGGGCGCTCTGTGCGTGAAAATTAACTTAATTCAATTAATTAACGGTCTTAATAACTTTATCTGCTTTGACAACTCTGATTGAATGCGACACGCAGTTTTTATGTCTGCAGGAAATTGAAATAGAAATAGAAATAAAAATAGAAATACGATAGATATTGTAAAAATCTTGTAGATCTATTGATTAATTGATTAAGAAATTGTTTATTATTTGTTGTTGCTTTAGAAATTATGATTGTTTGTTGTTGATAACTGTCATATACAAAGGATTTGTTCAATATATATTGCATCTATTAATTATTTGAATAGTAGAATATCAGGAATAAAATTTATAATATATATTTACATATTTATATATTTTGCTTTACATATTCCAAAACTATAAATGACTTTAATCTTAAAGTTTGATAACTGTTTTCATTTAGAATTAGTTCATTCACAGTTTTCTAACTCTTTCCACATTCTCTTAGACAATTTTGACTTTGATCTTGAAATGATCGCATCATATAATATCATATTATTTCACATTGTATTTCTTGATGCATCGTCAAGCATTCGAAACGAAATCACATTCCATTGTCCCAATCTAACCTTGATTCTGCTCCTTTAGGCTAAAGAAGTTTGTTGCTTTTGCTACCTGTCTGAATGGGATATCACACAGGTAGCTGGAACCCTAACTCAATAATCTTATTAGAATTCGTTAGCAGTGGACACATAAAGCGGCTTCGTTTGTGTGCGTATTGGATTCTCTCTCTTTATCTCTCGCTTCACTTCATTAAAATCGTTTTGTTGTTGTTCAGTTTTTGTCTGGCTCATCAAATTGACGCCCGACTGTCTATACGGATTTTATGCCATCGTCTGCATCGATAATATTGTCAAAAAAAAGAGTTGAAATTTGTATCTTGTTTATTCAATCGAACCGCAACCAAAATTCCAGTGAGGTGAGTGAAGCTGAGTCATGCCATTTCTTGGAACTGCAGTGGATAATACATGGACAGAGGATGATCACAAAAGGGCAATGAGCAATAATATTATAATATAATATATTAAATATAAAAAAAAAATTAATGATAAATTGCTTTTCTTCATATTTAATTTTGTATATCAATGCCATTTCTATAGTTCAATTAATTCCGCTTACTTGAGAAATGAAAGAATAAGAGAATGAGAAATCGCTTCGCCTCTATCTTTTGCAATGCAATTCTGCAAATAATTATTAAAGCTTTTCAAAAAGCTTTTTGCAAAAGCTTGTAGTGAGTATTAAAACCACTGATAATCTCGATTAACATTCATTTAAGAGAGAATCGATGATTATGGTGATCAAACGTCTATCGATAGAGCTTATTACAGATTCATAAAAAATATAAAATATTTATTACATTTTTAGAGTTTACTAAAAAACTATTTATTATTTGTAATTTATAATTATAACTAATGATATTTATTAATTTAATTCATTTAATTTATAATTATAATTTAATTTATATTTATTTTGGTTGTACTCAAAATTGTATTTACTATTTTCATTCGTTTTCTTTGCATATTGGGGATAGCTTGCAAAAAAACAAAATTTGTCAATAAACAGTATAGCTGTTAAATTGATAAGCCTAGTTGATACACAATATATAATATAACAGTAATAACATGATAACATGATCCAGTATAAGTCATAATGAGATAAGAGAACAAATGAGATAAGAAAACAAAATAAATTTCTTGAATCACACATTTCCTGAGCAATCCAACCACCACGATTCGAAACTGATAGACTGTAAGAAACTTGCAACGTGTACGGAAAACTTCTGTACAGCGAAATGCTTAAACGTGAAATGTGACATAATTCAACGATTTTTAACTTGTTTTTTCAAATTCAGATTCAATTGTGGAAATCGTCTTTCTATGCATTTTCCCAAATATCCAAGCATACATATCGATTTTTAAATGTGTTAAAGGCTTGCCAAATGATAGTTTATTCCGTCGTAGTTAATTAAAAATTATATAATTATGTTATGTGATTAACAAATGTTTAATATGCAAAATTGTGCAAAAGTTTTTCCAATCGGAGCATGAAAATGAATAGTTGAAAAATGTGAAATATATAAAGCAATGATTAATTATCGGATAATCTTTTAAATGGTATGTAGAGAAATAAATTATAATAAAATGATTTATCATATATAATTAAATATAAATATGTATTATATAATGCCATTCAATCCTCAATTCCTATAAAAAAGTAAATTTATTTATTTATTATTATTTTTTTTTTTTTGGTTGTAAATTTTATTTTATTTTATTTTTTTTTTCTTATTTTATTAAAGCCATACAGGGTAGTCTAGTTACCCCTCTGTGTGCTTATTATCTATTAATTCTGCCCATTTGGGCGCGCCGTATAAAACAGTGAATGGTTAAATAAATTCTAATATTTCATTGCATACTTTTAAGTGCGCATAAATATCCGACGGCACATAAATAAGTATCTTTTAGGTGCTCTGTTGAAATGAAGTTGGAGCTTCAACTGAAGTGAATAACAATTCAAGTGAAAAGGGGCGTGGCACGGAAGGCACGTGCCTAAGTGGCGCCTGTCTAGACGCTAAAGACTGACAAAATGTCAAATGAAATAAATTTCGTTTCGTTTTGGCCAAACAATAAAAAAAATAACGAGCTGAAATATCTTTTATTGACGGTTGAACAACTAAACAAACTGAACATTAGATATACCTTTTAGTTAAAGTTAGCCTAGATATTTTTTAGTTTTCAATTATATATATATCTATAAATATATTTAAAATTTGTGTTCTATATTTTTTTTTTTCAATCTTTGCTTTTTACTAGTTTTATACCCTGAACCCATTGAAAATGGGAATTCAGGGTATAATGGTTTTCTTGATGTATGTAACAGGCAGAAGGAGGCGTGGCAGACCCCACAAAGTATATATATATATTCTTGATCAGGGCGACGAATCGAGTAGCACAATTTCACCGTCTATTTCTTCTAAGTATTCCCTCTACGTATTGCTTACTAGTATTTCTACTAAGTATTTCTTTTACGTATTTCCTTTACGTAATTCTATTACGTAATTCCATTACGTAATGCCTCTACGTAGTTCCCCTTCGTCTTTAATGCTTAGCTGATCGATGACACACTCTACTTCACTTTCTTGCGCTGACTCCCAGCAGGCCTGGACGACTGAAGACTGACTGAAGAAATGCTGCAGCTGCTGCCCTTTATATAGCGACACTTTTACTCAAGTACTGTCTCTCCCAAATGTTGAGCCTGACGGCAGGTAGAGCTCGTTGCAGTTGACCTTAAATTGAGCAATTGAAACGCTCTCTGCTGCTGTGAGCATTCTAGCTTCGTTTTACCTAAATACAAATACCAAATGAATACTGCTACATACACATAGACATATTTAATGATCTTCTGCACTTCTTCTCTCCTATTTTACTCAAGTACTGTATGCATGCATGCCTATGTGTGTCTATCTATGTGTATGTGCGTCAGAAAGACGCGAAGAATTATTGAAATATCAGTTCTCCGAAAGCTTTCGTACTTGTTTTATGATGAAAAAAGTTTTTTTTTTTTTTAAGTGTCGCATAATTTTAATTTCATATTATTTTATTATTATTTTTTTGTTTTTACTTTATTTTTATTTTTTTATTAGTACTTTTTATTTATTTTCGATAAGATTTGTTGTAGAGCTTTTTAAAAAAGGTCTTTAAAATTTATTCAATTGTTTCATTTGTTTTTCTTTTTTTTTTCAGGTTGGTGCCAACATTACAAAATTTCTCCGATTTCGATTGGTTACGTCTTTGTGGTAAGTAAAATTTCTATTCCAAATATTTTTACATGACAATTACTTCAGGTTCAACAAAAAGTAAAAACTTGATTGAGTTGAATTTTTAAGAAAACTGTTTAAGAATCCTCACCGACATTGCTTCACTATGTACCTTTCTCTCTCGTTTTCTCTATCTCTCCCTCTCTCTCTCTCTCTCTCTCTCTCTTTCGTCAAGCATGTTTCAGGGAGCGGCGTCGCATTTGGCGTTAATTAGTTTGGCAACGCTGCGGGCGTGTGATTTTCACCAATCATTTACAACAGACCCTCAAGATTTTCCATTTGTGTGATTCGGGTAGCAAATACCCTGTAGTTGAAATAAAGCTAGTGCTTAAATTAATATAAAAATATATTAAGAAACCAGATAATTTTTCAGAATTGACTCAAAATATATATATATAAATCTAAAACAGATCTGTATGTGCCTATACTTATATACTATATAGAATATAACTTAATATAGACTGTTTAATATCGGCTTGAATTAGTTTTAATTGAATATTACAATTCAAATAGTAATCTTTTATTTAAAATATAAATATTTAAAGTCTTCTCTTACTTTTCTCTGACACTTGCCGTTCGTAGGGTATACCAGTTCAATGTTGCCTTCTTTTCACAATTTTTTTTTTTTCGCTCATTCCAAAAAATAATTTCCATCAACAGTTCGTCGACAGACGCTGACAAAATGAAGTCCCTCGCTGGGCCGTTTCTTGTCGTTTCTCTGATTACACATTTTAGCGCCATTTTTGGCGCAACTTTTGCTGGAGCCACTCGCTGAAAAACCCTTTAGGCCAGACGAGCGAAACTTTTTGGCCGGCAGAAAAGAACGAACAAAAAAAAAAAAAAAAAAAAAAAAAACGTGGAGCTGTAAAGAATCTCAATGATGGGGTTAACAAGCAAAATTTGATTTATTTGATGAGCTTCTCGTGTTGTTGGCGTCGACAACGCTTCAAAGACGCGTTTAATGAGCATAAAAATGAGGGTGAATGTGGGGTTAGCTTGACTGCGTTGAAGACATTTGGGAAATGAATTGCACAAAACGCTAAGCAAAACGGAGAGAGAGAGAGAGAGAGAGAGAGAGAGAGAGAAAAAACTGTTAAATTAACAAAAGTTTGTAATAACTAAGAGAAAGTAAAACCAAAAATGCCCTTTGCGAATGGGAACTTGGTATTGCTTGTTGCAGAAGAATATTGTGATAAATTGGGTACGTAATCAAGAGAGCAATGCCAGAGTCAAGAGTCTGTTGAATTGAATTTCTATATACATATATACTATTACATGTGTCACAGTCGTCTAATCTATAGAATACTGCGCTCTGCTTATCACACAAGCAAAAATAAAATATTTCTTAGAGAAATTTTGACCCAGAAAAAAATATACACACAGTTTCTGCATTTATTTCCATGGGTGATAAATCAAAAGTCCAAAGTGATGTAAAAATATTTTAAACAAACAATTTAACTGCAAATGCGACCATGAAAAGCTGCAAATGTTCTGTCTGCTTTATATTAACTATAAAAGAGACAATGTACAAAAATATCACTCATACGCTGCGTATAAAAAGCATAAAGAAGCAACAGTAGGAACAGTAGGAACTCGAACGTTTAACGCCTAGCTAAGGCTTACACGAATGGCGCATAAAACAAGGCGCTGTAATAATGAAGAATATATATATACTAAAAGTAAAGCAAAAAAGTATGTAAACAGGTGGAAGTATGCATTTTTATGCGAGTCGTTAAAGAAACTAAAATACTGAGAAAAACATAAATGATTGAGCCTAAGCGACTGCACAATACTCGATCAAGAGCAAAGGGCAAGTAAGTGTATTGAAATATTCAAGGTATTTAAGAGGAATTTATTATTTATATATGTTTGTAGAGGTGAGCTGGATTTATCAACTGAGATAAATCGACGAAGACTAGAACCCGAAGCAGCAGGGTATACCCTATACCAATATACCGTTCCACGTACACTGCATATACTCTCTTTCGCCTGGTGAGCGAGTGCTGCAAATAGCTAAGAAAATGTATGTGCCGGCAAATTTGCGTTGAAGTTCAACGCTGGCTGCCATAAAAATGATTTAATATGCGTTTTATATGAGAAAAGTTTTGCAATTTTTGCGCATTTAATGTGGGGCTCACTCACTTGACATTTGACGCCACAAAAGTATAGAAAAGTAACGTGGAAACTTTCTCATTTTTTTTTCTTTTTCTTTTTCTTAAAGCTCGAAGCAGGCTGCTCGCTGCAACCTGCCAGTTAATTATGCTGGCGTTAAGCAATTCGAAAGTTTGCAGCAACGGAAGTTGTCTTGCCCTGAAATTAAATCTAATTGAATTGTAAACTTGTGCGTCTATTGAGCTGCCATTTTGGCCAAATGTGATTACAATGGAGCTGTGTGTGTGTGCGACTGTGACTCTGACTGTGTATACGCCCCACACTTGGGCATTATTCATGTCACTTGTGCGCTTGGCAGTGCCCTAAGGGAGCCAACGGCTAATCAGCGGCTTTTCTGTTGAAAAGTTTGCACTTATTGAATTTAGCGAAAATGTTTCGCTTGCCTATTACAAAGTTTCCTGTATCAAATTGAAATTCCAATGTTGTCAACAGAAGTAGCTGCCTTTAATGTGCCATATACGAAACAATCCAAGCCATAGATAAAAGCAAAACTTTCTGACACACAGAATTGTTTGGCATCTTTTAAATTGACCAAGACATTCGATTCTCTTTCGCTCTCCATCAAAAAAAAAAAAAAAAAGGTTGTTTTAGGGCAAGTAGTTGAACTAAGAACAATTGAGATATATTATTAATAGAGCATAGTCCAGAATTCTGTTTACATGAATCAACTATTTAAATACTCTAGAATCAGTCTCTTTAAAATTTAGGTAAATTCTTTATTCTCTCATTGTTTAACCCATTATAGCTTAGCCAAGTTGCTTATGGCTCATACTGCGTTGACTGTGAAAAGTTTTCAATCTTCTTTTGGCCAGCTGGCAAAAGTTCATAACGCTCTCTCTCTCTCTCTCTCTCTCTCTCTCTGGCCACGTAAATCAAGCTGTTGTGCTTAAGTATATATACTCAAGTATATACTAATATACATACATATTTAAATATTTGTATATACTATCAAAAATTATCATAAGCAGCGTTGGCAAAGCTTTTTTGGCTGCAACGAGTGCGAATAATGCAAAATAGTTTCTTGCAGCTGTGACATCAACTTGAATACACACCAAAAAACAAAGGGAAGAGGAAGCAGAAAAACTGACACTTGACATGTGACAGTGGCAGCCAGACAATAATAACAATAACCGAAGCAGCAACAAGAACAATAACAACAATGACAACTGACAGCCACAACAAATACTTTGCATAATTTCAAAAGTTTAGAGCAAACAATTCATAAATTTAGCATAGAGCAAAGTTAACATCAACTGATTGACTTAATTAACAGCAGCTCTGTTAATTAACAGTGCTTAATCCATGAGCATTTGGAATTGCATTTTGCTGATTTCTGATTTATACAAAAAATGAATTGAATAATTATTTAATCGAAACATAAGTTGCATTTATCGATTTTTTTTTTTAAATTATTTATTATTTTATTTTTATTTAATTTATTATTATTTATTGTTTATTTTCTTTTTATTTAAATTTGTTTAATAATTATAATTTATTTTAAATATTTGATTTCAAAAGGTTGATTTAATTCACAGCAGCTCTGTTAATTAACATTCTGTGGGTTAGGTTAACACTGTAAAGAAAGCTTTAGGAAATTCCAAATTGCCCAATTTGACTCATTACGCACTCGGTCGCAAATTTGCGTTATTGCTTCTCTTTCGCTCTGCCTCTCAACTTGTGCGCCATCTTTGCTCTGATCGCATAGCAATTGGCTCACATTCGGCCTGAGTGACTCTCTTTTTCGCGTCACACTCACTCGGTCGCAACTTTGCGTTATTGCTTCTCTCTCGCTCTGCCTCTCAACTTGTGCGCCATCTTTGCTCTGATCGCATAGCAATTGGCTCACATTCGGCCTGAGTGGCTCTCTTTTTCGCGTCTCACTCACTCGGGTCGACTCGAGTGACTGAGTCGCTCCGCCTCTCTGCTCGCCCGCCATCTTTGTTTACATCGAATAGTAATCGACTCAAATTTGAGCGTAGTGACACTCTCTCTGTCTCTTCGTTTGGACAAAAAATAAATAAATAAAAAATTATAATGTGAAACATAAAATATAGTTCTCATTAGAACACACAAAAAAAAAAAAAAAATAAATAAATAAATAAAAATAAAATAAAATAAATAAATAAATAAACAAATAAAAAATTATAATAATAATAAATATAAAATAGAGTTGTCATTTAAAAAAAAAAAAACAACAAATCGGTAAAATTCGACATATTATTTATTTTATTTATTAAATTATTTTCATTAATGATTCTTAAAATATTAAAGAAAAAATGTAAATTAAATTTAAATCTTTAAGAGTAGCTCCAGAGAGTCTAAGCAATCGGTAACAATATAAAATTTAAATTAGAACTGAAATGTTAAAAAGCCAAAGAGAACAGATTGACAGCAGCTACAGCATGACGGTGATAATCTCTACTCCACAGAGACTAAGCACAAGCACACACACACAAACATACAGACTGAATAGCCAGAAGAGTCTTGACTATGCCACAGACATTCCTCCATCAAATGCGAAGCGACAGCGTCGATACAAATACTCTTTGCTTTACTTTGGCGAGCGGAAAAGAAAAAGAAAACCAAAAGAAAATAAAACAAAAAACTTTGTCAAAGCCGCCAGACGAGCAGCAGACAACAAGGGAAACATTTGGTTGGACAAGTGATGGAAAGAAATGCATAATAAATAGATGTAGAATTGGATGTACAATCCAGTGGATGAGGCAAGCGAAATGAAGTAGAACCGCATGATAATCAAATTCAAATAATACAACAGGCGACAAGCAGCCGAAATAGAGACCTTGTAAATTTCTTTAGTAGGTTTTAGGAGTGGAAAATGCAAATGAAAAGCTGCTGTGGCATACAAATATATACGTTCGCAATCAAATCAAATACTTAGTATGCGTTTCAAAGTGAAATTTTCGTATAATTAGCCTATTTAAACTGGAAATATTGGGTATAATGGTATTTATGATACAAAGCTTTTGGAACTAAAACAAAAACTGCATCGATTGAGCTATATCCGCCTTATACATTCAATTAAAAATATATTACTTATTTATTTATATATATATTTTTAAATTTATTTTTGTATTGATAAAAAACAAATTTGGTTTCTTAACGCTTATTATGTATAATAATTGGCAATTGAAGTTCCTATGACATCATATATGTATATTTTCTATTATCATAGTTCCTTATTGGCAAACACACTGTTCACACTGTTTTTGTTCTTTTTCTGAATTGCAGAGATAAGATAAGACGGCATATACAACATATTTTTTCGTTCATTTAATGCAACCAGACGGTAGGCGAACAAGCAGGGCGTTAAAATATTTAAATGCAATCGGCTACTCTATAAGTTATTTGCTTATAAAATTTATATCATTTTAATATTTTCTAGCAGTTAATTGATTATATATTCATTAGCCTGATTCCAATATACAATAAAGTGCCAGATGTGTAATCAAGACTTCGAGCTCTGACCAAGTGAAATTTAAATTTGTATTATACAGTCGCGTCCCGATAATTCGGAAAGGCGAGGGGATTTGTTTCTTTTTCGATTTTAAATTCTCTAGATCCCAGAAGACATAAGAGCTAAAGATTTTAGATTTTTGTAGGTCTTTCTCTGTGCAGCACACTCAGTTCGAGTTTATTTCCAAAAATCAATTATTTTCTCCACTAAATTGTTATCGATTAAAACGCATATCGCATATCTTCTACATCTTTAGAGCTGGAGTCTTCGAATTCTAAATATAGATTCGTGTTTATTTTACGGATTTCGACTATTAAAATTTTGTAATTGGTATATTTTATTCAACAAAAATTTTGGTACCTTCTAATTTAATCGGCAATTTAATCTAGTTTTACATTACGACTTTTAATCGATATTTATATTTTATAATTGTTTTTTTTTTTATATATTTTGGTAAAATATTAAATAGGAGTTATGTTGCTTAACTAAAAAATTGCTTGTTCTTCATTCTTTTTGTATTTCTAATGACAAACTAAGCTCTTGTAATCCCAACAATAGCTAAAGTTTTGTAAGCTGTAGCTAAACTACAACATTGCAGCTCTTACAATGGTTGAGTTGTGTGTTGCTGGTGCGAAGTATTTGAGATAAACAGGGCCTAAACGTTGGCCTTATCACCGCTCATTATTCGGCTCTATTCACCTGCTGAATGTTTTGTCTGCCTGCTGCCATTGTCGTAGCTCAGGCTGCATTAGTCAACGCAGTTTTGGCCTGCGGGCAAGCAAGACAGAACGGACAGACATAGAGGGGACATACATACATACGTAATCCTTGCACTCAGGCACGATGCATTCATTGGTATTTATAAATCGCTTAGCCAAACTGTGCAGCCTTAATCAGATTTGGGCAACAATTTTGCTGCCTGTCTGCCAATCGGCCGCAAATTGCAAAATTTGCCAGAATGAAATGTTTTCGTCCTGCTCCTTTGCAATTTAAGTGCATTTTAACGTAAAATTTTGGCAACCCCTTTGATTGGCAGTGGCAATTAAGGCACAGATATACATATATATACATATCGATTCATTGGCCGATGCGTTAGCTAATTTAATCAGGCGACTTCAATTTGGCAAACACACACGTTACGTATACGCCACGTGCTGTTTGTTTGACCCTAAGTTAATTAAATTTACCTCTGATGGCCGTTTATTTATGCAATTGGAATTGCAATTATAATTCCTTAAATAATTGAAGCTTTCTGTGGCAGAGAAATTTCATTTGAAAATCGATGCATAAAAAGAAAATTCTTTTTCACATTTTCCTTTCGAGCCATTTTCTACAGTCAAACCTTTTTTATTTTTTGTATATATATATGTATTTTTTGGGTCAATGTCAGCGGCTGGTGTGATAATAATTTATGTCTGGGGCGGGCTTAGCACACCCACAAAAAGAACCAGCCGGCATAGGGCGACGATTGCTTTTTAAACTTTTGCCGCATATTTTATTTGCTTTTCTTTTGACTTGCAGGGGATATAGTTATTAGGTTTTTGAGGGCGTTTGGTAGTGCCCACGTAATTTGCCATGAATTAGGTTACAAATTACAAGATTTTTGAATGATTCGAACTCCGTGTATTTAGAATGAAAGAATTTCAAGCAACTGGAAACTTTATACATTAAAAGCAAAGGAATAACGGAAGTAAATTTAATCCAAATACCCTTAAAAATAATAAGTAAAAACAAATAGAAAATATTTATAAATAAATAAATAAATAAAGAAAAAACCTCTCACATGTTTAACTGTAAGCAATACTTGTGAAATCTTAAGTAAATTCATCTGGAGCAAAGTTTTCAGATATTGACACACGAATCCTTTAGCTCTAAGACAAACACAGCTGCTACAACCCCCAAAAAGACATGCTACATAGAGTAACAAGCTACCCCCCCTGCTACCCTTCCCGCACATGCCTTAACCGCCCCGTTATGGTCATAAAACAAAACTGCGGGCCACTGCAGGCAAACAACATAAAACCCTCGTAAGAGGCCAGCAACAACAACAACATGAGAACACTTGACCGCTTGACCTAAATTTGGCAAGTTTTTCTTCCTCGTCTTCTTCTTCTTCTGCTTTATTTTTTTTTTGGCGCCAGATTAAGTCGAGTCCGTTCGTGCGAACATCAAATGTCAACAGAGCCCAAGAAATAGTACAAGAGAAATGTTTTAAAAATTACAACACGTACGCAATTTTGTCCTGATGCGCATAAAATAGGCATAAAATACGGGGCGTGGCCGCACAGCCAATGAAAGCTAATGCTGCTACAGCAAGGGTTATCTTTGACACAGCTAGCTAGCTCATTTGCCAGCAGCAGGCATCACAGGCAGCGCAAGTTGGCTTTGATTTTCATTCGTTTCGTTCTTCCTCTTTTCTTTTTTTTTTTTTTTTTTTTAGCTAGCTACTTGGCTAATCTGTTCACACGCACAACACCGCCTGCGGCAAGGTGTTGAAAATTGATTTGGCGCCTGTGATAAATTTCTACACAAACTTTTCGCCAGCTCCAAGGAGCTGCCACTGAAATTAAAGATGGCAGCAGGCAGCAGGCAGGCTGTTAAGCCAATGTTCAGATAAGAAAGACCTCAACGGTGCTGGTAGGGCTGGGCACACGTACCACATTTTAGCACACTATTTAAGCAGTGCCGAGCAGAACCACGGCTCTGACTACACAAGATGTGTCAATTTGGCGTCAAAGACATTTGACAGGCTAACAAATATATTCCCGATGCCTTCAACTATGAAAATACCCTGTAGTGAAATACTATACATCAAATATTCATTTTAGCCTCTCTATGCAATTCTCATGTGCACAAAAATGGGTTTAAAGGTTTATGGCAAAGCAAATATTAATGCTATTTTGTTTAATTTGTTATATTTAAATTATATAACATTTGTTTTTTTTTTTTAAATGTTTTTTGAATAAAAATAATTTTTTGTATATATAAATAAGTAGTTTTATATACGTATTTATATAATATAAATATATTCAGTAATTTAATATTAATAATATATTAATTAATATTAGTATATATACATTATTTATTAAATTAAATCATCATTAAATCATCAAACATTTATTTTAGCCTCTCTATGCAATTCTCATGTGCACAAAAATGGGGTTATATTTTTTGTTTACTTTTTTTTTTTATTAATTTGTCATATTTAAATTATATAAATTTTGTGTTTTAATGTATTAAATTAAATTTTTTAAAATAAATAAAAATATTTAATATATAAATAAGTAGTTTAATGTATGTATAATATATGCGTATTCAATAATTTAATATTAATAATATATTAATTAATATTAAATTAAATAATTGTTTATTTTCTTAAACAAGTATTTTGATAACGTTAATGACAATTTAATGTACTTTTTTATGCATATTTTTTAGTTTTTTATTTTTATTTACCTTAACAATGTAACATCAAATTTACAGTTACAAGCTAAGCCACCCGTTTGCCTATCTGTTCTTAGATAGGGTACAATACGACAGCAACAACAACAAAAATACATGTTAACATTAGCAATGAAACAAGCTGCTTCTAAAATTGAAGCTGACTGCAACGGCTGTCACGCCCACTTGCCACAGAATTCGCCCCCCATCCCACCAGCAGCTGTAAGGTGATTTCTGCTCTCTCACGTACGGCGCCACGAACAGGACAGGAGTAGGAAATCTCCCCGCTTGGTTAGGCACACAATAACTATAATTGTCGCATCAGCGTTTTGTGCTGCCGTTCCCGCTCCAGCAGCTCTTAAAAGTATGCAGTAAAAACGACGAGTCATTGTAGTGTGGGAGGGGGAGGAAGCGGGAGGAGAAGAGTGGGTCGAACAGACAGCGTCGTGGAGAGCAATGGAATGCCATTAAGCAGCAGCAGACAGGGAAATACCGCGTGCAGCAAGTGCCGCACATAGGCAGCGATTCCTTTTGTAGGTCTCTCTGTGTGTGTGTGCATGTGTGTGTGTGTATGGCATATAAAAAATTCTTAAATTAAAGTCAATTTGACGACTCGTTGAATGAGCATGTGGCTGTGAAGTGAAACTTAATGTTGATTAGGAAAATTGAAGTGTTAATGCACAGAGTCTGAACTGAGATGTTTAAGAGCATTTTGGCCAAAATTCGTAGAGAAATTTAAAGAGTTTGTACATTTCAAACAAATCCGAATAGTGAATATTGCAAAAATTATTTCATTTAATAAACTTATAAATTACACTCAGACAAATATTATTCGTTCATGGTTTTATTTTAAATGCCCTTTAGCTAATAATGAATTGGCAAAAAACACTCAAGTGGCTTTTCAATTAGCTGTTGAAATATTTTGTGCTAAGGAAATGAAGCTCAACACATTTTCTTAAATAAAATACTGCACAAGAAACCTGTGGAAAATTGTTGTAGCTGGAATTGCTCAACCTCTGCGCAGAGCTTTAGATCTGTTTCTTCAGAGTATAGGAAGTATGAATTGTCTATTCGACTCGTATTCTCATTCATGTCTAATAAGTGGTATTAGTTTTTCCTCTTTTCTTTCCAAATTATCAATTTCAATGATTTTCCAATCGTTTTTCCTCGTTCTCATTTAATAGGCCATTCGGGGTTTTCCAGCTTATAATATTATAATAATATAATAACATTTATATACATAAAAAAGTTTATACAAAAAATAAAAGTTTTTAAAACAGTTTAAGCAAAAAAAAAAAAAAAAAAAACAAAAAATAATATATATTTTTATTTTATTTTATTTTATTTATTTATTTATTTATTTATTTATTTATTTTATTTATTTATTTTTTTTTTGCTTATATGTTTAACTTTTTTTTACTTTATAAACTATTTTATTGTGTAGGCAATAATTACAATATCATTATTTCCTATCTCATAGTTAAATAATTTCGGATTATATGAGCCTGATAGCTAAAAAAAAAAAAAAAATTAATCCACAATAAATAAATATATTAAAATTAGGAACTTATTATTAAATTGAAAAAATAATAATAAATTTGTATAAAAAAATAATAAAAAAATAAATAAAAAAATTAGCAATAAATAGAAAAATAAATGAAACGAAAGAAATGAAAGAAATAATTAAGTTAAACACCCGCTAGTAAACGATTCAGCCTATTGCAGCTAATGAATGCAGGTCTTTCACGTCCATTATACCCTGTCCTGCCTTTTATTCCCATTTTCAATAAGTATTCAGAGTATTCAAAAAGAGTTTGCCAATTAAACTTGCTGTGGTCTACGCTTGGGGCTATTCAACAAGTTTATGTATTCCCTTAGCACACACAAACACACATCCATATGTAAACAGCTCACTTGCCAATTTTCAACATTAATTAACTGAATGGCAAGCAGAAGAAGAGGAAGAAGAAGAAGAAAGAGACATGCAAGACATTGTGTAAAATTTGTAAGCAATACGAAAAGCACAATATAAGACAACGAGTCGAATACATTGTCTGACTGCAGCATTTAGTTTACGAGAACATTTTAATCTAATTTAACACACTTTAGATTTATATTTGCTTAAATAGAAGTTATCTAAGTGGCACGTGCCGGGCATAGCCAATAGGGCCAACACACACACACACACACATAGCATAGACGAGTCGGACACAGAGCTCAGTATCCAGCTGCTCCGGCCACTTGGGCAGGGGCTACACAATGGAGCAGAGCCAGACGCAGACGCAGACGCAGACGCATTTTTATTATAGTTTATTTCACTTGCTTTTGCAAGCGCTTTAGACATGCAATCGAATTGAGGCAAACGTTTATTGGCCAAAAAAGAGAAGGTAGAAGAAGTAGTGAAAATGCAATCAATCTATGGCAATTGTCCGGTGTACAAAGAACTTAAAAGCAGCTCAGCCATAGACGCGTCGCAGCAGCGTGAAAAACGAATAGATGACGTTCAGCAGCGACTGCAGCATCTTTAGATTCATTGGATAAACGCCGCCAACAAGTACCTAGGGATGTATCAAATATATAATCGATATATACATATATACATCTATATAAGTATAAATATGAATTTAGCAAAGATTTATGCTTACAGCGAGTGGCTTTTGTGAGCGCATGATGAGAAATTTAACTACTTTTTGTGTCTCCATATCCAGATCCATCCAATTGATATCATAGGCGGCAATGGATATATAGAAACTCTGTAAATTATTCGAATAGTATTCAATTAGTATTTTATTATTATTATTAATAATTTAAAAGTGCCAATGGGCATCATCTACCTGAAAGTAAAGCTCATTGGCCACGTAGTAGAGCACAACAGTGTTGGAAAATATCATGATCATATAGAAAATCACGATTATAAACTGAGCTATTGTTGGTGCCTATTGAGGATATTTGAGAATATTTTATTGTAATTAAATTAAATTAAAATTAAATAAAATAAAAAATTAAATAAGAAAAATATTAAATAAGACTTATATTAAAATTATTATATTAAAATTATAATGATTATTAATATAATTATATATTGAGAAAAAAAAAAGAATATATAAATTAAATGAATATACATATATACTAAAAAAAAATCTTATTTAATTAAAAATAAATAAAACTATTTTTTCTCAATATATAATTATATTAATAATAATTATAATTTTAATATAATAATTTTAATATAAATCTTATTTAATTTTTGTTTTATTTAATATTTTATTTTATTTATTTTTTTATATTCTTATTTAAAATTGTAATTATTATTTGCTTATTTTATTTTTTATATTCTTATTGAAAATTATAATTAGAATTTAAATTGTAAATTGTAAATTGCCAACTTACAATGATTAATGAGAAGAGCAACACACAAAGCATTGCGCCAAAGCATAGAAACTCCACCAGATGCAAATGGGTGGTCAGTGCATTCATGGCATCGACCAGGCTATATAATTGAGTGAGTGAGTGAGTGGGCTAGAGTGATGAAATACAATAGCTTACCCAGCCAGCTTGACCTGATATCGTATGCACCATATGATTTCGTCACGCACTCGAACGCCTGGCAATTGCCGCAAGGTGCGCAGCTTGTGCTGCAGGACCTGGCACATGAGAATGGCAAACAGTGTGAAGGTAACAATCAGATTCGTATACGGTATGTACATGCAGCAGCCCATAGGCGCCATTATGACCTGCACCACAAAGAATATCTCATAGGCGGGGCTGGCATATTTATCGATACCGGGAATAAACATGCCATAGGGCAGCACTGTAATAGCAAATACAAATACAATTACAAATACACACACACACACTGAATATCTAACCACGTTCGGATCCAAAAATGGGATATGTTACAAAGCCAATGCAAGTGCAAATGCCCATTAGTAAATTAATGCGACCGATCAAGTTGGAAAGTCGCGTCGTCTTCTCAATCAATTCGGAAATGTGCGCATCTGAAGAGTTCTGCAAAGAAGGAATCTTAAATTAAGCTAAATAATTGAGTTTTTACATTAATTAATATTTCTAAAATATTAACGAACTTTTTTTAAAAAATAATTCGAGAAATTTTTAATGAGAAATCAGAAATCATATAATGATTTTCTATAAATGTATATAACAGCTAAAAGACGTGGCGACACAAATAGAGTATATATATTCTTGATTAGTAAGACGAGCTGAGTCAATTGAGCCATGTCCGTCTGTTCGCATGTTTGAACGTGTTGATCTCGAAAAGTACAAGTTCTAGAAACTTGATGTTTTGTTGTATGTTCATGCATGCGCATATTAAAGTTATATATTATTCATATTATCTCTTAATCATAACAACTTGGCTTAAAAATCTTAAAAATCTCCTATATAATAAGTGCTAGATAGAGCCTTCAAAAGTTGCAAATTCACAATTTGGCAAATGTATAGAATAGATATTGGTTTTGTGCAAATTTTATCTCTACAGTTTCTAAGAATTCTTTATATAATCTATGCTGTTACGCACTGATATTGCATTAAAAGATTATAACCATTATCAATGTACTCTTATGTTATGACTAATAAAAAAAAATAAAAATAAATAAAAAAAAAAAAAAAACAATGTTATCGTGCATTTAATGTATAGACTGCTAGACGCTGACAGTAGTATTGTTTGGTTCGTTGGCGTGATCGGTAGAGAAAAAATGGATTTCATTGCAGTACTTATAATAACTCAAATTTTGTCATGGTTTTTGTTTTTACTCAAGGTAAAACTGTGAATAATCTATTTATCAAGAACAACTAATCAATTTCGTATTACTGTGCAGCAAACGTTTCGTTTCGTCGATATGACAAAAATGGATCCTTCCATTTTCAAAGATCTTATGCACATTGGTGCCATTGTAGAATTCTTTTCATTTCCACGTGACAATGAATTACGTAAAGAATTTCCGGCATGTGCTGATCCGATGAACGACAAATATTCCGAGATGGGAATTGATGAAAAGAAGAGTAAGCACTTTAAGGACTATGTGGAGGCTGTTGTCGACTATTGCACAAGTTTGATAAGTTTCGAATATGGTGTGCCCCTTATAAGAGGCCTGCCATACGAGGAAATCCTGCAATTGGAAAAACTGAAGCATTTATATATTTGGATTCACAGTTCATTGAAAGTTGAATTTTTGGATGCTCTTGGAAACAAACCGATTGAAAGCCTCTCCATAAAGGGCGCATATCTAACAGCTGAGCAGGTTGAGAGCATTTGTGACAAACTCCAGCTCAGCCTGGAAAACTTGTGTGTGTGGTGTAAAGAAGTGCCGGTTCAACACTTGCAACAAGTGCAACAATTGAAGTCGCTTCATATTCAAATGCCTTCGATCACAAATGCACAGGTAATGGAACTTATAAAGGGTTTGCCCAACTTGGAGATCTTGAATATGCGAAAATGTCAACTCATAACAGAGGAGTTTGTCTTTGAAGCACTCGACTGGCTGACCAATAACAACAAACAAAGGAAACTCACGATTTACGTGCAGGGATCAGCCATAAATTGGGTAAAGCTCCCTTCAAATGGACATTTGTTGCAGGTCATTGAAAAACAAGTAAGAAGAGGAGAGGAGAGAAAAAAAAAAAAAAGAAGAGGGAGGAGGAGAGGGGGGGAGGGGGATATGAGAAGGATAGAGAGGAAGAAGAATAATAGGTAGGTAATAAGAAGTAGAGAAGAGAGGGGGGAGGGGGTGGTAAAAGAGAAAGGTATATAGGTTAAAGTATGAGTAGTAAGGAAGAGAAAAATATAGATATGAAAAGATAGAGAGAGAAAGAAGGGGAAAAAAGAAAAGAGAGAAAAGAGAAAAAAAAAAAAAACAAGAGAATGAAATAGTTCGTATGAATGGCGAATTGAGCGATCAAGATAATTGAAAAAAGAACGATTTATATACATATACATATATTCAGTTGCCTACCAGCAAAACAAACATAACATTTTATTCCAAAACACATTATTTGCCAAGATAATTATATTTTAATCATTTCTTTATGTTAAACAAATTTCATATAAAATGAAAAAGAGTTATTCAAATTTATTTGTAACCTTTATAACGACAATTATATACACTTTTCAAGCTTATGTGTGTTTTACTTTTTTTATTTTTCAGATAGAATTTTGTTATTTAATTAGCTCTTCCTGTTCTATCTTTGCGCGTCTGCCCCTATATTCAGTTGCTTTTTTCTTCCTTTGGGGCGATTTTCTCTTTCTAGCAGCTCTTCAAGTTTCAGATAAAACATCTTAATGGGCAGCAATTTGTCTGACAGGTCAAACACAAGCCGCCCGCTAACCAAAAACCTAATCAAAGCACAATGCTATAGACCCAAACTAAAAGCTGACGCATTTCGTAACCTTTTGCACACACACACACACACACTCAGAAAATTTTTCATGTATTGTAGATTTGTGAGGGTTTGAGTTTTGAACCTAAAGAGCTGTTTGTTGTTGCTAGAAATATTTGTGCTGAATGCGAATAAAAAAGGAGATATATTAGATATTTCTGTTACTAGTAGATTGCCATCTTAATTGAGTTGCGATTGTGAACGTGTGAGGGTGGCAACTCTGCCAACAGTAAAACGGGACTTTCCCATACTACAAAACATGAGAGAGACAAATTTCAACGCAAAACCAATTAAAAACTATACATATTTTTGGGGACTTTTTTGTTTGTAGCTTTTACTCATCAGGAAACCGCTTATCTTAGATTATAGATTAGATTATAAGTGCTTAGTGACTGCAACGATTTCTTCGATATATTTCGCATGTGCATTTCAATATAAATGAAGAAATACCAACTAAAAACATTTAAAATGACTTTAATTTAATTGAAGAATATGTTATGATAAATATTCTTATGAAGCTCACCAGCAGCTGAAGATAGTAGGCTTTCAGGAGTTCTAGAAAACGTTCGTATCGGCCACGTTGCACACAGAGCAGGACGCCACGCACAATTGTATTGGTAAAGAGCACAGAGAGATAGACATTGCGTATGATAAAGTCGAGGCGCTCAGAACTGAGGTAGATATCCACGTATTGGGTAAGATTGATGAGGGCATAGGGCGTTAGGGCCAAATAGCGTCGCCAATTGTGAACGAATAGATATGACCAGAATTTCATTAAACGCAACGTAACGCCAAATATGGGCATGTCCGGTGTGGACATTGTCTGCAGTTCCAGTTTCATATTCAGTTCCCTCTTGAGCAGCACAACTGACGAAACAGCTCAAGGTGCTCTCTTATATATGTACATGTATCTATGTAGACCTGTCGATGATTTTCTGTCTGATGTCATCATTAGCGTCTAATGAATGGGCGAGTGTTAATTGCTTTGCCAGTATCTAATTAATGGTGTTAAGGTATATAATTTAATGTCAAATTTGTCACTTGCTATTGCTTGCAGCTCGATTTCAATATTTCATGGCTTTAACAAGCGCAGAGTTTCATGTCTGCCATTAAAGCAACGGAAATCCGTTTGGGAATGCATTGAAACCAAGTTGAACCACTTGAAATATATTTAATCGCATTTTTTTTTTTATTTCCAACTGAAATGCAATTTGCAGAAACCTATTCAAAAACCGGGTTACCACATTAATTTTGGCGCACTCCTTATTTTTTGTTGTATTTCGTTTTTGCAGCAGGATACAGATAACAAAGAAGAGCCTGACTATAAAATACCCTAATTAAATGAAAATGGAGGTGGTTGAGTGACTTGAGGAAATAATAGTATTTTTGTTTATTTCACTCTTTATAATATTATATTTTTAGTGTGAACAGTAAATAGAAATGAACAAATAAATTGAGTGAAGGTTGATTAGTTCATGTTTTCTACTTATTCATTCATATATAGGCGTTTATTGCTGTAATATGAACGATAATTCATGTTTCTTTATATTTATACAAGTTTTTATATTAAAAGTAAGTTTTTCTACAATTCGAACTTGAAAATCCGGTAATTTGTATATATATGGGGATCGCAATGATTGGAATTCGAATGGTTTTCCATCAGATAATCATATCAGCGACCAAAGTTCTCTTATAGCAAAAAACAAAAAAATAAATAATAATATTAAAAAAAAATTTGTTTTTATCAATTTATAGCGGGCTTATCAAAAAACATAACATACTTTGTTTGGGTATTCCTGTGAACCTTGAAAGTGCTACGAACTCAGACGTTGGTGAGTCATCGCACGACCTATGCCAATTATTAGTGTTGGTCAAGCTGGTCATAAATTGCATGCACTATGCAACACTGTGCAGACGTTGCTGTGCACTTGAAGTCTTTGATACTCTGCTGATTGCGGTCTCAACATTTGTAATAAGCGTCGGCAAACTTTTAATTGCACAAACACGCAGACAGCACAAGTATTACGATGGGCGTGGCATGTATGAAAGATATCCTTTGTTTGTAAACTATTTTTTTTTTTGTTTTTGCTGCCAGACAAACGTTGGCAATGCCTGAAATTGAAATTCTCTCAGCTTTTTGGCTCTATTACGTTGGTCAACGAAAACTTTGTGCATTTTATGCATATGCGTGTGTTCAGCCGTTGTTGATTTGTTGCTCACTCGGTTGGTTGGCCAGTCGGCACTAAGAATCCTGCACTAAGTCCTGAATCCTGCCCGCTTGTCGATAATGGTAATGCCCAGTTGCGTTCGACGCTATGCTCCTATGCGCTAAATTAAATGCATAATTACTTGATAATTGGATTTGCGGTCGGCTCAACTGGCTGTGCGAAATTTTCTAATTAAAATGTTTAGTGGCTGGCGAGACTATGGCGTCACTCCCCAATTGCCACTTGATGACGATAAGCTCCAGGCACGTATTCACCTCCACACACACAAACACAAACACACACACACACACACACACTCATACACAGCAAGTGGCTGTGGGTCGCCTGCTGTTAGACGTCGAGCAGCCAAAATAATCTATAGCATATTGCTTTAATACCCTTTCGAGTGCCTCATGCAAAATACACTGAATGCGTTTGTAGATGAATGATTGAACTGTTAGCAAATGATTTTGAGGTACCTATAAAGGGTATCAATTGAAGGCTAAAAGATGCATAATTAAGCGCTGCAAGGATAATCCATATCCAAGAATAATCTATATATATTTTTTTTTTAATTTCAAACTTTAAAATATACAATTTGTATGTTAAATTTAATTAAAAATAATAAAAAATAAAATTATTACGTTTAATTAAAAATGAAAAATAATTAAAACTATTAATATTAAAACTAATAATATCAAAATATATATGTTAAGTTTAATTAAAAATTTAAAATAATTTTTTTTTTTTCTAATAATACTAATAAATAACAAAATTTATTTCCTCAATTTCGAATTTTACTAGAAGTTAAATAATAACAAATATGAATTTAAAAATAAAAAAAATTAAAATTCATAATTATTTTATAACATTAGCATTAAAATTGTGACACAGAAAATATTTTTTTTCTTCTTTTTAATAAATACTATATAATAATAATAAAAGTATAGTAATTATTAAAAAGAAAAAAACAAGAAATATTTTCTGTGTCTTTATTATTGATTATTATTTTATTATATTTTAAAGAGTCATTTATTACAACTATAAAAACAATTTGCAATTTGAATTCTTTAAAAACATAAAAACAACGTTTATTATATAAATGTATTTTATATATGTATATGTTTATGTATATTTGCTAAATCAGTTTACCTTTTAGATTCTCTGCAGACTTTTTTAGGTATATAAAAGTTCGGTGTGACCTATTCCTTATATATTTTACCTTTGCCGGCTTCTGTGTAGGCGTGTCGCCCTAAATAAGTAATAAACACCATCTATATTTTTTTTTTGTTGTTTTTTTTTTCGGGCTTGTACGCTTTGCTGTAATAAATTTCCATTTTGTTGTTGTTCTTGTGGGCGGGTCTGGGAGCCCAATCTCAGTTGGAGCCAGCATAGTTTGGCGGCTTTAAAATTTTCCCAAGCAGCTTCGCATTCGTAATACAAACGAAATTTATTGCTTACACTCAGGCGGCATTGCCTGCTAAGTTATTCATATGAAATTACCTGATTACCGCCCACCCGCTATGCGCACCGGCATCTCTCTCTCTCTCTCTCTCTCTCTCTGTCTCGCTAAAGCTGTCTCTGTCTTTGTTGTATTGGTACGTGTTTGAATTATATGCCGGTCATGGTACTTCTTTTTTTTTTTCTTTCGTAGATTCTCGCCATGTAATGCGCCTGTTTGTATGGCAATCGCTGCGCTGGGCCGCATTTTTTATGAACTGTTGGGGCCCTGACTTTTATGATTTGTATTTTTCGGCTTGAACGGGAAATTGTACTTGTGTCTGACTGTGTATGTGTGTGTGTGTGAGTGTGCCAAATACCAACTCACAAGTGTGTAGTTCCAAGTCACAAAAGTCATTGAATTAAGCAAATGGTCAGGCAATGCGGTAAGCGTCTCGGCGCTGGCGTGAGGGCAAATAGACTTTGCTTACTTTGCTATTACAACTCTCAGAGATATATGAAAAGAAATATTATAAATTATTTAATAAAATCTTTGTGCGTTTTTATAGATTAAAAGTAGAAATGCTGCTTAACTTGTTGTGTTTTTGGTTTCATATTATTATTTATAAGATTATATGATATAAAATGTTTATTGAAAATTTATAAAAATTTATGAATATTGAAAATTCATATATTTTTTTTATTATATTTATTTTTGTTTTTATTAATTTTTAGTTGAGTTAATTTTGACTAATTTAATTTTTAATTTTTCTTAGTTTTGAAATATATTATTTACGAACTTCGATAAAATGTTTATTGAAAATTTTTTAAGTTGAAAATCCATATATTTTCATATATTTCAATTTTTTTTTTTTTTTGGATATTTAAATTATTATTATATATATTATTGTTTTTATTTTTTTTAGTTAATTTCTACTAATTTAATTTTTCTTATTTTTCTAATATATTTTTGTAATTTTAATTTTTAATTTTCAAATAAATGAGAATTTTTCCATTAGAAAATTTTATGAAAGTCTTCAAAGAGTTTCAATCCATTCCGCGCATTTATTATATTTTTTACATATATGATTTGCTGCTCGTTAACTTTAATTATCCTGCTAATCTCTTATATATGTATATATAATATAGTCGGAGCTAGGCCCTATAATAAACCTTAAAAGGCTCTATCAATATTTTGGGCTTGTGGTAAATCCTCATTTTTCTGCAAACGCTGCACATAAAATCGAAAAAGCTGCACGTGCACGAAATCTCAGCAAAACACTTGCCACACACACACACATCACACACGCAGACATCAACACCTTGGCAAGCACTAAAATATAAAATATAACTTAATCCCAATGAAATTGATATGAAATTTTACACAGTGTGTAAGGCACACACTCAGCGCGGCTCTCAGGGCGTATGAGCAATGTCTTTGCATCTATACTTGAAAGTGTGCTATGGCTGTGTGTGTGTGTATGTGTGTTGGCTGTGTGTGTATTGCCAGCAAATTTAAATTCCACACATGAGGTGTGAACATTGCCACTGCTTCGCTCCATACTCCACTATCTCTCTCTCTCTCTCTCTCTCTCTCTCTCTCTCTCTATCTAGCATGGTCGTTTAACGGCTGCCATTTTGTTTAGATTTTTCCTATGTTTCTACCTGTGTCTGACTAATTTTCAGGCGTTTTTTCGTCTCCTACTCGTGTTTGATATAACTTTGATGTTTACTTTGATAATTTTAGATTGAAAAAGTTTTTTGGTTGTTTGAATTTTGTCGTCACGTCGCAGATTTGATACAAAAGTGAAATTATGAAAGCGTCGTAGATGAACTGTAAAGGCTCGCACGCTTTAAAACTACAGCATTTCTCATTTTCTTGTTGGGAGCGGCGACCTTGTTCCACTTTTTTTTTCTTCGACCGTTTCACTGTTTCTTTATGCTGCGGTGCGTCTTTCGCTGTTATCGCCTTACACTTACTCAGACCTGGGCCGGCGCATAATTTAATTCCCCCTTCCAAGAAAACGTAAAAACAAAAGATTTTTTGCTTTTCTTTTTGCGAACTAAAAAAAAAAACAAAAAAAAACAAAACAAAAAAAAACAATTTAATCAATTTTATAACAAATTATAAACGGTGCGTCACATACGTATATGTTCCCCTCTGCAAGACCTGCAGCTCTTTGCACATTTTATTGACTGAGAATAATCGATATATTTAACAAATTTGTTTTCAATTCAAAAAAAAGTAAAGATGTTTGAAAAATATATGATCGATTTGTCTTAAAATAAGCAGGAGCTAATGCAATCGAATATCCAATAGATCTGAAGTTCACATTCTGAACACAAAAACTCAAGAGCTTCAACTAAATAAATATACGTGTTTTTTTTTTTGATTTGCCACCTCCCTCATAAAAGAGTTGGTATATAAATTGTTTGAAGTATAGCATTTGAAATATTAATAGGCTAAAAACTATTTGCTGTAATCCAAAATATAGTGTATAAATATATTTTATTTTTTGTTTTTATTTATATGTAGATAAATAGATTTACTACACCCAAAATAAGGAAATAATCGTTCAACATGAATATATTTATATATATATATATATCGATTTGCAGTCGCTTCAATCCAATTGCTTCGATCGGGAACACCCAATTATGATAATGCTAAAGAAATCTGAAAACTATGAAAGTAGAGCCTGAGCCCATTAGCTGAGTCTGCAAATAAATGTATTTTAGTTACTTAATATTATAATTTTTAGAAAAACTTTTGTTGCTTGCTTTGTAAATTTAAGCTTCAACAAATATATTGAGTATACGCTTCCTTTGCTGTATGCTAACATAGTTATATGTATATTTACCTTACCGCAAAATGTACAGGAATTTTGCATATATTTGTCGAAATGCCACGAATTGTGAAATGTTTATCTACAAAATTATAGTTAAGCGCTGCACTTGCCGTGTTGCGTGTCCACGGGGCAAACCTCCAGAGATTCAAGTAACTCTCAGTGTTTGAATATTTATGTATAAATATGTATACATGTGTGTGTGTGCGTGTGTGTGTATGTGTGTTTGTATGTCTGCATAAACCCGAGAAGCGTCTTAACCGCTGCTAAAATAAGTAATTTTGTGCACATTTCACTTGTCGTATGACACGTACTTACTTGCAACCACAACCTAAGAACACTCTCTCTCTCTCTCTCTCTCTCTCTCTTTCTGTCTCTGCCACTCTGCAGCTGTCTGGCTGTTTGTGTTGTGTCTCGAAGCGATTTTCCTACTTAACAGCTAGCAAAAACTTGCTAGTTTCTTGCATCCAATGTGCGCGCCCTTTGCCCTTGTCTCTGGCGCATAACGCGTATTAAGTGCAGTTAGCAACCAGATACAAGATACAAGATACAAGATACAAGATACCAGATACAAGTTCGCCAGCGCTTGTTAGCTGACTGCTTCCTGTGGCAACCAGGTTGCCCGTAGATGGCAGATCTTTAAGCTGCAAATTGCAGCTTTATATTGTATATATATATTATAAACAGAAATTACGCATTCGTATTTACTTTATATTATTTGCAAATCGATTTTGGTTCCGCTTCTTTTTTTTTTTTTTTAATGCAATGCAGATTAGAAAAAAAAAGAGAAAAGGAGGGAAGGGAGGGGGGGGGGAGAGAGAGGGGGGAGGGGGGGGGAGGAACGAAATGCGTCAGCTTTTAGTTTGGGTCTATAGCATTGTGCTTTGAGTAGGTTTTTGGTTAGCGGGCGGCTTGTGTTTGACCTGTCAGACAAATTGCTGCCCATTAAGATGTTTTATCTGACACTTGAAGAGCTGCTAGAAAGAGAAATTCGCCCCAAAGGAAGAAAAAAGCAACTGAATATAGGGGCAGACGCGCAAGTCACTATGCATGTAGAGCAGGAAGAGCTAATTAAATAACAAAATTCTATCTGAAAAGTAAAAAAAGTAAAACACACATAAGCTCGAAAAGTGTATATAATTGTCGTTATAAAGGTTAAAAATAAATTTGAATAACTCTTTTTCTTTTTACATGAAATTTGTTAAACATAAAGAAATGATTAAAATATAATTATCTTGGCACATAATGTGTTATGGAATAAAATGTTATGTTTGTTTTGCTGGTAGGCAACTGAATATATGTATATGTATATAAATCGTTCTTTTTTCAATTATCTTGATCGCTCAATTCGCCATTCATACCAACTATTTCATTCTCTGCTTGTTTTTCAATGACCTGCAACAAATGTCCATTTGAAGGGAGCTTTACCCAATTTATGGCTGATCCCTGCACGTAAATCGTGAGTTTCCTTTGTTTGTTGTTATGGGTCAACCAGTGGAGTGCTTCAGAGACAAACTCCTCTGTTATGAGTTGACATTTTCGCATATTCAAGATCTCCAAGTTGGGCAAACCCTTTATGAGTTCCATTACCTGTGCATTTGTGATCGAAGGCATTTGAATATGAAGCGACTTCAATTGTTGCACTTGTTGCAAGTGTTGAACTGGCACTTCTTTACACCACACACACAAGTTTTCCAGGCTGAGCTGGAGTTTGTCACAAATGCTCTCAACCTGCTCAGCTGTTAGATATGCGCCTTTTATGGAGAGGCTTTCAATCGGCTTGTTTCCAAGAGCATCCAAAAATGCATCTTTCAAAGAACTGTGAATCCAAATATATAAATGCTTCAGTTTTTTCAATTGCAGAACTTTTTCGTATGGCAGGCCTCCTATAAGGGGTACACCATATTCGAAACTTATCAAACTTGTGCAATAGTCGACAACAGCCTCCACATGGTCCTTAAAGTGCTTACTCTTCTTTTCATCAATTCCCATTTCGTAATATTTGTCGTTCATCGGATCAGCACATGCCGGAAATTCTTTACGTAATTCATTGTCACGTGGAATTGAAAAGAAATTTTTGAAAATGGAAGGATTCATTTTGCTCATATCGACGAAACGAAACGATTGCTGCACAGTAATACGAAATTGATTAGTTGTTCTTGATAAATCCATTGTTTGTCAACTTACCCGAGCAGCTCGTTACACGACAGCAGGAAGACTAAGACTGAATGATCGTTCGGCGTACGACGTTATTTATTCCGTTTTGTCAGAGCACTGAAGCTACGATTGTGTGTGTGACTTGAGCGAGAGAGTGAGTGAGTGAAGCTTTGAGTACAATTAGAGCGAATACAAAAAGAGAGAACACAGCAAAAAGATCTCAGATAGAGCGACATGCGAGGGAGCGAGCTCATATGTATATATATATATGTGTATATATACACATACATATATACAGTGGCGAGCACGAGTAAAGCAAAGACTTGCTTTGTTTTTCCATGATTATATAATGATTGTTGTTGCAACTAATTAATTTACAATGAGTGCGTCATGTGCTAAAATTGCGACACTATTTAAGCATTTTATGCACATAATTGTATTAAATCAAACAAAAAAGGTTATATTAAATGTGCGTGCGTGTATGTGTGTGTGTCTGCAGTCTCATGCATTTAAATGAGATACATACATATATAAATTCTTTATTGGCATACTCGGAAATATGAAATTTACATTAAAAAATCTGAAATTAAAATTGAAATCAGTTTATTTATGTACATATTGATTGGTATATATATAGTATATGTATGTGAATCATGGGCAACTGCAAACAGAGCATGTTCTAGTCAGAAAGGCTTTTGCAAGAGCTCAATAATTTTTTTCACCTGTACCAACCTTGGCAATCAGAAGTCAATCAATCTAAACCTCCTGTCCAAGAGTCAAGTACTCAGTCCCGACCCAGTTTCGTTTTTTTCCCTCTCTCCCTCTCTCTCTTTCTCTCTCTCTCTGTCTCTCTCTCTGTTTTTATTTGTATTCAACTATTTGGTCTGCAAATCCACACACACACATACACACGCATTAAAACAAACAGGAAGGCGGCCCAAGCTGTGCCATCTCATCAATAATAAAGCCAGTCGAATAAACAGGATGTAAGCCTCAAGGCGCCGCCAGCTGCTGGCAGCCAGTTGCCGCGCCCCGCCTCCTCCGCAGAGTCGCTCAATCAGCGCGACCAAGTGGAAAATGCCTGCGCACGGCGTCTGACACCTTGTTAAAGCGAAGCCAACCCAAGAGTTAAGCAGCAGCAGCGCTGCAGAGATCTAAGCACAGGGAGAAAGAGAGAGAGAGAGAGAGACAGAGAAAGCGAGTGAGCAGACTTATTAACATTTAGATGAAATGCTGTGCCAACTTTTTTTTTTTTTTTGTTGGCCGTCGTGGAGTTAGGGGCTTTAGCATTTGAATGTTAAGCTCTCTGGCGGTTGCTATTATTTACCGTGATTTAATTTATATGGTAAGGTCGCATTTGAAGAGCGCCCAGAAGCCTCTTTGATTTGCTCGCTGAGCACAAGGCCTAGATAATTTGCATAGGCTAATGAACAGTATAATGAAAGAAACGCAATCATTAAGAAATTATCGATAGCTATTAAATGATCAGATGTTTCTCTCTCTCTGTATTTCTCTCACAATTAGCTCTTGGACGCTCTCGTCTGATAAATTGTTAAGTTTTTCCGGATACGGGGAAATGCCATTTCCGGGATCTCAGAAGTACGAAAATTTGGAATATGCTAAATTTTGGAATGTATATTTACATTGACAATCCCTAATCTAAAATATATGGCAGATACATATATGTAAGTTCATTAAGTTGAATAAGTATTATGGAGTCGATAGCACCCGACTCACTTCTTACAATGTTTGCATGAATTCAGTATATTTGCATACTCTGTTGCTTGTAAATCTCGGGATTTTAGCTTAGCTTTAAGCATTGTCAACCACACTTAACTTAACCCAACTCTCATTAGTATGACAAAAAAATAAAAATAAAAATATATATATAAATATGTACAATAGCTAGAAAATCGTCAAAACATTTCTGGTACAACAACTTTGCACTTCCTGCACAAGTTTTTTGGGCTGTCAATTGCCTTGACGAACGCTGCAAATTGCGTGGCCTCAGGGCCGAGACAATTGCCCGACATGGCCAAATTGTAAGCAACAAGGCAAAGGAGAGACAGCAAGAGCTGGCAGTGGAAGAGTGGAAGACAGCCAATTGGCTCAATTTCAAATGCAAATAGCAAATTGTTTGAGGAGTTTGACATGGCTTTAAGTTGGCTGTACAGTTACAGTTGGCTTAATGTTACAATGTTAACTAACAAACAACAAAACAGAATTCCGCCAGTTGGCGGTTGGTGCTGCACTCAAAGTGCTAATGACCGAATATCGGGCCAAATAAATACTATATAACAGAAATTGCATGATTATTGTAATGCCAAGCACATAAACTGAGCCATAGGGAGAGTGTGTCAGTGTGTGTGTGTGTGAGACTGCCCAGGCTTAATGATAATACGCACTTGAATCGAATTCCAACTAAATACAGTAGAATCCGGTTATAGCGACACTCAAGGGACCGTCGTTTTTGCGTCGTTATAGCCGGATGTCGCTATAACCATATAAGTTTGCTCAGAAATGTTTGTCTGGGGCCCAGATTTTTCGTCGACATAACCGGTTGGACGCTTTAAGCGGAGTTGTTATAACCGGATTCTACTGTACGTACACCCTGGGCCACTGTCTCAAGGCTGAGTAGTAAGAATGCTTGATAAGGCGCTCATTTTGCCTTAAAGAAAAATGGAGTCGCCTTGAAAATGACCTGCAAAATGTTAGTCATTTTCATAGATAAACTAAAATAATAATACATAATAAATATACATAATAAACAAGTGAGTAAGCTCTAGTCGAGATTGTTCGACTACGAGATCCCCTGAACCCTAGCGACAGAGATAAGCATAAACATAGTTATGTGTATGTATGCATGTATCTATGTATGTATGTATTGCATAGGGGTTAGTAACTACGTGCTTTGTTTCACGTCCATCGCTGCTAATGGCAAGGCAATGCGAGTAAGGAGGGTACAGCAACACGTAGACATATTTACATTTACGATAAATTGTACTATATATAATACATACATACATATATGTTGCTTTAATGTGCTTCAATTAAAAGGTGCTGCAGTTGAGTTAAACGAATTATAAATAACTTTCGACCGATTTTTAATTTTTCTGTCGGCGTCGACAGCGACGTTGACAGCAAATTATTCGCAAAAGATGCCAGCGGAAGTGTGAAAAGTGCGAAGGTGAATCAGGCGAAAGAGCAAAGAATCGAGCAGAGCAGAACAGAAAGCGCTGAGAGAGTAACAGGATAACATGGCATGAAATAATGTTACATTTTAGCTGTACATGGCAAGAGCAGAGGTAGCGGAGCGAGTGAGTGAAGAAGCAAAAAGCCAGGCCAGAGTCAGTCCATAGTCCATAGTCCAGAGAGCAAAACTGGGTAGCTGCTGGCGAAAATAACTTGCAATTAGTTGCTGTCAGTTGCCGGCGTTTGCAGTTTGCAGTGCAGAAAATTGTGAAAATAATTTGCTAAAATTTAAAGCCAATCATGATGATGAATCACAAGTGTGAGAAGAAGAAGAAGAATAAAAGCTCAGCTGGCAACGTATAAATATATATAAATGATATTGCGAACTACGTGTTGGCTGTTTGCTCGAGTTGCACTTGAACTTCAATTTCAAGAGCATTGTCGGCCCTGACATTGGCAAATGTGCAACAACAATATGTATAAACTCTGTTTGAGTTTAGACAGGGAAAAGGAAACGGAATTTTTGTACTGTGGGTCGTAATGAAAATCAATGAAATTGTATTGAAAAAAAGAAAAAAAAAAAGTGTGTCTGGCTCGAAATTACGTCATCAAGTACATAAATGGGAAACGTGCTTTGATAACTAGTGCGAATACCACAAAAAAAAGAAGAAGATTAGATTAAAAATGTTAAATGAAAATAATCAATAACATAACAACAACAAAGCAATATATTCAATATATATTAAGTACTCATTATTATTAATTGTTGTTAAATACATTTTTTATTATTATCGATCGATTTATCTGTAGAAATGACCAATAACTACAATAAATTCAGAAAATAAAAATTATTTACTACTAGATCTCAAACAATAGGCTTTTCACTTATTTTTCAAACAATTTGATTTCAACATTGCTAAAACTAGAATAAAATAAGCCAAAGTGGTCATAGTGGTACAGCTATACAGTTTTTGTGTATTTGTAAGAGATCTGTAGCCATAGTGAAACTATAAATACGTATACATATACATATATATATATTTATGTATATATTTATTATAAAAAAATTAAAAAAAAAAAACAAACAAAAAATTAATTTAAAAAAATAATAATCAAAAAATAAAACACTTCTCTGCATCGCCCTGCACGTACGACTGACCCCATCGGGTCTGCAAGACTGAATAAATGCCGCAGCTATTGCCCTTTATATAGGGCGACTTCCACTCAAAGCCTGAATGGCACTCAAATTTTGAGCAGGGCGCCAGGTAGAGATCAATGGGAACAATCTCTGCTGCTGCAAGAATTTTCTAAATGATCTCCTGGAGTTCTTCTGCATCCCTTGCTCTTCTTAGGCAGACGGACAGAGAGGCAGACTGTGAGATGGACATTCAGGTTGGTTTGCAAGGTAGGAAGAGGGCGATCGACAGAGAGACCGATACATATATCAACAGACATGCGAACAGATACATATGTACAGGCACACAAACACACATAGTTAAATTACCTCATTAAACTGCTTAAGAATACATATACGTATACATATACATATAAAGACAGCATTCGTATGTATATATAAGATATATAGGGCTCTCACTTACTCTCTAGGGCTCATGCAACCAATCGTATTTGATATCAGCGATCAAGCCGGCGATTCAGCTCTTTGTGTGTATTTGTAAGTGAGCATGGCTGCTCTCGCTACGCATATATGTATACATATGTATATATACTCTGAGCGAACTCTTTGTGTGTATTTGTAAGTGAGCATGGCTGCTCTCACAACGCAGCCAAAATATACACATATACAAACATACTCTCAGCGAATAAGCAGGCGACTCAACTATTCGTGTGTATTTGTAAGTGAGCGTGGCTGCTCTCGCAACGCAGCCATAATATATGTATATATATACATACTCTGAGCGAACTCTTTGTGTGTATTTGTAAGTGAGCGCAACGCAGCCATAATATATACTCTCTTGCGCTCACGCATGCAATCGTAATCTGACTGACGTCATTTTGTGAATTATTTGTCTTGTTTACCAAAAAAACGGTTGCCATGAGCTATTTATAACACTTTGGATTTGAAGAATTAACTATTACTATTACACACTCACAATAATAATATTCTAGTTGTTTATTTTATGCAAAACTTGCGATAATTCTGCTTACAGTCTGTGTGCCATTAGCATGAAACCAAAAAAAAATAAATATAAAAAAATAAAAACGAAAGGCTTAAGGCAGTTGTTAACTTTAAAAACGTCAGCACACATGCTACACCTTTCTTTCGCATCTAAATCCCAAACGCCCAGCAGCTCATTATTATGCGAAAGTTGTGCGCCAGCTGAAAATTACATTTTGATGTCGTCTTCGGCGACATCGTTCTGATTCGTTGATATTTTAATGGATTTTGTATTGAGTCAATTTTTGGGCTCGAACCGCATAAGCCGAAATTCCTTTAGGCGCCAGCCTGTTGTCACATTGAATTTGCCCTTTGAATGAGTTGACTTGAGTTGAGACGGCAAAAGTTTGAACCGCGGGTAAGGGGACTCCGAAGTTGGCTTTGTGATGGAGGTAATCTGCATGTGAATGGGCAAACGAAAATAAAAATAAAATTCGCCTAGACAACAAATGCCTAAAGGCATAACAATTTATCTGCACGCAAATGGCTTCTAGAATTAAATAAATATTTGATAAACGACTTTAAAGTAGTTGCGTGCAAATCTTTAAGCGAAACAGTGCTTGCACTCAACATGTGGTCGAACGGAAGATTTCTGCTCTAATTGCTTCTTTGCTTCGCCAAGCTTTATTTGCTATCGCCAAGCAAACCCCCTAAATGCTGACCCATTGGCATCCCCGGCTTAACACGCCTCTGCACCATAAATTTCAATTAATTTGTCGTATTTTATTTGAAAAAAGATAGAAAGTTCCTGTTTTTTTTTTTATGTTCTGTTATCTCAGTCGTGACGCAGAAAAATAAGCAAATCATTCTTTTATCGCAATTTAATTTGCTCTTCTTTTCTGGGGTATAGAACATGCGCAACAAATATTTAAAAAAAGCAACAAAAAGTTTTGCTGATAGCTACGAATATCCAATACGCTATAATTGACAAATAAGCTAAACATACAATCTATAAATATGTTTCATCTCTATCACCCAGTTTTTTCATTTTAAATGTAATTCAAAAGTAAATATAATACGAATATATGTTAAACAAATAATGTACTTATAATATAAACATATTTGATATCCAAATATGATGAATAATTATTAAACATTTCTTTATTTTATTTAGAACTATAACAGCCAATTGCTAGTACGCTCAACTTGTCCGTTCGTTTGCTTACTCAATACTGAAACAAACATGGTTGTATCGACTTAACCGATAATTGATCTCGATGCGGCTCTTCATTCGTCGATAACAATTAAAGCTACATAATATATAGCAAAAAAATCAAAAATATACTAAATAATGACAAATATGCTAACTAATGTCATATGTGCAAAAAAAATTACAAATGGTTCCTCAACAAAATATTTATATATGAGATTGTTATTATAAAACTCGCTCAATTTATTTGGTTTACTCAACTCCTTCATTGAACTTATACAACATTATTTGGGGTTCTAAGAAACCCGTTTCTACCAGTTACATACATGTTAAGAAATCCATTATAGCCCGATAACCCATTTTGAATGTTGTTCAGCGTATCAAAAAATTGTAGAAAAGAAGTAAGTAAATCAACTGGTGGGGCTTACAGCAATTTATTTAAAACATAGATTGCTAGATTACATTGGACTTGCCTCGTTTATCGCTTTTGAGCTAGAAGAATGTTTAATTTCATGGAAATTCCATTAAATTGGTGTCAAAAATTGCAATAATGGTCAGTCGAGCTAAGAGAGAAATAGACAAGGCGAAGAGGGCGAAGAGCTAAGGTACTCTGTGGTATAAATTCCCCTTTGTGGACTTTGCCAGTTGCAGGTCGAAGAACTATCCGCAAATGTAGCACCAAATGCGCCTGGCCGTAAAATGCCAGCAGACAATGCAAATTGCCAGCAAGACGGAGGCGCTTGAGCCGTGTTGTTGTGGTGCCAAGAATTGTCGGAAACTGCAGAGTGGCTGCTGTGGCTTTATTGCATGCAAATAGACAACACACAGACATTTGGCCGAGACACGTGAAATGATGTGCAAATCTTATTAACAATTGCTGCCAGCACCAGCAGCAGCAGCAGCAGAAGCAGCAGCCAACGGTCTAGTGCAATTCGGTCGAGTGTTGAGTCCATTGGGTTCGCTCGCTTCCCCCACCTTATGCATTTACCCAGCTAAAGCGCCTTTGAGACTAGTTAGAGCATGTCCTTTGGGGCTTTGGGACTGGAGATTCCGTTTCGTTTAAGATGCACAATTGATTTAAAGATGATTAAAGGTGTCTTAAAACAATTTTACGAGTGGAACTACGACGATAAAAAAGTGGAAAACAGAGAGTTAGAAAGAGTGAAGAAATAATATAAATTTAAATATATAAATACAAATATAAATATATATTCTACTAAATTCAAAATATACGTACATGTGAAATATAAAATAATAAAGTAAGAAATAATCTAAATTAAGAACATTTATATTTATATACATAGATTTAAAAAAAAAAAATTAAAAACAAATAAATTTCAAAAACTCAAATAATAAATAAAGATCAAATAAATAATAAAATAATACAATAAATAATTTATGTAAAATATAAAGTACAAAATATAATAAATACAAAATTCAATATATTCATACATGTGAAAAATGAAACAATAAAAAAATAAGAAAATATCTAAAATAAGAATTTTTTATATAAATAAAAAAAAATTAAATAAATAAAACCAAATAAATTATAAAAATTCAAATAATAAATAAAACTCAAATATATAAATTATGTAAAATAAGTATAAAATATAGTAAATACAGAATTTAAAATATACGTACATGTGAAATATGAAATAATAAAAAAAGAAAATATCTAAAATAAGAACATTTATATTTATTTATATAAATAAAAAAAATAAATAAATAAATAAATAAAATAAAAGAATAAATTACAAAAACTTAAATAAATAAGATATAAAATATTTACTACAATTTGTTTTTATTTTATTTATATTTTTTGAAATATAATAAATATGTTTATAAAATTTAATAAAATTTATCTATAGGTATAAAAAAAAATATATATATATTAAAATAAAATAAAAAATATTGATGGGATTTAATTATACACTTTTATTAAATAAATGTTTGCATATACCAATACATACACAAATAGATTCGACATTTTGTATTGCTTATAACTAAACAATTATATTCCTTTCATAATAAAAAAGAATTTCCTATAAAAAATACTCAGAAATACCAAATCAAATGCGAAAATTTAAGATTTAGCATTTCCTCTTGAAGGCATCATGAAAATACTTAAAGAAATTGTGAGAAACGCCTTTCCTTATCTATTGTGAATGCGTCGCTTAATTTAAATTAGATGTTCCATTAAATTTTGCGTGAATCTGCATATATCTTAATACTTTTGGGTGACATCTGACAAAGAGAATAACCCAAATTTCTTCATGGCATCTCATAACTCAGTGGGTAAAACCAATTTGGTGGGTGCGGCGCGGCGGTTGTTTCGCTTGTGTTTTTCCATTAAAGTCAACTAATAAATATTCCAGGCAATCGGCCAGCAAAGGGGGGGCCGTGGGGTATGGGTACGCAGCTAAAGTCTCAGACGGATATTAAACACTTAAATGCTAGCATAATTTTTACTATTCCAGTGGCTAAGTATTTAATTTAATGCGTCGCTCGGCTACCGAAAAGCTAAGCTGAAAACAAATAAATTGAGCTGGTGGCCAAAAAGGGCGAGTAGGCCAGGTGGGGGGGGCGAGCAGCTGCCAGCCGACAGTTGGATAGACAGGCAGACAGGCTGAGGGGCTGAAGGTTGGGGTTGGGGCTGTAGGCTGGGTTTGGGGCTTGGCTGGCTGCCGCCTGCCCACACAGTAGTGGGCAAATTAAAGATTAAACGCTGGCAAAAATATGCTATGGGGTCAGTCGCAGCAAGGGGTGGGGAGAGGAAGCACCAAAAACAATGCCCAGACAGACAGCATGGAGCAGTGAGAGTTGGAGAAAAAAGAAGGCGCCCAAGCTCAAGTCAAACAAAAGCCAAATGAAATGAACGCACGCTTAGCCGAGAAGCTGACGCCAGTCAAGTCTATACGAAGAGGGGAATGAAGCGGTCAATAGGAGTACGAGCAGGAGCACAAAGAGGAGGAGAATCCGGGAGCAATGGTTCTCTGCCAATTTATGCGCATTATTAAAGCGAATGCATGAGATGCTTCACATGCCAAAGGTGTGCCCATTGTCCGGGTCCAAGTGCACATCAGGGGTGGCGTGGCCTGCTCCGGTGATGGCCACGTACATACGTACGTACGTACGTACGTAGGTGTCGTAAACGGACATTTATTTATGTAGATTTGTGTTGAAGGCAACAGACTGTATGTGGGTGGTAGAAAAAGGTGGACAGGGCAAAATGTTGTCTTATTAGAATTATTAAATCAAGTTAGAGTTGCTTGAGTTGGCCATGTCTGTCTGTCTGAGTTGGCCAAGTCTGTCTACTTCCATGAGAATACTTTAATGACAAAATTTCTATATGCTTTAAAAGTGTAAATTAATAATATATTAATAAAAGTGTTCTATGTTATTATATATAGAAATATTATATCATATTGATGACAGTTTATATATATTCAGCTTAATTCAATTGGGTTCTAAGCACATATCTAATCCTTTGTAGACTGTCATCGACTGCAGAATACTCGCTCACTCTTTGAAAGTATTTAAGAGAGTTTCCAAGAAGCTGAAATGAAGAATTCTCTACAATAAAAAAAGTTTTGGGTAAATCTTCAGAGGACCTCTGCAACAATTTTGCTCTTGCATTTATGAGTTAAATTTTCAAAATTGTAGAACATCGATATATCTCTTATTTGATGTTGTTTCAGTTTATAAATTGCATATATATAATTTTATTAATGTTTATAATGTAAATATTTGAAAAAAGAAAAGTTTGTCTGAAGGCATTTGCCGCTCTAGCTTAAAGAAAATTGTTATTTTAGAACTAATACTTGGTAACAATAAATAAATAAATAAAATAAAATATTATTTTATTTTGGGCTGTCTTCACAAATATAAAATATAATATATAAACAAGTAAGAGTGCTCTAGTCGAGACTGCTCGACTAGGAGATACCCTGAACCCTCCAAGCTGATATTCTAATCATTCCGCACTTCTTTTATGCACACATATATACACATGCATCCACACGCACGCATAAGCCCGCGCTCTGCTAATTGCGCAGTAAGCAGCGACTGCGCTTGGGCTGCGCTGCAGTGTGGGCAATATTATGGGAATTTGTTTGTTGAATAATTTCGTTTGTAGAAGTATGATCTTAATGAAACTTTTAGAACGTAATCATAAAGTGTAAATGTGTGTACATTCCAAAGCACAAGTCTGTAGTACTTGATACACGTTTTTTACGAATTGGGGGCGAAGGGGGCGTGGTATCCAAAATCTGTAAATGACAAAATGTGTGTATCTATCTAATGCATATACACAGTAAATCTGAAGTCTGTATGTCTAAAAGTGTTCAAATTAGGCTGAAAAAACAATACAAATTTATCGATTATCCTCGATAAAAAAGATATCGAATGAGTTATCGAAAAAATATGATAAACTTGTACTGCGTATGGTATACACGAGTCTATATACAAAATTTCAGCTCTCTAGCTCTTATAACTTCTGAGATCCTTTTGCTCATACGGACGGACAGACGGACGGACGGAAGGACGGACGGACGGACGGACGGACGGACGGACGGACGGACGGACAGACGGACAGGGCTAAATCGACTCAGCTCATCGCCCTGATCAAGAATATATATACTTTATGGGGTCTGCCACGCCTTCTTCTGCCTGTTACATACTTTTTCACTAAACCATTATACCCTGATTTCCCATTTTCAATGGGTTCAGGGTATAAAAATATAAAAATATAAAATATATTAATTATATATTTATAGCCCTTACGAATACGTAGCTGACTGCAGTTAGGATAAGACTCAGACGACATCATGATATAAAATACAGTAGAATCTGGTTATAACTACTCCGTTTATAGTGTCCGTACGATTATTGCGACTAGAATTCTGGTCCCCGGACAAACTTTTCTGAGTAAACTTATACCTCCTCCGGTCCTCCGGTCCCTTGAGTGTCGTTATATACTGTATATAGTATATTATAGCCCTCAAGCTTCAGCTACACCCTATATACGCTTGCTTGCCTTTAGCATTTAGTTGTGTGTTTCTTAACGTTCATAGCTCTACTATTTAATTTCGGTTTATTCTTTTTCATATTCATTTCACATTTGCCAACTATAATTTCAAGTTATATCCTGTTTAGCAACTATCAAAAGCCACAATGCTTAAACTTGTATTCCAAAATAATGATGTAAATGTAACCGAAATCCACAATTGCGAGCCATTGAGCAAATGTAGCTGCATCATTAAACGTAAATTTGATGGCCTTAACATTAATTTATGCACACTTCAAATGTGGCTGAAATTATAAGATTTTAATAAACTCGGTCGGCCGTCCAATGTGCCGCAGTGCAGCGCATTAAGTACGCGCCATTTAAACGGGGCCAGTACCGGGGCCAGGACCAGGGGCCAAACAATAGGCATAAAAATCAATTATGAGCCATTAGCCGAGGCACAAAAAGCGCTTCAGACGACTGTTTGGCCAGGAGCGAGCTCCAAGGGACTACTCATGCCCATCCTCCAGCCCATGCCCATGCCCATTCACAGCAGAGCACACAGCACAAGTGTAGCTCATAAATCATCTGGCAGGCTGTTGCGCCGACTTCAGGCTTTGCCAGTTTACATATATACATATATATGTATATGTATATATGTATATATAGCAGCTCCTCGATTTCCCAGTTGTTCACGCATTAAATATTTATTTAGCAAGATTTTAATGGAGCCAAAGAAGTTAAGTGTGCAAATGCCGAGCAACACGCAGCAGCAGGTGAATCAGCCAGCCTGCCAGCCTAACTTGTCCTTTGTGGGCGTGGTGTGCGTGTGTGTGTTGGTGTTTTTGTATTTTATGTAGCTGACAGCTGGAAGCAGCACAGAGCAGAGCAGAGCAGAGCAGACAAATTCATTTCATTCGTGCGGAAATTAAATGCATGTTTGACCTATTTAAATTTTTGAAGCAGTATTTTGAAGTGCCTATGAAATTTAATTTATTGTGAACACACATTTCAATGAGTCTGTGCAAGATTGACTATAAATTGGTGCATGAGGCTGAGCTGAGGCTTAAGCTTGATTAAGAAACTAAAAGCCATTGAGATGCAAAGATAAATTCGAAATAAAAATTATAAATATTTATATTAGCATATGTTAGCAAGAATATTAAATGGAATAAACTAAAAGCCATTGAGATGCAAAGATAAATTCGAAATTGATATCACAAATATTTTTATTAGCATATGTTAGCAAGAATATTAAATAGAATAAACTAAATGGTTTGCTGATAAGTTGAACTGCTTTTATATTATTGTTAGTTATTATTATTTATTTTATTTTTTTTTATTTGATATCTATAAATTCCTGAAATTTATATATAACACCTTTTTTATTTTTTGCTTATTATAATTATTTATTTTCATTTAATTTTAAAAGGCTGCAGATCAATATTTTAATACTACTTTATTTATTTTCTTTTCTTTTAGATTCCTTGAACTTGATATGTGCAATGGAGAACGTTAATATAATTATACAATCACAGAATTTATAAGACTGTGTAGGCAAAATTTGATCTCAGTAGTAAGTATATGTATATATAAATAATAATATATGTATAAGCATATAAAGCAATATATGTGTATAAATAAATAATATGCTCTTTTGATTCCTTCATTTAACCTTCATTTAATTTTTGAATTACCTTATGATATATGCCTATAAATCGAAGTAAAAAACATTCACTAATTAAATTCTACTCTTATTTTATAAAATTCCGTTTTACTCATCACAATATATTATAATTTTATTAAAAATTAATGAAAGTATTAAAAAACAAAAGACACACACACACACACATTTTCGCATTTTACCAAACTTACTTTTATTCCAATTCATCTAGTAAGACATACCTAAAATACGTACCTCACTTTAATTTACGTGCAATGCGGCAAATTTGCTAAATTTACTGCTAATTAGAATTCACTTTAGGATATGCGGCAGCAATTGAGTTTATTAAAGCTGAACTGACTAAGGAAAAAGTGTTGCTGCCATTTGCAAGAGTGTTCGCTCATTAGAGGCTCGAAGGGCATTTGTGGCTTAATTAGCGACATAAAAGCAGCTCACACCCAAGATCCGAGTTAACTGTGTGGTTCCCCACTCCAGCCCCAACTGCCATCAGCTGGTCATGTGACACTTCCGTCACGGCCTCTCTACCTCTCCGTCTCCCTCTCGCTAACGTATTGCTGCTTAGTTTGCCGCTCACGTTGCTCTTTTTGGAATGGGGGACAGAGGAGTCGTGGGCGTTGGGGGTTACTTTTATGACTGATTATGTTGTTTTTCGGCATTTAATTGCCACTTGGCCTGTGTGCGGATGTGACTATTTTTATAGCTAATGAGCAGCTTGAGTTGAATTCCTCGTCCATTCATGCAGCATCAGGTGTACTCGGCATTATTATGCTTGGCGTGGGTAAATGGGCATAGAGGATGGGTCTACGAACTGTCCAATAAAATGCAAGAAGTTATGTGCGGGTTGTTAAAAATGCGATAAATTAAAATAAATGGTTGGTTGGAGTATCCTAGAGGGATTTGGGATGTGCTTGTCGGCGTTTGGACTTGTTGGAAGGCGAAAACAAATTTATAAAGGTATTTTCTTAACGAAGAGTTTAATATAATTAATTAATATATTACGAAACGATGGACGTCGACAAAAAAAAAATTGTTTTCATTTTGTGTACCAGACTTGGCATAGTACTTGATTAACAAAAAACAATATACATACAAATAAAAATAAAAAAATACCAAAATATAAAATGATCGCTTTCATTTTCTGTGTGGAGTATAAAAACTTATTAGACCGTACGCCATTAAAAAAAAGAGAAGACATTTTGTATATCATCACAACTAAATACATATTATATTAATATTACATTGGTCTCTCTTACACTTCTGAGCGCGGAGTAGATTGCCAGAGCTGATATTGTCATCCTATTCACTCGCTCGTTTTGCTTTAGGCCTCATGAGTCACTCAGATATCGTGAGAGAGTGTTGAGAGAGCGATCTGTGCTATACACATGCTTGCTGTGTATGTGAACCGGTCTCACACACACACTCTCACACTCACTGTTTGACTCGTTCGCAGAGAGGCGCACCCAGACCTAGTGTGCGAGTAAAACAGATGTATTTAAAGAGCGCCGGTTGCCCTTGTATTGCTATCCTACTCGCACTTTCGCTTTGCTTTCGGTTTTCGGCTTCTATGCTCACGCACTCATTATTGTGAGTCAACTAATCACGCTATCGCTGATATGCTCGCACAAATTTTCATATATGTGTATATATAGTATGTGCGTTCTCTGCGTTGTGTACTCAATCTCACACACACACTCTCCCACTCACTATTGGTTTCGCTGCATACACACACAATGTGCGAGAACCATTCAGGTTTATTAAAGTGTGTGGATCGCGCTTGCTGATTGATATTGTTGTTCCACTCGCACTTTCGTTTTACTTTTGGAACTTAACGCTTCTTTTGTCTCAAGTATTTTTGATTCTCGAAACATATTTATATATGTATATAGTGTGCAAGCAGTTCAACGCGCTGTTGATATTAGTAATACTGATTCACTCTAACACACGTGTTCATAAAAGAAATCTTGTGAACAACGAGATTAAAGTCTAGAGTTTATTTAGTGCATCTCAAATGTTATGTCAAAAATTGTCGTGCTGAAAAATGAAATGTTAGCTATTTTGCAGTGCAGACTCAGCTGCAGCTGCAGCTACCAAATTACTCGAGCTGTTTGACTTAATGGTCGTTCAGATTGGCAGCAAACAGACGGCAACACAAAGAGCCAGCCATAGATTTTGAGACGATGACAGTCAGAAAGAGAAAGAGAGAGAGAGCATAGAGAGTAGATGGACGACACACATACACAAACACAGAGCAAACGTCAAAAGAAAACGCATTACTTGCAACTCGAACGGCAAAAGACATTTCAACTGAAATTATGCGTTTGCACAAGACATAAAGCGAACTGTCAAAGTAAACGTGTATTAGGCCGTATTGTACCCTGTACAAATTAAATAGAAATGATAATTTTTATATATAATTATAAATTGCAAATTATAATTCGTCTTTATAGAACATATCAAACTGTGCATCTTCTATAGGATCTTGACCGTCTGCATTCTTCACATAGCAGGTGTCCATGCATTCGTTTCTTGTCGCAAAACGATTTGGATTTCCCCCACAGCCACCGTAATAGAAGTGTACACAGCGATTGCTGACATAGTCATAGCCGAAAACACGAATTTTATCATCGCATGGACCAGCATCGGCCATGTATAGGCATTGAGCTGCGTAAAAGGTAGAATATATAATATACAATATAAATACCAAAATTAAATACATACGTGATCTGATAACTTTGTTGAAGGCCGCTAATGCTGAGATAATAAGCATTAGAAAATAAATTAATTGAATACAATTCATGATGATGTATGGATCATGGAAAGGTGAAGAAATCCTAGAAATATCAAATACAATTACTTGAAGTGAATTGTCAAGGCTAAATTGATGCTTGGCAATGATTCAGAACTGATATACCCCGTATGTATGGCCAAGACACATACATATATGCTCATCCAGTTTCTCTCTAAGTCTGCTGGCTGAACTGCACTTTGGAGTAGTCGCAGCGTAGCACTTCATCATTTTTATTGCCAAGAGAAACATCACTTCCTACCCACTGTTTGGTCTCTTTTCTAAAACTGAAAAGTTTTTTCTCCGTCTATTTAATTCTTTTTTTTGGGAATTTGACTAACGATTTGATGACGTTGATGGGGCTTTGAAATGCATTAAATAAAATGCATGATATTGAGAGAGAAGTTGTCGCCGCATATTTCACGCCAAAGTGCAGCACGCTTTAAGTTCGAGCAGCGGAAGTGGATGTGGCTGTGGCAGCAACGGAAACGGATATGAGACGCCATAATGTAAACGGCAAACACTCAAGTTTTGCCAACGATTCGTATCTTGCTTTAAGTGTCTGGCTTAAAAAATCGATTTAATTTCATTTGTAAAGCGATTTTCACTTAAAATGTGATTACGCAAATTTTCAATTTGAAAACGATAACGAAAATTGGCAGCGTAGCTAAAGAAATGTCGAGGCAGGGTAGGGTGTAGAGCCTGCCCTCTCTTCCCCCATTTCCAACTTCCCCTCCCAGCTGAACCAATTGGCATGCGTTGTCGCCCCAGAGACTTCCGCTGTTTTCTTTGCAATTGTTCTACAAGAACTGCGTGCTGAGCGTCTTTGTGTCTCGCGGGCATTTCCGCATCAAATTTTCAAGAAGCGTGATTATACTTACTGTATGTTATGCGCACAAAGGGAGACCACCGTAATCAATTTCGTGTGCAACAAGCAGATTCAGGCTACTGGCAATGTAGCTACTTTAGTCAAGATATGTGCACTTCTATTATCTGCTAGAACTCAAAGTAGTAAAGCCATAAGCCACTTAAACATTCCTTGTTTCAAATATTTGTATATAGATAAGATATTATATATTTATTACAGTACGTAAAGTCATGTTTCATAATCTATTTAAAATATGTAAATACATACATATATGCTGTAAAAATATTTCTTAAATAAATAAAATGTCACTATTATATTTTACAAAAGTAAAAACATTATTTTAAATTTTTTATTTTTATTTTTAACTATATAAGATACTGATTTACTAATATGTGTTTTAATATTTGAATTAATGTAATTTATATATGGCTATTTTATATATTATATAATTTTTTTAAACAAATAGAAAGATATATACAAAATAATTTATTTAAATTGATTCGAATAATATTTTAATAATTAAGAAAATTATATGTGAATTATATATGTTTTTTTCTATATATATATTATATACATATATTCACTATATATTTTATATATTGTATAATCAAATTTTTTAATTATTCATAAGATATAGAAAACCAAATTATTTTGCACAATACTGGAAAAATATTTAAACAAAATTAATTTACACTTTAAAATAAAATTAAAATAAGTTCAAGGTAACAATGAGAAAAATACGTTTTATTCACAATTTTTCTTTAAACATAAGTTTTTAATTAATATACAGTTTTATTTTATACAAACTTTTGCAAGTGTCTAGAAAATGTTTTAAATTCATACTTATTTTCTGCGCAAATCGAGTGCTTGACACCTTATTTGGCAATTACTATTTCCATAGCAGCATCCTACGAAATTCCCATAAAAATCAACAGCAAATCCGCAAAAACCAGAAAACAGTTAACATTTATCGACAACCGCTGAGCAATATTTGCGCCACGTTGCCTGCCTGGCCCAAAGGGCCTTCAACCGACACTTAATTAAGTTTCAGTTGCTGCAACATTTGCCAGTCACTAAAACCCAATGCACAGCAGCCGCTTATGTTGCTGTCTCTCTCACTCTCTCGCCCTCATGGGCAACTGCAATCTGACGTTAGCTGTCCACAGCAAAGCTCTGCAGCGACCGCTTCGCTTCGTTCCCTCTCCCCAGCTGCAGTCGTATCGCTACTAAAGCAATTGCATTTGGCACCACACAAAATGTAACGCAAATTTTGACAGACGCTGATTTCAGTTCGTTGATTATCGTTGACCAATGAGGCTGGACAGGTGGGGTGCGAAGAGGTAAGGCTGCTAACAGGGAACAGCGAACAGCAACAGCAAATTGTTACAAATTTCGACAGCAGGAATGTATTTTTATCTCCTTTTTTTTTGTTAAATTTAAATAAATTTGCAATGGCTGGCAAGAGTTGGCAGTTGGCATTGTTGTTGTTGTAATGTTTTGGCCAAAGCGGAAATCTACCCTCATCAAGTTCCATTGATTGTCAAAGCTCAGACTCGACATTGGCGTCGGCTCAACCGTGCGCAAAAGTGTCAAAATGTTTAACATATGCCCACATGAGACATGGGCAGGTCTCTATTTATTGTAGTTGTTGTTGCTGCTGTTGCTGTTGTTGTTGTTGTTTGCACTGACATTGCTGATAACAATGACAATAACAAGCAGCCAACGCCCTGTGGGGCCATGTGTGAAGTAGTTTGCTAGGGGCCGCCTCCAGCACTGATTGGGCATGGCTGCTGATACCTCTCTGTCATGCCTGGGCCTCTGGAGCTGCTGCGTTTGGTGACCTGGTTGTTGAACACAAACCAACAACCGTGTTTTAGTGTTAGATAACGCCACAAAATGTGACGACTTTTTGAGCAAAAGCTTCATGTTCGTTTTACATGCAAAAAGAATACTTAAAATCATACCACGCAAATAATTGTTGAAACTTTATCGATGTCTGCAAATAAGTCTCTTTCACTCACACAATAAAAAAGACTCACACAGAAACAGATTTGCTCGCGTTTGGCTTAGCTCGCTTACGCTCTGAGCGAGACAGTTATTTCGTTTGCTTGAGTTAAATGAAGCACATTCTCTTTTGCGTATGTATGTGTAATTACTCGCGATTGTTGCGCTCTTTGATGTATGTATGTATGCATGCATAACGAAGGCAATGATTATTTCTGTTGAGCTTTTTAGTCAAACTTTTTTCTCTTGCTGAGAGTCTGTGTGTGAGCGAAAATCGTATTACTGTTTACGCGACACTCATTTAAGAGCGTCACTCGAATGAGTCATTGCAATGCATCTGACCGAAATTGATTCTAAGCAAAATAAAGAGAGACACTCAGAGCGAGTTCGTGTCTGTACAATTTGGTGGGTTTTGTTGCGAAGCAGAGCATATACGAAAAAATGATCAACTCTCATTTGCGAGCTCTGATAAATAAAAAATTAATAATAATAATAATATTTATAATAAATTATAAATGAATTATTAATAGTCTAATATTAGCCCAGCCACCGCCCGCTCTTTGGATGGAAAATCTCTGACTTTATAGGATGATTAACCGATACATATAATTTATGTAAACTGATCTTACAGTATAGTCGACTCTCGTTATTTCAAACCTGCGATATTTCGGAGCTCTCATTAATTCAAAGTACTCACGAGTCCAATACAAAATCTCTTTATATTTCGATCCATTTAATATTTCAAACATTCGATATTTCGTAGTATTTTAAGAGTCCCTTGAATTTCGAAATAACGAGAGTCGACTTTATTTTCAATGTATTCTTTTTCTCGCCTATAAATAGTCCTATAAGAAAATATTCAAAACTGCATAGTAAAGTACAAAAGAAAATTGTTCTCTTTAATTTATTCAATTAAATTAAAAGAAATAAATTTTGATTACATTCGTCTGCAAGGCAAAGAAATCTCATTTCCTAAAGTTTATTTCTTATGCATTTCTGTCGACTCAACATTTTGCTAGCTCAACTCAACTCAAGCGCATTTTCTTGCCACTAGTTTTGGCTGATTATAAAAAGCCGCCTAAAAGTATGCACTGCGCTAATTACCAGTCGACTAGCTCAAGCCGCCGACTTGATGGGGCTCGTACCAAAGGAAGTTTCCAGATATTTTCATTAGCTGGCGCCGCAGTTTTCTGGCATTTCCTGCGTCTCCCGCGCAAACACCGTTTGGCCATTAAATGCTTTAAGCTACATAAAATGTGAGTTTGGCTTAGGCCTCTTAACGTCTTCTCTTAGCCAATGTTCAACTGAATTTAAACGAGCGAGTTAACAAGCAAAAATTTGATTTATTGCTAGGCGAAAACTTTGCGCCTCGACTTTGGCGCACACTTGTGCGCCTTGTGTGTGGGCGTGTGGGCGTATGGGCGTGTCAGGGATAAAACGTCTATCAGCTGCCAGTTGAGCACTCGCCCACAGCTCTAGCTCCTCGGGCTGACTGCACTTGTCTGGGCCATATGCAAAAGACGCCCACTAAACTTTAATGAGCTGACATTGAGGCGCCTTCGTGCGCCATTTGGGCGCCAAAAAGTTTGCGTTGTTGCTTTAATTGCTTTGCGTGCCAAGCGAAAATGTTCCACTCTGGTAGTTGGGAGTGTCTGGAGTTTCCCGTTTTCAGCATTTTTTATGTGCATTTTTATGGCACACGAGCAAACAATTTTGCTACACACAAATTCCATAAAAAACATTGAGTATTCCTTTTGGCATAGGTCAGTGTTAACGGCCTTTAAATGCAGTTGTTGACGGAATTCCACTTTCTGTTGCCTACTGTCGGGCGTCACCAACAGAGCAAGCAGTGCAAAGTGCACTTGAACACGCGCAGCACTTATAGCAAGCAGTGCATGCGCAATTAGCACAATTAAAGTTGGTTTTTAATAATGAATATAGAATATAAAATATAAAATATAAAATATAAAATATAAAATATAAAATATAAAATATAAAATATAAAATATAAAATATAAAATATAAAATATAAAATATAAAATATAAAATATAAAATATAAAATTAAAATATAAAATATAAAATATAAAATATAAAATATAAAATATAAAATATAAAATATAAAATATAAAATATAAAATATAAAATATAAAATATAAAATATAAAATATAAAATATAAAATATAAAATATAAAATATAAAATATAAAATATAAAATATAAAATATAAAATATAAAATATAAAATATAAAATATAAAATATAAAATATAAAATATAAAATATAAAATATAAAATATAAAATATAAAATATAAAATATAAAATATAAAATATAAAATATAAAATATAGTTAGCTTTAAACTGAATTCAAACTCAATGTTGATTTTATGTTTTTCAACGGAAATATTTTGTGTTGCCTGCGTGTAATTTATGTCCTGCGTATTATTAGCTCATATTTATGCTGCAAATTATCTGAGGTTCCACATATAGTATAAACTGCTGTTAATTTCCATTACAAAGTGAAAGGCTGGAAGGTTTTGGGAGCTGGGAGCTGGGAGCTGAGAACGTTTGCCCAAGTGGATTTCGTACATAAGCGTATCAATATGCAAAAGAGGTCTGGCCCAGGACTTGCCACTAAGTGAATGTGAAGACACGGCAGCCAGAAGCCCACAGGACACAAGTGGCTAAACGTGACGAGCATACATTAGCACAGCTCGACATACATACATACATAAATACATGCATATATGTATATGTATATGTATGTATTTGTGTACCTACAGCTCAGTTGAATTTCCCCTCGTACCGCAATAAATGCAAAAAATATGCATACCGTGCAAAAAAAAAAAAAACCTGGCATAGAAAAACGCGTTCAAGTGTCGGTTGGAAAAAAAAGGAACGAATAGAAAACAGAAAGGAGAACAACTGCGAGTGCGCTAGCAAAAAACACGCCAAAAAGTGAACACGAGAAAATATTCAATCAGACAAGTTGGACAGCAACGGAGGGGGGGCTGAAAACTGAGAAAAGATGCGTGCGAAAAATGTGAAAATACGAAATTGTGAAAATGTGTCGAGCCCAGTCGAGGCCAATTTTCTAGCAGATGTATGAAAAATCTGAGATGCCTAGAATATGGCCAACTAAGCGATTCTCTCTGTTGCCAGCTAGACTTGTCAGCCAGACAAGAGGAAGGGAAAAGCAGAAGAGAAAGAAGAAGAAGAATTGAAGAAGAAGAGACTGTTTTGAATAATCTATTATATAATAAATTCATTTACTAAGTGCAGAACATAATATAAAATTAAAGAGGAAAATAAATAAATTGAATAAACATATTAATATCAGAAAAAAAAATAAATAAAAATGATTTTTAAATATATGCATATTTAAAGATTTATATACAAAACTATGGAAATATATAGAAGAAAAAATATATATGTATATAGATTAAAAATATTATTTAAATATGAGTGAAAAGTATTCATGAATTTATTTTATTTATTTAATTATCTAATATATTTGCCAAGTCTCGCTTCTATGATATCACAGCTGATTAATATGCGTCTGATTTCTGCCTCAAATCAATTTAGTGGCCAAGCAAATGACGGGCCATAAATTGTGGCTCTAAAGAGCTATCGACAGACACGCAAATGTGCGGCGAGCCAAGCAAATATTTAATTAGAAAGATAAAAATAAAATGGGGCGTGGTCGCGGCAAAGACAAACAAATTAAGTTTGAATTGAGAATTGGTTGATGGCCAAAAATATGTTCGATTATGGCAGCTGGGCCAACTCTTCAAATGCAATAAGGCCTTTGCGTCTGACCTGGCCAAAAGTCAATTCACAAAGCAGCCAAAGGACTTGGCTTCTTTTTTTTTTCTATCGGATTTTTCTTATATATTTTAATGCATATATTAATCCAACGCTTATTTCGTTTGACTGAAGCTAAGAGGCAGCTGGCAAGGGGTGAGAGCGAGACAGAGAGAGGTAGTGGAAGGAAAACCTTTGGCAAAATCCATTTGTTGTTAAAAAATTCAATTTATATTCGATTACGCGACGATGTCTAAGTAGAAGTCGGCAAAATCTGAAGCACATTTTTTATTCTTTTCTTACAATTTTGTATTTTTATTTATTTATTTTATTTTACTTTATTTTTTTTCAACTTGCTTCGATTGAAAATGCGCCTTCATGCGTTAAAATTGCAATTTTTTCTATGTTAGCTCGCTCAAAGCAAATGCAGAGGCAGCCCTTCAAGATGGCAGGAGAAAAAAAGAGAGAAAAAGAAGAGAAGAGAGCAAAAAAATTGTTAAGCAAATTGATAAATGAAAGAGGCGAGGCAAGGCGGGGCGAGGCGAGGCGAGGCAAGGCTGCTTACAACGTACCCTATTATAGCCCCTACCATAGCCTCTACCATGTACCCTACTCTAATTGTAAAATGTGGCTGCTGTCGAGTGTTGGCGCTAGGCGAACGAACATAACAATCATAGTCAATTGTAGCTAGTTAAATATTCATGGTACTCGTTCAAACACATTCACACATATAGCAAAAATTGACACCCGGACACGGAAGCAAGTCCTGCTGATTGCCCGATTGGCCCCACATGCCGTGTGAATATAGAAGAGACATCGAGAATGCCCATCGAGGGGTGTCGCCTCGCTGCTCTATGTATGTATATTGGAAAACGATTTTGAGTCGAAATCGTAAGCGAAACCGAAACCAAAACCGAAAGCAAAGCAAACATTGAGTTGCGCGTAGAGAAATAGCAAAACAAAGACACGCCAATTGCGAATTTCATTGCAAATGAAACGAAAAACGTTTTATTTTGATTTTCTGCACGCGTTCGAAACATTTCAACATGAATCAGGTTGATAGAGGAGGGGCTGAGGGGCTGGGGAGGGTCTAAGCAGGAGCAGCAGCAGAGGTAGGTGTGGTGTATAGAATGGCAGGGATGGCACTTCAAAGGCAAATGCGTTTGCCTCTTTTTTTTTAACAATAGACAAATGCATACATATATACATACACACACATACATACGTGCATACCCTGTGGGCCAAGTGAGCCAGATGAGTTGACCAGGCGTGGCAGTTGCTTAGATTATGCGAATTATCAATGGCAGAGCAGCCGTAGTAGATTTTTAAGTATGGGAAAATATTAGTAATGTAAATATTATTATACCCTGTAATATATATTAAGCAGGGTATTTTAACTTGAGTGGAAGATGTATATTTACTCTCAATATTTCTTATTTTATTATTTTATTTATTTTTATTTTTTTCTATAAGATACAGGGCATTTCACAGTCGCACATTCTCAATCAAGAAGTAAGAAAATATTCTATTTTCATTTAGCCATGCAATAGGGATTTTCATCGACTTTCCTTTCTTTTTTTTTTTTTTGCATTTTACTTGGCCAATTTGCGTGGAGTTGAGACAAAAAGTGAGCGACACACACGAATGAAGACGGCAATGCGAAGTTATTTGGGCCATGGCTAAGGGGGGGCTCGATGGGAGGCGGCGCCACATGTTGCGAGACAGCCAGTCCTGCCACATGGCAGGCGCTGCTCATTATGCGGATGGCAAGAAGAAAAAAAAGAGAAATGAACAACTGCCCAAACATTGAAAAAAGTTGTGCAAATACTTTAAGCGTTAATAAAATGAGTTGATTGGGCAAGTTAAAGGCAAGAAAATACAAGGAAATATAAATGGATTTATAGTATAGTATAGTAAAATATATAAATATAGTAGGATGTAAAAAAATGTAGACTTATGCACATATATATATATATGCTATAATTTAATCAATATTTTCTTTATATAAAACATAATATAAACTATATCTTAAGTTTTATAAATTTATTTTATATAACAATTTATTATATTATATATATTACTACAATATAATTTGAAGATCATATAGAAAAAAAATATCTTTTTTTTTTGTATTATTTATTTTATTTTTAATTTTTGTAAATTTATTTGTTGTCAAGAAATACAAAACTTTTAAACAAACCTCTTAAATTTTCTTAAAATACAACAAATATTTCTATTTTATACATCATATATCGTCTTTTATATATAGGTATATTTAAAATATAATATATAATACAGTTATTAGTTATTAGCTCTATAAGAAAAATTTAAAAAATATTAATTTTCTGGACAAAAAAATGATGTGAGAAAATTATTTGTCTTATGCTCTAATAGAATTTATTATTTATACTCTGAAATCTTTTCTTTTTTGTTTATTTTCTGGTTTATTTTATTTTATTTATTTATTTTATTTTTTTTTTTAATATATTTTTAGCAAGAAAATTGAAAATCATGAATTATTTTGTATTTATTTTTTTGTATTTTTTGTATTTATTTATTTTGTTGTATTTTATTTATTTATTTATTTATTTATTTATTTATTTATTTATTTATTTATTTATTTATTTATTTATTTATTTATTTATTTATTTATTTATTTATTTTTTTTATTTATTTAATTTTTTTTTTTTTTTTTTTATATATATTTTCAGCAATAAAAATTAAAAATCAAGAATTATTAATTATTTTCAAATTCTTATAGAAAATATTACTTCCAATAACTTTTGATGAACTTAATTTAAATAAAATTCGTAAATTAAAAAATTTAGTTCTTATAGTAAAGTAATTTAATTAATAACAAAAACAAATAAAATAAACCAATTTAATATTTGACTTAAATAAAGTCTTAGTTTATAAAAATTTCTCTTCCCTCAAAGTAACATTATTGCATTCCTAGTAAAGCTAGCTAATATATTTTCAGAACGAACTGGAAATCTATACCAAAAATATTGATTTTTGTCTGCTGCATTCGCTTAAATCAAGATCTTCCGGCTGGATAACAAATGAAAACAGCTGTTCCCACACACACACAGAGCAAGAGCTGCTTCCCATGCTCGGTAATGCTATGCAAAGACAATTGACAGCAGTTCCTTGCACTTCCCTACCACAAACGGAGGGTGGGCAGGAGGAGGAGTGGGAGGAGCAGGAGCTGGAGTGGGGCCAGAGACAGTTGCCAATGCCGATTTATGTCGTTCGCCTCGTTGCAGTTAAAATGCTTTTCATGTAAACTGCTCAAGAACTTTGCTCAAGCGGACCAAATAACTCAGCAGAGAGGCAGTCTGAGCAAGGGGTGGAGAGGGGCGCGGGGGCGTGGTTAGTGTGGAGGATACGTCCAGAGGTTCTTTGAAAACAAGTCGAAAAATATCAACTGCTGTGTATCAACTTATGTAAATTGTAATGTGAAGGACAGCTGTAAGAACTTTGTAGTTTGCATTCTCGCTCACTCACTCACTCTCTCGCTCTCTCTCTCGCTCTCCCTCTCTCTGGCATAGTTGACGCTTCTGGTGCTTTAGTTGTCCTTAAGGAAATGTTTGCTTCTGCTGAAATGAGCAAAAATAATTGCAAATCGTAAAAAGAGAGAGAGAGAAAAAAAATGTTTGTTGAGGCTGTCGTCGCTATTCACAACTTCAGCTCACGATTCCCAGTTCGCAGTGCTCATGTGTGCTGCCAGACGATGTCAGACGGAGACAGAGAGAGACAGAGAGAGAGAGTGAATGAGAGGGGGCGACTGACAGACAGACAAACACGGACGGAAACGGAAATATGCAATGAAGCAGAAGTTGGCAGGAAATTGTTAAGACGCCGCGCCTCCGCTTGCTCGGCCTCAGCTCACTCTATCCCTCTCTCTCTCCCTCTCTCTCTCTTGCTGTTTCCCTGTTGCGCTGTTCTATTTTTACAGCTTTATTTTATTTTATTTTTTGCATCATCGAAAGGGTTTCCCTACCAAAAATAAAAACAACGAGACCAAAAAAAAAAACCGCATTCCTTTTGGCCCGTTTTATGTTCTTAGACGAATTGAAAAGCCACATGCAAATAAAATTTGCCTGTTTTTTAGTGTGTTGTCCTTTGAACCCACAGCTGCACCCTCTACCCTCACTCTGCTGCCCTTTCGTTCTGTTTTGTGGTTTTTATATTTCAATCGAGTCGAGCCTCTCTACTCGATGTTTAAAGTATTTGCAGTTCTTCTTTTTCGTTTCCTTTGTGGCATTTTCTTTTTTCTTTTTTTTTTTTCGTTGTGAGATTTCTATAAAATTTATAAGCTACGTAAATGATGATGTATTGTTGCAGTTGTACCCAGGGGAGGAGTATAGCTCGGTAGTATGCACGAATAATGGACTAGCGTGTTTAAATAAAATGTTCAATAAGCTGGCAAAGAAGACGAGTGGAATCATATGTAAGGGTTGATATGGAACATAGAAGATGAAGTGAGCCATTGACTGAACTTTGTGTAGGGCTGAGGGTGGGCAAGACGATATAATAGCCTTCAAGATAATAAAGTATGAACAAATAAATGACAATTGATTATTGTGATTAGCATCTTCGCTTTTATAAATAACTAATTGGATGTCCAGTTTACTCCATATTCGATGGATTCATCTGGCAACCCTAAAAAGCAAAAGGACAGGTGAAATACGCCGCAAAAGCTTAAAGTAGGCTAAACAAATCTACTTGAACCAAATAAAATTATTATTATTATCAAAATAAAAGAAAAATTGTGTGTGTGCGTTTTTTTGTTAATTTAAAAGAAAAATTAAAATGCAAAAATATGGACAACCTTTTAGTGTTGCCAGATGGGACAGAGGGTCGAATATGGACAACCCTGTAGTAGATGTATGTGGTCCATGGGAAATCAGGGTATAATGGGTTTATTAAAAGTATGTAACAGGCAGAAGTAGGCGTGGCAAACCCCACAAATTTTAGATGTAGACTTATATATATTTTATAGAATTTCCATTTTTGTTGTAATATACCCCCCACTCCTAATAAAGACATTATTCAACTAGTCTCTCTCCCCCTCTCTCTTCACCGCTCGCTCTATCCTGGTGGCTCTCTACCCTTTCCCCTCCCTCGCCTTTACTCTACCTCACCCTTCCCTCCCCCTGTCAGAATGATTCGAATATCAGCTTGGAGAGTTCGGTGTATCTCCTAGTCGAGCAGTCTCTACTAGAGCCATCTTACTTGTTTTACTATAAGTTTCATATATTTCCCATAAATAGACTAAAGAATTTCCATTAACCCAAATTATTTGATTTTATATAGCCTATAAATATGGCTATAATATTAGCTGTGCCGCCAGTTGTCAGGCAATGAAATGCCAAAGAGTCTCAACAATAAAAATTTGCATAATTTGCACAACTGTCGGCATAAATTGGACAAGCGCAAAAAAAATAAACTTTACATGAAATGTGAAAAGTTTTGCCAAAGCGTTGCCAAAAAATGAGAGAGAGAAAGAGAGAGAGAGAGAGAGGGAAAAATTAAAACCAAAACAAAAGAAGCGAAAGAAACGAAAACTTCTCGCATAAAGTCAACGATAGAATGTGCCAATTGCAATTATGTGTTTGGTACAGTAAACGTAATTAGGCTACAGTGTTGACTGCCTGAGACGCACCCATAAAATGTGTAATTTATGCGTAAAGTTGCGTCAACTCTTGCAATTTGTTGGCCATTTAATTGTGGGCGAGGCAATTTAATTTGCCTAAAAGGTAGCCAGGTGTCGGCTTGTCGAGCTGCCTTCACGTTAGCCAGGCTTCACTGTGGCTGATTGAATAATAAACCCCCAACGAGCCGCTTCTAATGGCCGCAGCCGAACGGGAATAAAATTGCATTGTGCACAATATTATAAAAAATTATTTGCAATTTGGCGAAATGCACTTGAAACGTGTGGACAGCGGTGGGCGTGGCAGTTGCACATGCACATGCACATGCACGTTCACCCGTTTTAGGGTATTTGTGTCTGCACGCGATCCGTGCAGCGTCTGTCGCCCAAAAAGTGGCTAAAAACGTGACGAGCATGGCCAAATGCCGGAAAATTCTGGCTGACAGTCGGACAACCCTAACGATTGTCGTACCGTCGCACTCTTGCCATCTCTCTCTCTCTCTCTCTCACTCACTGTCTCATTGCACACCTGAAGTTCCAGTTGCTTGCACTTTTGTTGATGTCCTTCGGCGACCCGCGTGAAATTGAAAAATCTTTTGCTTTTAAAGCAGCAACTGCAGCTGCAGCAGCAGCAGCAGAATTCTGCAGCAGAGCTCTGCTGCTTAAGTAGCTGCAAGTGGCCCGACTTGCCGTCATAGAGAGAGCATTAGCATCAGGTTACATGCAGAGCATTTCACACGTCATTTGATGTGAGACGGCGGCAGCATGCAACATGCAGCATGCAACATGTGGAGTCTGCCAGGGGGGCGAAGAAGGTGGTGAATTTATAGCAAATGACAACAGTTGGAATTTGAGAGAGAAAAGCGAAAATGTTCAGGTATGCGTAACTAATTGAGTTCTGAGATAAATCGGTTGCTTGACTGGGTGGTTTATTCAATAATACCAAAAATATAGTGCTTCATATGCATTTTTATAGCAATTGCAGCAATCAATCTGCACAAATTATTAAAAATTTTTATAAAGAACTAAAAATGTTTGCATCAAATACTTATAGAAAAATCTGACTAAGATTACAAAAAATCAAGCAAATTAAAAAATAAATAAAATAAAAGCGTTCCAACGGTTATATGGGAAAAACATTTAATATATATGTATATATTTTTTTTAAATTTGTTTCATTTCTCAAATTTATTAAATGCTGTAATTATTGAAATATTTTTAAAATTTAATTTAAGTACTTTTAATATTTCTAAAAATATGAATTATAAAATACTATTAAATACTTTAAATATATTTGAAAAAATATTCTTTAATTTCTTTTAACCAATTTTATTTTTAACCTATTAAATTTTTAATAAGAAATTAGCTTTTTAAATTTAAAAATAAATTGATGAGTGTTTTTTTAGATTTATTAAATATATTAATTTACTTCAATTTTATTTTCATTTCTTTTCTTATCTTAAAAATTAAATTAATTTAACAAATTAAATTAATTTAACAAATTAATTTTATTATTTATTTAAATTTATTATTTGTATTTCAAATTAAACATTTCCCGAAAAAAAGAACTTACACTGTAAATTGCTCTTAACACTGCTTTATATAAAGCTGCAAAGCCAAGGGTACAGTTTGAGAGTCATAGCTTAGTTATTTCACAAACCAGCACGCTTAGTTAGTTAGCTTAGTTACTTCACAAACCAGTTCGCACTGCTTACATAGCCAGCAATCTAGCAGAGCTTAAAAGCTACAAGCATTTATATTTATGGTAGATAATGAAAATCTGCTTGCCAAGTGGGGCGCTGCTTTGTGTAGAAAGCAGTTGCCGTACACGACTGAGGTGCCCAATTTCTGCACTGCTTACATTCTAATGCATGCATGCAACTTGTTTGGTGCCAAAGCGCTGCTTAGGTCTGATTTAAATAAAGCTGTTTTGATTTACCAAACCAGGGCTGCGTCAAAGTCCTTTTGCATAACGTCTCTTGTGCTATTCAGAATTTGTCTGCTAACAGTTAGTGCGAATTTTGAATAAAGTTTTTATATTGTCAATATTATAATATTTTATTATTGTGCTGAGAAGCTTGAGAAGCTTATAGACTTTAAATGAAGTATTAAGTTATAATTAAAAGTATAGTTATTTTCACATCGTTTTATATAATTTAACAAAAAAAAGTAATATGATAATAAATAATAATATATATACACATATATATAATTAAGAAAAAATATACATATATACTTGTATAAAAGCATAAACATATATACATATATATATTAATTATATGTTAAGAAAAATAATTGATTAATATTCAAAGTAAATTTGTAGTATTTTATATTATTTGTGTACAAATCAAATTAAGTTAAAAAATATCTATTTTTATTATTTAATTTAAATTAATTTAATTTCACAGTATATGTATATTCCCAAAAAAATATCCATTTTAAAACGAATTTATTTTTATAAAATAAAAAAAAAAAACGAAAAAGTGTATTAAAGTTTAAAAAAATAAATATTTAAAGTTTAAAAAAAAAAAAAAAAAAAAAAATTTAAAGTTAAAAAAATACGTAAAATATAATGTATTTATACACAAATTATATTTAAAGAAATTCTAATTTTATAAGCAAAGATTATGTTTACATTTATGTTAAGAGACGGCCAGCTTAGCTTTTACCGGCACCTCCTCTTCTAAAACTCTTTTCCTCTTTTCCATAGCATCCTTCAAGGGGGAGCCCTGGAATATGCTCTAATTGAGCAGTACCATCTATGTTATAGATAATTCTTATACTACTCTTATATATCAAGCACAAAATATTATAATAATAATAATTCATTCATATCTATAGTATATATAGAGATATTTTTTTTTATACCATATATTATTGCATCTGGTAGACTCTTATTTACCGCAATAAAACAGTTGAAATCGCTGTCTCCGCTTTGGTTCTGCTCGCTGCTCTCACGCTGCGCCAATTGATGTCAAATTTATAACGACAAATACTACAAAACTTGCGGAGCTCAAGCAGCGGCAGCGGCAGCGGCTGTCCGGGCGCAGCAAGCACACACGTTAACTACATGAGCGCCCACACATACACACACACACACACACATGCTCACACTGATATAGCTTGTATGTGAAATGGTTTGCTTGTTCACTTTTCGAGCATCATTATTGCTTTTTGATTTTGGTGTGAATTTGCTGGACGAGTGTGTAAATGTATATGTATGAGTGAGTGTGTGTGTGTGTGTGTGTGTGTGTATGTTTGTGGGAGCCAGTTTGGTAATGTTTGTGTTTGTGTTTGTGGCTGCGATGAGTTATGGCCCATAACCGGGAGAAGTCGACGCTGTCTGTGCTCAGGCAGGCGCGACTGTTGCCGCAGCTTGCAAAGATATATGTATATGCATGCATATATTTACATACTTATATGCGTGTGTGTGTGTGTGTGTGTGTGTATGCTCTGTCCCTTTTCAAGAACATATTAATGCAATTTTATTTAAATTATGCAGCATTTATGCCTTTTGCCTGTTTGATATATTTGTTTTATACGCCGAGCCATCGAATGAGGCCAAAAGGCGCAGATCCTTTTGCCGTCGCCTTTACTCACGCCCACACTCACTCTCTCTCTCTCTCTCTGTCGGCATTTGTATTTATGACCGTCAAACAATTTATGTTGCCTTGATAATTTTAAATGTTAATTACACTTATTGTTGCCAATTAAAATATTAAAGATCTTTTACAAATAGCTGAACGAAGTGGAATTGCTTCGCATGAAATTGGGTGTGAATGTGTGAGTGAGTGTGTGTGTAAATGTGTGGAAATTACATTGATTTTAATGGAGAATACATTATTCATTTAAATGATAAAGTTGCATATCAGCCTATAAGCATTAAATATTAATTTTAATAATTAAAAATGTCTACTTATATAAATATTATTGTGTTTATTATTATTTAATTTATTTTGTTAAAGTAAATAATAATAAAATAAATAAAAATAAAGTCTAAATTTTATATATTTTTATAATAATAATAATAATGATTAAATATTAATACATATATCTGTATATCTGTATAATACATATATCTGTATAATTACCCTTTATTATTACATATAATAAATATAAAATATGTGTTAATATATAAACTGAAGGCTTTGTATTTTTTTGTTTTTTTTTTTTTATTTCATTCATTTTAATTAAATATGATACATTAATGTATAAATTAATTATTAACGTAAAAAAAAACACATAAATTATAATTAAATTAGAAATCAAGAAAATACATATGAAATATGAATTTTAATATAAATTAAAATTATTATTAATGTAATTACATACATATAAACTTTTTTTAAAATTTAATATGACATACTTTATGTAAAATAAATAAAAAATTAATTTGAGTAAATTAATAAAATATACATATGGATTATAACAACTTTAAAATAAATTAAAATTATTATTATTATAATTACATAAAACTAAACTTTTTTTTAAAATTTAATATGACATACTTTATGTAAAATAAATAAAATATTTATTTGAGAAAAAAAGCAAATCAATGGTAATTAAATGAATAAAATATAATGAAATATAATTTAAAACAAAAATTGAATTATTTTTACACTTATGTACATATATGTATTTAAATATTTTATATTATATAATTTATTTTAATTCAAAATGGCGTACCCATTATAAAATAAATAATATATAAATTAATTGCAAACACTGAGAATAAAATTGGTAAAGTATAATAAAATATGAATATTTAAATGCATTTAAATTAGTTTTAAATTGCCTTTCAAAACTCGATATTCACATAGAAATTACCAATCATATTTTGTACATTGCAGGCAAAGTAACAGCGAGCGAGCGAGAGGGTCAGAGAAAGAGAGAGAGAGAGAGAGACAAATGAAAAATCTCGACATATGTTAAACGCTTTGGCGCAAGCGAATGTGAAGGCAAATTGAAAACGCTTAATTTATTTGACATGAATGGAAAATCAAGCGAAATCACATTAAAGCACCTACATATATAAATATATACATGTATGAGTGTGTGTGTGTGTGTATGCAGTTACACACAATTGGAATGCGGGCAAAGGACGCGCAATTATGGCACGTCAAGACCGGAAATGGTAAAGTGGCAAAGCGGAAATGGCTGGCAACAAAATGCAAATTTTCTATCCAAAAAGGAAATTATAAAAATATTTGGCAGAAATATTTCTTTAACTGTGGCAAACAGAATTTGCACGTGAATCCACTTGAGAGGACGCCACTTGCCCACAATCTGAAGCAGGAGTCGGAGTGGCAGCAGGAGTTGGAGTGGGGAACAGTGGCAGGAGTCGCACTTCACTCGTGGGTGGCTGGCGTCTGGCATAAAGTTTTTCCTGCTGCAAACATATACAACAAGTCAGCAAGAGAAGTAGCTCTCTATACATACATACATATATATAGATAGAGATAGATAGATAGAGAGGGGGGAGAGCAATGTGGGGCTGGTTGGCGACAGCCAAGTGAAAGGTGAGTTCATATTTTCTATAAAAAAAATAGAAAAAATAGAATAAAGAATAAGAATGAGACAGCAAGGAAAATTCTTGCATGCCAACTTTTTATTTTATTTTAATTATTTTCAATTGCTTTTCATTTGTGTGCACGCATTTCACTTTAAGTTATTTTTAGTATGAAAATCTACATAAATATCTTTGGTATTTATGCTCTCTGTCTCTTTCTCTCTCGCTCTCTCTGTCTGTCGCTCTTCATATGAATATGCTCGGCCTTTTTGCTGGCATTCAGGCCGTGTTGAATATTTAATGCACACGAGAAGCGCTCAGATGTCAAAAACAGCGAAACCAAAAACGCATTACACAAAGGCTTGCCAGTCCTTTTCGGCTTTTCCCGTTTGACTCTGTCTCTCTCTGTATCTCTCTGTATCTGTGTGTGTGTGTGTGTAAGTGTTTGTATGTGTGTGTGTGTGTGCGGTTGCACAGGTGAAAAGTCAGAGGTAGCCGCATTAATTCCACTTAATTTGTTTTAACCACAAAGCCAAGCGCTTCAACAATAAGCAAAGGAATGCCATGAAAGTTAAATGCTTTTCAACAAAACTAAAAAAAAAAACTTATGAACTATAATAAACTGCTAAGCTGCAGCTTATTAAGTGAATTATGAAACTTAGCATAAATATCAACTTTAACTAACATCTAACTATTATTAGGTTAAAACGTTTAATTAGCAATTGCAACTGCTTACTCTACTCTCAATAACATAACATAACATAGCACTTGCTTAAACTGTTAAGCCGCCAAAGCCAATTGGCACTTGACATTTGCATACTCTTAGGCTATGCTGTTAATAAAGCTTCTGCAGTAGCTCTTCAGCTGTTAAGGCTAACAGATTTCCCCTCTGCTATGCGCAAACTCTCTTAAGGACGTCTGTTAAAGTTTACATACTCTGTTAAGAGTCTTAACAGCTTGACAGTCTCCTCTCTTTAACATAGCTGTTAGACAATTACCCCACTGTTAGTGTTAACTAACAGGTCTGTCAACACCAAAGCTGTTTCCTTGATTTCCCTCTTAAATACTGGTAAATTTTCCCCTTCGAAAAGCTCTTGTTATGTTCAACTTTCAAGCTCTTCGGCTGAGCTTTAGTTCTCATACATTTAGCTTTCGCTCTCAACAACCACCAAGGTCGCCCACGCCAATCCCGTGCAGCTTAGAAATGAAACACGCTTTTCTTATTGGCTACGCGCACGGTTTATAAAGGTCCGAGCAACACCCAATTAAAGTTCAGTTGCTGCTCGCACTTGGCCGCTGAATGATGCGAAATTTTATGGAAATTTTTGGGGTTGCGCTGATAAATGTAAATTGGCATAGTCCACCAAAAAAAATTTGATTGAAGAAGTTATTTTCTTTAACGAATTTGAATTAATATAAATATGATGTTCGTCTTAAGTATTAAATATAAAAAAAAAAAAATAGATTTATAGTCAATAAATTATACTAAAATGTATAATTATTATATTTAATTTATATTTATTTAAATTTATTTATAAAAATTAATTTAAAATAATAATTGAATAATAAAATATATAAATTTAAATTTAACTTTTTTTTCTTACATTGAAGTAATTATATATAAATTCTTAACTACATCATATGTATATATTATTTTTAAAGGACAGCTAAGAAAATTTTTTTAAAATACTATTTATTTAATTTCGTTTATTTGTAAATTTATATTATTTTATTATAATGTATTTTATAATTAATATAATTGTTATTGTAGTACACATTTTCAATATACATACTTATTATAATAATTAAAATTTTGTTTGTTCTTATTATTAGTAGATTATTTCGGCACCGTTAGACAGATCTTCAGTTTGTTTCATCATTAAAGGCTAAAGTCAGTGACTCTAAAATATTAATATTAATAATATTATTTTATTATTTAAAAATATATATAATTTACTGAATATTTTCTTTAATTACAAATCGGATAGTTAATAAAATATTTGTAAAATATATGTTATTAACTTAATATCAAATTTTAATTTCAATTTTCGATTGGACGCTTAGTATAAATTATAGCTCTAATAAGTTGTTGTAATTGTGAGCACAAGCATTTTGGCTAATTGCTTGATTTGTTGCATTGCATCAATTGTTCCATTAGGAAGCACTTTGTGCAGCTGTGTTTGATTTGTGGCGAAAAGCTTTTACCTTTTTTACCTTTCGCACTGGGCCAATTACAGACAATTAACAAGGTCTAATTACGTTTCATTCCCTTCCACCTACCCAAGGCAATTCAAGCGACGAACTTTGCTAAGTCTAAAATATGCCGTTTGAGTTCAGAAAAGTCATGGGAAAATTAAATGCTTTGTGCGAGCTTGTTCGCTAAATTGGAAAATTGCGCAGCATCGCGCTGCGGCGACCCCAAAAAATGCACATTAAATGCAATTGAAAATGCAGCAAGCGTGGCAATTGGCTAAAAATAAAAAATAAAAAGGAGTTAAATTTTATAGAGATGGACAGAGGGAGAATATCTATGTATATATAATAATGTTACTTCACAAAATGCTTTGAACTTGCTGCAATAAATTCGATTTTATCGCTGCCCAAAACAGAAATAAAATTCCTAATGAAGAGAGAGAGAGAGAGAGGGAGGGAGAATGAGGCGCAGAGCCTACAAATCGTATTACGCTTTATTCCCGCTCGCTTTGTGCAATTTTCCAACGTTCTTCAAAAACTATTGAGCGGTTTGGTTGTACCCTATGAGAAGTATTAGAGGGTATATTGGTTGATCAAATAAAAGTAACAAAATAATATTCGTATTCGTAATATATTATTAAAAATAAAATAAAATATAAAATTTAGTTAGATGAATTGAATTAAATTAAAATCTTATAGTTTATATTTATTAATTTATTAAACTAATATAATAAGTGAAACAATGATTTAATGATAATTATTTTTGAAATCTATATTTTTTAAATCATTTATTTAATTAAGTTTTATTTTGTTTTTTGTTTATTTTTTGTTTATTGCTTTCTTTTGCTTATTAAATAATAAGTGTGCGAATATCAATCAGGGTTTTTTTTTCTCGATATAATGCAGTTATAACTAATAAAAGCTTTGTTTTACTCTAATTTCTTAAATAAATATATATATATATATATATATTTTATATTATATTAAAAAAATAATATTTTAAAATTTTTTATTTAGTATACTAATTGTATTTATATTGTATTATATTTTTTTTTACCATTTTCCTTATAATTGTTCTTGATAACATTATTTATATTTTTAGAAATATATTTTTAAAACAGAATAATTACAGAAAATCTATCTAGTCGCATATGCTCAATTATAAATATTTGATCTTTTCTCGTTTTCCATTTTTCCTTTTTGACTTCATAACGATTGGCAGGCAACTATATCTATGGATTGTCTGTCTGTGTATACGTGTGTGTGTGTGAGTGTGTGCGTGTGGCTGAATGCTTTGAAAAATTACTCACGTAGCAGAGAGCGCAGAGAGCCCCTTTTGCTAATCCCCGCAAGCGTGACAGGCCAAAACGGAAACCAAAAATCGAAAAGAGAGAAAAAACCGAATAAGAAAACTTCCCCAAAAAAACTTTAACGAAACTGAAGCAGCAGAGCAAGAAATTGAAGCCTCAGCTCAACTAATGTAGATATCAATGGCAATTGAGCCATTTAACTGCGACTTAATTTAGTTAACTTTGATCTACAACTTTTGCTAACCAAACAGGCCTAAATTATAACTGAGCATTTAGGGTTCTCACTTGATTATTCTTGTTGTTGTTGTTGTTGTCGAATGCCTGTCTGCAAGTTGTGCTGCGGCTTCTAAACATATGCCACAAATAATTTGTTATTCAATACGAAACACACAAAAAGCACACAAAGCGGCAAACGAGCTCAACACAATCACACACACATACACATAGACAGACAGGCATACATGCAGGCACACACACTCAGACACAACCACTGGACATTACTAAATTGGCTAACAACTTTTTGCTTAGGCTCCTTCACTTGATTGTTGTCCCTTTGCTTGTTGTTGTTGTTGTTGCTGTTGTTAACTCCTGTTGGCCAGCCTGTCGTGCTGTTGTGTTTTGTGCTATGTTGTGTTTAGCTGTGCGCCATATGCTTGCTTGACCACAACCGAAAGCTCGGAAACATATTGGAGTAACAAATACAAAATAAGTAAAGAATTAAACAACATTTGACAATCTTGTCGAGCAAATTGTATTAGCATCAAGTAAATGTGTATAAAAAACTTATTGACAAATAAATAATATTCAATTACTATATACACTATTTAAGTAAAGGTTTATCAATTAATTATGCTTTAAAATAATAATATGCACATGTATTAAGAGCAAACAGAAGCTTCTTGAAATTTCTCATTATCTTTGATACTCACTCTTCACATACATATGTATGTATGTTCTCTCAGCTGTGGAACCCGTCTCACACTTTTATACGATTCGTTCTCTCTAAATTATTGCGGTGTGCAGTCCACATATATTTGTATATCCACAAAACTGATCCGTTACTTTTGGGTGTGCGCTGAAATATTACGATGTGCTCAGCTTGATTTCCCCTCATCTTGCTCTCTACTCACTTACTCATCTCTCTTCTACGATCCCATCTGCCTTCTAGGGTGTCTGTGCGCCTACCTGTGGAAGCTATATTTGCTTTCTGCTCGCTCCGAGCAAAAACACTTATGAGCTTGTGTGGGTGTTCAGTTAACAGAAGTACAATTTTGACAGTGCTCGGCTTCGTTTCCACTCACCTTACTCTCTCACTCTCTCGCTCATCGCATTCTGTTATGATCCCGTCTGTGCTCTAAGCTTTCTGTCAGCCATTCTATGGACTCTATTTCTTATGCGTATTATATGTTTGTCTGTGTGGAAGGTGTGGAAATAAAGAAGTGCAATAATCTAAACTCTTAGCACAATTTCTCGCTCACTCACTCATTAGTCATTTACGCTCCACACTGTCTGGGGATTCTATATTTGATTGTGCTGCTCAATTTGTGTAAAGGAATGCATATGTTAGTGTGTGTGAGATGCTCAATTTCTAGAATAATTCTTAACAGTTTAGAGCAACTCTCATACATCAATAGTTATGTTTGTGTGTATTTTAAAAATAGCTTTAGTTGGCTCTGTTTAAATTTTTAGCTTACTTGCACTTATATTTAAGAGATAAATAAATATGTTATTCCATTTGAGTATTTCCTTTGCGTCAATTGTATTTAAAGCACTGCCAAGAATTTATAATCTAAAGTCAATAATAAATTTTTAGCTAAGCTTTATGTGACCATAAATTTCTAACGTAATGTCAAGTTGGCTTAGTTTATTAATTCGTGCTGCCTCTTGCTGCTGCCACTTGTCAACTCCGTTAGCCGAAACGAGAAATATATGTATGTATGTATGTAAGTGCTCAACCCATGGCACGCCCCTTTACCGCCCACTCAACACATGTTGGCACATTTTTAAATGTATTTGTGTCGAGACGCAGTCGTGACTGCAGTAAATTCCAGCTAACAAAACACCCAAGGACCGAACGACCTACCTCCCTCCGCCTTCTCCACTTCCTGCACCCAGCCTGAAAGCAAATGCGCATTTCAACATTTTGCAAGCTAGGCGAGCAGCGCGCAATGCATGTCTGCAATTTTTTAAGTAAACATTTTGTTTGCTTCGAGTTGTTCCGAAAAAAAAGACGAGCAGGGGAAGAGGAAGAAGCAAGTGAGCAGCAGGAAGAAGCTGTGGCAAGTGGAAAACTTGAGACAACTGCAGAATCCACATCAAAGGAGCAAAACTCCTTTGCCATTTTGGTTTTATTTCCGTCTCAGTTCTTGTTGTTGACATACGTAGCTGTTGACATTTTGATACAAATCTTCAATAAAATAAAAGCAACTCAAGTGCCTCCAACAACAACAATAGTAGCAGCAGTAGAAACACACAACAACTAAAACAAATAGCTAAAATAAGCTAAACAATAACAAGCGAATCTCTGTGCTGTGTTGTTGTTGCACGTTGAGAGAATAAGCTGAAAGCTGAAGCCATTTCATGTGGAGGAGCATTATCTAAGTGCTTGGGGCTAACTTATTGTCAGATATTCGACTTGATGAGCCAGCTATATCTCAGGGTATTTGCAGTTCTTAGCTGCGACCGTTTCTAATGCAAGCTAGCAGGGCAAAGACAATAAGCGAATAAGTCTAGATACACTACTGAAGAATAATAAAAATTAATTTAGAATTACACTAAATCAAAAATGTAAAAGAAAGGCAGCTGTAATTCGCATACCAATGTACATAAGAATATATGTACATACAAAGAGTAGACGTATGCATGATATGTTCAGTAATAGGGACTGCAAACTGTGAAACTCTTTTAAAAACTCAATGCTCTCTTACATTCACTTGAATATTTCTTTGCTTTTTGAACGAGACGTACAGACATGTCATGGATCGTAACTTAGATGACTGAGTGAGAGAGAAAGTTGAGTGGGAACTCAGCTAAGCACTTCTGTTAACTGTAACATCTACACACACTCATGCATTCATTTGTTCAGAGCGAGCAAAGCACAATAAAGCTTAGAGTCCACAGGTAGGCTCGCAGAAGTCATAGATGGCAGCTGAGATCATAAATGACAGTGGGCGAGTGGAGAGAAAAATGAGGGGAGACTAAGCTGAGCGTAAACCCAAAAGTAACGGATCAGTTAAACTGATATGTGTGAGCTGCACACCACAATAATATTGAGTGAGAGCGAACCCTGTAGAAGTGTGAGCGAGAAAGGCTGCACATATTGGCTCTGTGTCGCTCGTTCACTCTTGATTTAGTTCAGCTGTGAAGTGTGAGCTGCATACATATGTATGTGTGGTTTGCAATGAGAGTGCAATCATCAGAGTTGAGTTCTCTACATAATGAAGTGCGAGAAATAAGCAGGCAGACAATTTAGTGTGTGCGCGGCTGCTATGCAGATCGGTATTGTTTCCGTGTGTGGTGGCTTGCTTTCTTATCTTGTGGAATCTGTGTTTGTGAAACTATGTGAAATCAATAAAAGTATGAATTAGTTCATAATTAATTGCTTTGTAAAAATGCACGTACTTGTGAAATGATTAACTAAGAACAATAAATATCTAAAATCGCATTACATCATTTTTCTGAAGAACGTCCAATAAAAAAAAATAAAAAAATGCTGATGCAAAAAGCTTTTAAGGTTTTGAGGAATGTCCATCTTTATAAGCAATTCAACTTGCAATAGTATGTGATGAACAACTATTTTACTGTTATATTATTACATTTTTTTATTTCTTACGTTTTATAAAGATATTTTCAAAAATACAATTTATTAATGAGACTTCCAAATAGAATAGTATTTATATTTTATTATAATTTGTAGTTTATTTAACGTTTTTAAAGAATTTATCTACTACTTAGTAGATCAAATTTATATATATTTTTATACCCTGAACCCATTTTCAATGGGAAATCAGGGTATAATGGTTTTGTTAAAATGTATGTAACAGGCAGAAGGAGGCGTGGCAGACCCCACAAAGTATATATATTCTTGATCAGGGCGACGAGAAAAGTTGATTTAGCCCTGTCCGTCTGTCTGTCCGTCCGTCCGTCCGTCCGTCCGTCTGTCCGTATGTTTGAACGCGTCGATTTCCGAAGATACAATAGCTAGAGACTTCAACTTTTTTTTTAAAATGTCCGTATATAGCACGCGCATATCGAGTTTATCACAGAATAACGATAACTCGTCCGATTATTTTTTTATCGATAAAAAACCTTATCGAAAGTCAATTATAAAATTATATCTCCTACATCTTTTGAGCTAGAGTCTCCAAATTTTAAATGTAGACTCATATGTAGATTATAGAATTTCGGTTTTTTTTTATAATTCACCCCCACCCCTATATCCACCCCCTCACCATCACTTTTGTAAAAGGCGTATTTCAAATACTAGAGACTTGAGCTTCGGCATATACACGCAGAGTAACGATATAATCACAATCTAAAAGTTTCATGAAGAACGTACATCCACAAAAAAGTTATTAAACAATTAATTTTCCATGAGAAGCCCACACTGCAGCCCATGCGTGTTTATGCGTGCGTGCCTATATGTGCCTATGTATGTGTGTGCGTGTGTGTGTGTTTGTTTTGTAAATAAAAAGACGCGGAGAATTATTGAAATATCAGTTCTCCGAAGGGTTCAGGGGATTTCCTAGTCGAGCAGTCTCGACTAGAGCTTTCTTACTTGTTTAAATTTATTTTTATTATATTTATTAATTTTGTATTTTTAAAGTAATGACATTATTCACAGGTACTTTATCTATTTCCAGCATTATAACTTGTCAAATAAATTTCTTTTGATGAATAGACACATTCCCAATATAATTCTACTCAAAAGTTTATTTTTATGCGTGCATTAGTAGCAACACGCGTTACTCCAGTTAAAATATAAAGTGTGTGATATGCAATACTCGAGTCTCTGTGGCAAATACTTCAAAAAGTACTTTACATAAAGCATACGTCATGTTGAACACTATAAAGAGAGAGAGAGAGAGAGAGAGAGAGAGAGAGTGATAGAGAGGGAAAGAGAGAGAGAGAGACAAGACGGAGAACTGTATGCAGTTCGTAGTTAATCAAATTCCCAGCAAAGACAAACAATGAAATAAATGTCTTAAGACAAAAATAAAAAAAAAGAAAAAAAAAAAAGAAAGATAAACATACAGAGTGCCTGATGGAATGCCAGGCTCTATTTGCTCTCGCACAGCTCCCTATGCAAGGAACATACAACGAACTTGACACGATTCTCTAGCAAGCGGAATTCGAGGGGGGGAATATGCTATTATTTGTTGCTTGTGTAGCTTTGGGTATGCTGATATATTAAATGTACTGTTTCCACTTCGATTTTGAGCAGGTTACATCAAATCAACACAAACACAAATTCAATTACTCAACAACAGCAGAAACGAGCTACAGCAGCTGGCACATACGGGGCGTATGAGTGACATTAATGCGATTTTGCCAAATGTCAATCATTTTTGTTTAGCCAACGTCAAAGAAAAAAGAAAAATAATAATATGCTACTGCATTGTTTTTTTTTTTTTGTTCGTATTGGGTAAGTGGGTCGCCTTTTGATGTCGGCTCTGGCACAATTTACAATTAAATCGATTACGTTTAAATCTACAAATAAATGCAGACAGCTGGCCTATGAAGTTGGATCTGTTTAGTTAGCTCTCTAAGCGGGTGGGTTTGTGAAACGTTAACGCCTTTTGGGTAGATAATGAAGTTTGTGTTTTTCATGTTATTTGTTTCTGTCATCTTCGTTTAAAGCGTGGTTTGAGCAATGCCAAGTTTATCTATCTGGAATCATCTTATTTTAAATATTGATATTTATGCGATTTTTGTGAAGTCCTTTTTCAATTTAAGATAAATATAGTTTTGAAAGAGAACAACAATTTATAGCAAAATTCTAATAATTATATTATTATTATTATAAATTCTATATTATACTATAAAAAGTATACCAAAATAGAAAATAATAATAAAAAACAAACAAAAACTACCAAATAAATTAAAAATAAAAATAAATACAAAATTAAATAATTTAATAGACATAGCAGTATTTGCATTATATTAAACATTTGTGTATACTTGTTGAAATATTTATATTTTTATTTACTTCTTGATTTTTTTATTTTATTTTTTATAAATGGTAATATATCCATTTTTCCATAGCTATAATTCTATCTTCATTCAACATTTTTTGTCTTTAAAATATTAATATATGTATTTATTTTATATTTGAACAAATTTTAATTGTATGTTAAATCTGTATAATTTTCTTCTTATTTTAAATTATATATATATAATTTTTTTTTTATAATTTGTTATTTAGTTTTTGTATTTATTTTTTACTATTGTTATTTTTTTAATTACATTTTTGGTTTAAAATAAATAAATTAATAGAAAAGCTCAAATGTTTTTAAATAAAAGCTCAACATATTTTATTGAATAGATATATTTTTTTTAATTCAATTTATATTCGGACCCTTCATCAATTTATCGCCACTCAAAAATGGCGAAATTGCGGTGAAATTGCTTTGAGCTGTGCACATAAATTCGTTACCTTTGGCCAATGCGTGAGCTAATAAATAAATAAAACGTTGGCACACTCATTAGGGCCACAGCCAGCAAAAAAGAAAATGGAAAATAGTAAAAGAAAAACAAGGGCCGAATCGAGCGTAACAATGCGTGTGTGTGTGTGTGTGTGTGGAGTGGCTGTCGGCAGATTAAAAATACAATTTACGGCAAATCAATTGCGGCTAACATGCCGGCGACAGCAAACGAAAATTAAAATGGCCAAAAGAGCGAGTGAGCGAGAGAGCGAGAGTAGAGGAGAAACAGTAGCAGTCGAAGCAAAAAATTAAAAGCAAACAAAGTTGCTAACAAGAGCCGAGAAAAAAAGAAGAAGAGAAAACAAAGCAGAATCCCAAATGGCCAAAACCACGCCGCCTCCCATGCCAAAAAAGAGAACAAGAAACGAAAGACTGTGAAATGTGAGAGGCCAGGATAACAACAACAGATGTTGGCATAAATTTGTGTGCATAATAAACAATTTACGATTCCGATACTGATTCCGTATGCGACTGTAACTTCGACTCCAACTACGACCCCAACTTGGACTCCGACAGCAACTCTGTTTCTGATTTCGATTCCGATTCCAAATGCGACGGTGACACCAACTCCAACTCCAACTCCAACTCCAACTCCAACTGCGATTGCGTTTCCATTTAGCATATGCATCGTAATAATAATATCTACAGCTGGGGCTCGTCATGGCGCGCTGTTGTGCGCTCGGCTGGCAGGCGAAATAACCGCATGGGGCGCAGTCGATCCTCGCGCTTCAATTGCAATTGTATGAGGCCCGCCCTGTCGCGCACATAGTTGGATAGCTCGCGGGCGAACGCCAGCAGGTAATCATCGGCTTCGGGCCGTGGCAGCTGCCATAATAGCTGAACCACAAATTCGCGCCATTGCGCGGGTGCCAATGTAAATAGGAGCAGAGCCGATGGCATAAGCGTCAGCATGCCGAGCGTGAAATGGCCACACCAACGGCAATTCGGACAGATCAGATGGGAGAGCTGATGGACGAGTCGCTCGTAGCTGCACCAGCCAATCAATATGGCCAGCTCCGAGATGAATACGGTGCCCAGCAGCTCCACACAGATGTGGATGCGCGGATAGTGGTTCGTATAGCGCTTGGGCAGCATTTCGCATCTCCATAACATCAGCAGCAGGCTCAGGCCGAACAGGCATTTGGCCACCGAGGATTGGGGGGCTGGCTGGCATTGGTCCTGCGACTGGCGTATGAACAGCGATATGCCACACATCTGCAGCAGCGTCGCTGCCACAATTGAGGGCGGTGAAACCATATCCGTGGAATCTATTGTAAAATTTGTTTATATTCTCACGTCACGTGTTGCGCTCATACAATTTTGATAGTTTTCTAAAAAATACATTTCGATCCGTTTGATTTGGCAGCACGCTGCTCAACAAAACCAGAGCCTGCTACGACCGACTCCTGCTTGCCGTTTCCTGCTGCTGGCAAAAGAAATTAAATGCAAAAAAAGAAATGTTGATAAAATTCATATGAAATTTGTGTTCCTTTTGGTCATTACTATTGCGGCAAATCTAATCAGCTGTTGCACTACACACACACACATATACACCCACACACACATACACTCAGACATTCTCACCTGCCCATTCAGCTCTCACATTGCTTCAACGCCTTTGCCACTCACATTTTATATAGATATGTATGTATATATGTATATATATTTTTAGAACTCAGTTTCATGCTTCGCTGACTAACACACACACACACGCACACACTTACACATTCTGGCCACATTTTGAGTTTTATGGCGTTCTGCTTGGCTTTTAAACACGTCGTAAGGCTTCTGCAGCACACCAATTGCCTGGCCTTAACATTTATAGCCTACTTTTGAGGGCGGTCAACAAATGTGAATAGTTTGCTTTTGTTGTTGTTGTTGTTGTTGTTGTTGTTGTTGTTGTTATTATTATTGCTGTGTGGCCTGCAGGGTATGTGGCATTTGGCATGGCGTATGCGACAGTCTGAAATGTTTAAGGAAAAGAGAATGAAGTATATATAATTTTATTTATTTATTTTTATTTTATTAAGTGTAGAGCCTGTACATTAAATTTAGTACTATAACAAGATGTTAAAAACAATATAAGCATAGATAAATATATGAGATAATAATTCGTGATTAAAATTCAATATTCAGAAAATTTTAAACAAAAGAATTAGAATTTCTAAACTTAGAATTTTTTAATTAAGAGACATAAAAGATTTCTAAGCTTTAAATTTTAATGAATAATTATTTTTTATTATGATTAATAATTTATTATTTTTATTATTATTTACTATTATTAATAATTTAATTTATTTAATTTACTTAATTTTTTATTATTATTTTTTTATTTTTATTTTTGAAATTTTTTTCTCGCTCTCTCTTTTACTTTTCGCTTTTTAGTTTTTTACATATATTTTACAACCATTTATATATTTATATATAGTACTTTATTTTTCTTATTTTTTTCTGAATTATCGTTATTGAACCGCTGAACGAGGAATAAATAATAATTTAAAAAAAATAAATAAAAAATAAATAAATAATATATATACTAGGCAATAAAGGAATACTCAATGCTTAAATATATTTGCTAGCATATTTTTACTTATAGCATAACTTATTACGATTTACAGAAAATATATTGCAAAGGCAAATCATCAATAAATTATCCAAAAGCAAAATGAGCATTCGAGAGTTAAGTTAATTGAAAATGAAATTGAGGTTGGCATTAGCATAAGCAAGTACGTATGTATATCATCTTTTGGACAGCCAGTACACATAATTTAACTAGCATTTCATTCAATTTAACGTTTGATCAAAGGACATCGCCTAGCTCCTGCTGGTAATGCACAGAAAATCTAGTATCTGTAACAAAATTAATGCATTAATGCAAATTGAGATGTGCTCTATGAATATGCTTAGCTTATTTTCTGTATTCAGTTAACAAAATTTACGTTAAGTGAAAGCGCTTGCTGTTTGCTACTATTAAGAAGTATAGTCAGCAGTTATAATGTTAATAATACTATAAAAAAGTATATATATATATAAAAAAGTATAGTAAGCAGTAAATATAATAATAAATTATATATTTTTTTAACAATATTACATATTTACAGCACCTTTGATTGATTAAATTTTTATAGTTCTTTCCAGCATTATTTTAGTATTTTACTTTTTTTTTAATATTTTATTTTTACTTAATTCTTTAATATTTTTAAAGCATATATTAAGCATGTATATTGTTTATGTCATGGTAAAAAAATTGTTTATATTTTAAAATTTTTTGAAAAAATATTTCATATTTAATATTAATATTTAATATTAAAAAAAAAAAATAATAATAATAATAAATACATTTTTTTATTACCTAATTCTCTAATAATATATCTTTTTTTGTATTTTCCAGTTGCCAGAATATCTACATACGCGCCATGAAATTCAAGACTAAATTTAAGACAAAAAAAATACTAAATGTAAGTAATTCTAAATATGTTATTAAATATTTCCCTGATAAATACAAATTTAAGCAGCAAGTATTTCATATAAATATAATTGCTCATATACCAAATGCAAGTTCTTTTTATATGGCGAAAATGCAAGGAAAAAGTATAAAAAATAACTTTTTCTCTTTATTTAAACAAAAATGTTTTCTAATTGTTTAAAACAACTAAATATATAATATGGAAAATTCTCTAAAACTAGTAAATAAGCAAAAGTTTTTCACAACATTTTTCAAATAAAACTTTTCAAAAGTTTTTCTATTTAAAAGTCCTATTTAAATAGCACTTACCTAGCAACGTAGAGCATTCACATGTCGCACAGGCCTCGTAGACTTGAAGCATTTAGTTTTTGGTTAGCTGTTCGTTCTGGCCAAAATGTGTGTTTGATGTTTTTGTGGCTTTTGATTTTCATTGGCTACCATAAATAATTTGCAGCCTAGAAAATGTGCTGCTTGTAGGAATTTTTAGTGCATACTTTGAGACGCTTAGTGAGCAATCAAACAATTTTATGGCCCATATATAGTAGAGCTGGCCAAAAAGCATTTGTATATGCAAAATTGGGCAGTAGCGCTCTCAATTAACGTTAAGGCAAGGCAAGGGCGGCACGCCCCAATTAGGGATTGACCAAGTCAATGACAAAACTTTTTGGCAAGCAATAAAAATCAACATTATTATGTTAATTGGTTGGGCCTGGACGATAAATGTGAGAGGAGCAGAGACAGTAGCAGTAGCTGTAGGAGGAGGAGGAGCAGGAGCAGGAGCAGGAGGAGGAGCAGGAACAGTAGGTTAAGGTGGCGCCCTCTGGCGACCGAGGTGCGCGCAGCTGCTTCACAGATTTTAATCACTAAATTAGTTTACCAAAAACAAGGCAAAATGTGAGCGGAAAAATCGCCTAAAAGCATATGGCCTTTATTTGTCTAACGGTTTCGCTTTTCACCCAGCCAAAAAGAAATATGAAAATGAAGAAAAAAAATGAGAAGAATGAAACAAAAACGAAGAAAAATGAAACAAAAAGGTGCACAAAGCTTTTGTTAACTGCGTAAAGTTTGCGCCCCTCCAGCCAAGCGCTCGCCTTCAAAAAATAATAAGTAAACATTATTTATTTTAAAAGAAGAAAAGCCGTTGCATAGCTTCCGGCATGCCACTGCGCGCTGTAAGAGTCGTGGAGTCCTGGCAATGGGCGTGGCAGCCAGGTAGTTAGGGAGTCTGGGCGGGCCGAAACGTCAAAGTAATTAAACAAAAGTAATTAAGATTAGCGCGCTTGGAGTAGCTGCAAGTCATCAAGAAGGCAACTGGTCCGCGGACTCGTCCATTATCATCATTATCATTTTCGTTTTCATAGTGGCGGACGGCAAGAGAGAGAGAGAGAGGGAGAGCAAAAAGGTAACGGTAACGGTTAGGCAATGGCAACAATATGAGTAAAAGTGCTGCCAAGTTTGACGTCATTATAGCTGGCATATAGCTGCAAGTCAAATACACTTAGCCCCTCGTTACGGTGGCCGCTGCTGCATGAATACCCTGTAATTATGGTTAAATGTGTGAAATGGGTAGATGAACAATTAGGTAGCTCTAGTAAATTGTGTTGTTAAGACGTGTCACATTTGCATGAACTCTGATCACATTTTACGGTTTATTTACGGCAATCGATAAATATCGGTTGCATAGGTAAAATAATATAATATATATAATATATATATATTTAATATTTATTTTATATATTTATAAATAATAATATAAATAAATTGCTTGAAGGTTTATTTGCTTCAATCGATTAATATCGCTTGCATCGATTTTTCATATAAATAGCATGTGATCTTGAAGGTTTATATCCTCTGATCGAAAATATCGGCTGCTCATTCGACTTTATATACAAAGTGCTTTATTTTATAATAAAAAGAAAACGGAAATATAATAATTATAAAGAAATATATTTAGCCTATTTTGGTGTTTGGTGTTTGTTTGCGTGGTAACTTAATACTCTGAAAATTGATTATACTTATTATGTTTTTATGTACATTCGTTCTCTTTTAAAAAATCTATCCCTCGTTAGCTCTGAATCTCTCTAGTTCATTTTAATTTAGGCGCCTCAAACGCCAGCTCTCTAATTGTGTAGCTCATCATCTATTCAACTCTTTGACTAAATGAGTCTTTATTACACAGCTCTGTACTTTTACTTCTATAGGTCTTTTGCTCTCGAGCTCTGTCATCAGTTCAGCTTTGCCCCGTTGATGCGTTCTCTGGCACTGCATCCAGTCATAGAGGCTTTCGCTCTAAATTGCCATGGAGCGATATTGATATACAGTAGAATCCGGTTATAGCGACATTCAAGGGACCGTCGATTTTACGTCGCTATACCCGGCGGACGCTTTAACCAGAAGGAGCAAAAAAATATGTTTTTTTCATTTTTTTATGGGTGCCATGTTCGTAGTAGCTTTTAACATAAAACAATTTAAATTTTTAGTCAAAACAAACATTTCTTATAAGTTTATTTCAATAACATGGCTTAGAAACATTTATGTGACGCCAGCATTGTACTTTGTCGCTCTCCCTCTCTCTCTGTCTTGAAAGCATTTAGGGCGTTGCTACGCACACAAGCAAGGGTACTGATCACTGATCAACACTTACATGTATACATTTCTAACAGAGTCTTTTTACGCTGAAATTTTTTGTTATTATTTTGCAATTTTTTGTTTTTCACGACGTAATAACCGGTAAATGACTCAAAAATATGGAAAAAAACGTCGGCATAAGCGGATTGTCGTTAAAAGCGGAGACGTACTAAGCGGAGTCTCTTTCATATAAGTTTGTATGGGGACCAACCAAGACATCGAAATTTCGTCGACATAACCGGATGGACGCTTTAAGCGGAGTCGTTATAACCGGATTCTAGTGTATAAATAAAATTTTCTATAGATCCAGACATCTCTAGGTCTCTCGTCAAGTTCTCTAGTTCCCTTTTTACTTTGCATATATATATATATACATATATATATATATATATATATATATATATTTTTTTTTTGTCTTGTTTATATCTATAGCTCAATGACTTTCCCAACTACACATCTATTGTTCCGAGCTCTTAGGTTCTGTACCTACAGAAATATCATTTATCAATTTTAGCTGAACAACTCTCTATTTATCAAGCTCTTCTGCTTTTTCACTTTTAAATTCTGCTGTTCTTTAGTTTTCTAACAGTCTATCTCTTATTATGCTACCTCTCTTCCTTTCTCTCATTCCCTCTAACTTGTTGGCTCTACAGCTATATAGTTCTTTGAACATTTTTTCCAGCTATACTCTTATACACTTCTGTTCTTTTGCTGATATCTCTCAATACAGCAGATCTTCTGTCTATCGATATTATGCACGCCATCTATAATATTCCCTGTTTTACAGGGCATCATCTAGTCCACTACACTTCCATGTCTCACATTTTAGCTGTCCAAACTGTAGTTGTTGTTGCGTTTGTAGCACCTTTGGGCTATTTGCTGAATTATTATTGTTCGACAGCAAAGTTTTTCGCGTAGCTGAAACTTTAGAGGTAAGCAGCGTATGCCTTTCGGGTTGCCCATGTCTCTATTTTATATACATACATATATATATATATATATATATATACATATGTATACCCTATCTATTCTAGGGTATTTCTGGGTATTTGTCAAAACAAAACTTTAATGCCGCCTGCGCTGATAAACAGGAATACAAAATGTATTCGCTCGCTTGGCCAATCAGCAAAAGATCATAACCCCGACACGGGCATGCTTTCAGCTCGGCAACGCTTCATTAACCCTCACACACACACACACCCGCACTCACACACACTCCTTTAAGCTGCTTACAATCCTTGGCTTATGCTCGGCTATCAAGTGGCAGCCAAAGAAATCCTCGAGATTCGAGTGAAGCATTAACACTAAACTGAAATCCCCATATGGAAACTTGTCGACAACTTTGCCACACACACACACACACACACTTACACAGATACTGTGTGTAGGTTCAGGTTGGTCCTTAAATTATATTTGGCAGTGGCAAAGGTTGAGTTTAAGCCTCCAAATGAGATTTATTAGCATTCAAAGCGGCATTTTAGCCGTCGCTCTCGTTCGATGGGCCCGATTTGGGGCCATTTGCTCATTTTTCACCCGGCCAAACTTTTGTTTTGATTAAATGAAGCTTAACGAGCGGCAGGCAGGCAGTAGCTAGCTAGGCTGGGCACATGTTCAGGTAACGGGGCTAACTGCCAACTTAACTAATGAGCTGATTTATGGACGTATGGTAGGGTAGGGGTAACGTAGCGGGTCAAGACACTGCACCAGCATTC